>QXDM01000094.1:0-342420 GCA_003730235.1 Pythium guiyangense
GTGAGTGTGCAGGTGGTGCTCTCACGTCCATGTAACCCGAGTGATTGCAGCATCAGCGACGACGACAGTAACTGCACCAACGACCACACAGCACAAGTGTCCGCACGGGATCAGGTCGCTGCGCTGCCGCACGTCGTCGAGATCATCAGCAGCTTCCTGGACGTCGCGCATCCGCACATCTGGAGTCTGCCGCGCGCGTGCGAGAAGAACCACTTGCGCTTGGCACAGCGAGTCGGCGCGCGTCTGCTGACCCAGCTCGACGCGGCTGGTGCCGATGCTAACAACGCAAGCAACGGTGTAAGCGCTATCGCCGCTGCCGCCGACACCACCACCACAACACCAACAACTCCATCAACTGCAATCAGCTTGGACCCGCACTTTTGGGCGTGGCAGTGCAGCCAAGTTCTTGTGTCTGCCGTTCAGCACGACAACCTCGACATGGTCGCGTGGCTCCACGACTACTGTCCGCGCGTGCTGCCGTTCGCCGCGATGATCGAAGCCGCGCGTCAAGGCAACGTGCGTCTGCTGCAGTGGTTGGATGCTCGCCACCCAGATGCACCGTGGGTGTCACAGATGATGGACGCAGCGGCATCGACCGGTCAGCTCGAGACGCTCAAGTGGCTCCACGCGCATCCAAAGGGACCGAGTTGCTCTGACACAACGATGCTGTATGCAATCGAAGCTGGCCATCTTGAGACGGTCAAGTGGCTGCACGAGCACACCAGCCTGGAGCCGTACCTGAGCGAGTTCTTTGCTCGCCTTGGGGTCAAGAACGGCCATACAGACGTCTGGTGGTTCCTCTTTGACCACGTGGAGCGGTACAGACTTCAAGTGGCAGATACCGCTGCTACAGCAGGCGATCTCGAGCGACTACAGACCATGGTGGCCAAGATACCAGAAGACTGTCGGCAATACAGCCTCTATGACGTCGTCGCAGCTGCTGCCACTGCGGGTCATCTTCATATCGTCCAGTGGCTCCACGAGCACCACTCGGACGCGTTCGAAGCGGAAACGATGGACAGCGCTGCTCAGAGCGGCAACTTGGAGCTCGTGCAGTGGTTCCACGAGCACCGGACGGAAGGCTGTACGACCAAGGCAATGGACAATGCGGCTCGCAACGGCCACCTCGACATCATCAAGTTCCTCCACGAGCATCGCACTGAGGGCTGCACAACCAACGCGATGGATAATGCGGCTGCGGGTGGCCACCTCAGCATCGTCCAGTGGCTTCACGAGCATCGCGGGGAAGGCTGCACGACCGGCGCGATGGACAGCGCAGCTATGAGCGGCCACCTCGACGTCGTCCAGTGGCTCCACACGAACCGAACCGAGGGCTGCACGACCGGAGCGATGGACAGCGCAGCTCAGCACGGTCACCTTCACGTCGTTCAGTACCTCCACGAGCACCGCAGCGAAGGCTGCACGGGTCGCGCTATGTTCAAAGCAGCTAGAAGCGGCCACCTTGACATTGTCCAGTTCCTCCATGAACATCGGCTCATGCACTGCGCCAGTGACGCAATGCGAGCAGCTGCCGAGAGCGCTCACTTTGACGTCCTGCTCTTCCTGCACGCCAATCGAAGCGAAGACATCAAACCAGGTGTGTTTGGGCTCACCGAACTCAAGATGGGGCACCTCGAGGTCGTCCGGTGGTTCCACCTCAGGTACCCTCACGTGGTCTACCTCGACACGATGCGAGCTCAAAACCCAGGGATGTCAGCCGTGCTCGCGTACGCACTTGGATCGAGTGTGTGAGTGGGGAGGCGTTGAGCGATCGAGTAAGTGTGTCTTTAGAGACAGCTCGTCTCGTGTGCGTATGCATACGCGAAGATCTCTCTTTCGTGGACGTCCTTCTACATACGAATGTGGTCCTGCCACTTGCTCAAGAGCGCCTCGACCTTGCGCTTCATGCAGTCAGTCTCGTGCACGAGCTCTGGCTGTTCACTGGCGATGCACTTGACCATGTCGACGTCGCCGCGACGCACTGCGTGCTCCAGTTCGTGTCGTTGGAAGCAGTACGCGTAGCCAAGTGCGCGGTACCACTCGAGCACACTCGAATGACCAAATCTGACACTCGCTTGCACGGCTTTCAGCAGCAGTCGCTCGTCCATCGCCTCGTTCGCGTACAGCCACGCTAGGACGTGGACGTGACCATGTCGAGCGTTCGGCCACGGATTGATACGGTCGCTCAAGCCGTTGGTGCGCATCCACTCGAGCACACTGAGGTGCCCGAGCTTGCTCGCCGTTGTCGTCACGAGCCGAACGTAGGTGGCAACGTCGACTGGCGTCTTTGCCTTCTTGTTGGTGCCGCTACTCTGTTCATGCTGATGATGTTCCTGTTGATACTGCTGCTGTTCGTCCTGGATGCGAGCAAAGAGGTACGCGAGCAGCGGCACTTGCTTGTGCGTTGTTGCCCACTGGACCAGCGCGTACGTCGGCGCGTCGTTGCGGCGCTCGAGAAAGAGCTGCACGAGCGGTCCGTTGCTCGTCGTCTGCAGGATGCGGCGCAGGTTCCGTCGCGACAGAGCGTGGCGACTCTCGAGATCAATGAGCGCGCGGACGATGCGGACGAAGCCGTGGCGCGCGGCTCAGGGACCGAGCGTCCCAGCCGTGTTGCGCTGCACGACCAAGTAGTCGACTCGCACGTCTGTGACGTGACTCGGACAGTGCTCGAGCGTGAGCTCAATCAAGCGCTTCCGCACTGCGACGCCAAACGGACCGTCGTCGTCCCAGCGATAATGCGGATGGTACGCGGCCAGCGGCTCGCGAGTGTAGTGCCGATTCGGTACCGCGTGCCAGCACCCGTGCAGACACTTCACTTGTCCTCGTCTTGCAAACTCGGCGAGGAGGTCCCAGCCGCCGGCTCGAAGGAGCGACTGCGCGTCGCCCACGGGACACCTTGCGCCAGGTCGGCCATGCGCTGCGAGCCACTTGAGCGTCTCGACGCGGCCGCCTAGGAGTGCGCACTCTAGCGCGTCGATGTGCCACACGCCGCATTCGACAACGAGGAAGCGCACGACGTCGAGGCATCCGAACCTGCTTGCGTGCAGCAGGACGCTGGCTCTTAGCAACGCGCGCTGCTCGGCAGCTGAGAAGCGAGCGAGGAACGACTGCAAGACGTCGAGGCTGCCGCACGCGAACGACGTCACAAAGTGCGGCGTGAGGCAAAGACGGTTGGTCGCGTGGAGCCACGAGAGGACATTGGGCGAGTACGCCGTGCCACAGAGGCGCTGCGTCAAGGCGTCGTGGACGGGAAGCGACGGGAAGCGCTCGAACGCCCACTGCGCGACGTCGAGACTGCTCGCGCACAACGCGTCGACTGCACACGCGATGAGATCCGCAGTGAGCGCGAGCCGCACAACGAGCCACTGCAGGATCACCAAGTGACAGGACGTGGTCGCTGTCTTCACGAGCTCCAGGGCGTCGACCACGACCACGTCGCCAGTGTCGAGCAGCCACTCGAGCGCATCGAGGCGTCCGCTTTTGACCGCCGACACGAGCGTCTTCTGCGTGAGCGGCCACTTGTACGCGGCTCTGGTTCGCTTGAGCACGTCAAAGAGCGCGTCGTTGGCATCGTCCAGTGCCAGTGCGAATGGGTCGACGATGGCGTTTGGGAACGACGCGGTCGTGTTCACTGCGACTGTGAGCCGCTGCGACTGTTGTGTTGTCCCTCGGAACGCAAAGCCGTTGCGGTCCACTCGCTTCCATCCGTACTCGCTGCGGTTTGCACTCGCGCTGTTGTGCGCGCGCCACGCAAAGACGCCGACCGCTGGGTCGAACGGCGCTGTCACCTCGACAACGACGTCCCACAGCTCGGTGCTTTTGTGTGGATACGGAGCGTCGTGGGCGTGCTCGGCAAGCCACTGCGCACTTGCGAGCTGTCCTTCGCGAGCTGCGTGCTCAATTGCGAGGAACGGCACGTACTCGGTCGTTGTGTGGAGCCACTGGATCGCATCGAGGTTCCCAATCTTGGCGGCGTCGTACATGACGTCTTCAGGGAAGAGGTACGGACGATAGACGCTCACCCAGGACGCCAAGTGAATGTGTTGTATGGAGCTGTCTGTGGTGAGACCGTCGACGACAGCATTCGCTGCGGTGCTTGGTGGTGGTGTTGGCAATGATGTGGCGATGGAGAGGTGCTGCTGCTGCTGTTGTTGTCGCTTCTTGTTCTTCGCTGGAAACGTGCTCGTGTGCATTGGCCGTGCGTCCTTGCGCAGCGCGTACACTGTCTGGAAGCAGCCATACGCAGCTGCAGCGTGTAGCAAGCGCGTCTTCTCGATGACACACCATGGCGCGTACTCGCGCAGTAGCGCAGTAGTCGCGCGGGTCGCTAAACTCGAGCGCGTACACCATCACAGCGACGATGTCGCGCGCATCGAGCAGTGCGATGACTCGTGCGAGCAGCGCTGGCTCGACGCTCAGTAGCGCGTGCCAGAGCGACAGAGCCATCGTAGGCATGAGCACAACTGGCTGCTGGTACTCACAGCAGTGGTGCTTGTCCAATTTGTCGATACAGGCGATAGAGATGAAGGCTTGAGGTCGAGTTGCGACCTTGTTGTCGACCTGGTTGGGATGGATCAAATATGAGCCGAATACGAGCTGAATATGCGTTGAATAGGAGCTGAAAAACGAGTCAGTTCGTACATGAGTGAGTGCTGGTCGCAGTTTCGTGAGTGATGCTACAACGGCTAACAATATCACTGTTGCAAGTTGCACAGAGCAAAGAAGCAAGTTGCGTCACGCCAAGACAGACAATCGCTTCTGTTGCTGCACGCACTGTCACGACTACTACCGCTCACGAAATGCCGACTCCCTTGCTCCAAGTGCCGTTGTCGATGCCGCCGCTCAAGTGCGTGCAGCTCGCACTCGCTAGACGCAACAGCAACAAGAGTCACAACGAACCGAGTGATGCGCGTGAGTCCGACCACGCACCAACAACAACTGCAGAAGTACGCAAGCAGGTCGCTGCGCTGCCGCACGTCGTCGATATCATCAGCGAGTTCTTGGACGTCGCGCACCCGCACATCTGGACATTGCCTCGAGCGTGTGAGAAGAACCTGCTGCAACTCGCTCAGCGACTCGGCGCGCGCTTGCGTGTCGACACACTCGACAACGTCGATGGTGGAGTCGAGCCACGCAATGGTGCAAGCGTCTCTACCACTTCAACAACAACAACAACAACTCGAACATCTGCAGTCAGCTTGGATCCGCACTTTTGGGCGTGGCAGTGCAGCCAAGTTCTCGTGTCTGCCGTTCAGCACGACAACCTCGACATGGTCGCGTGGCTCCACGACTACTGTCCGCGCGTGCTGCCGTTCGCCGCGATGATCGAAGCCGCGCGTCAAGGCAACGTGCGTCTGCTGCAGTGGTTGGATGCTCGCCACCCAGATGCACCGTGGGTGTCACAGATGATGGACGCAGCGGCATCGACTAGTCAGCTCGAGACGCTCGAGTGGCTCCACGCGCATCCAAAGAACGTCGGCTGCACGAAAGTTGCGATGAAGGCAGCGATCGAAGCTGGTCATGTCGAGACTGTCAAGTGGCTGCACGAGCACGCCCGTTTTGCTCCTGGTTTGCACGTGTATCATGCGCAAATCGGAAGCAAGATCGGTCACGCTGGCGCGTGGTGGTTCCTGGTTGATCACGCAGATCGGTACGGACTCCAAGCGTCAGATGCTGCTGCCATCACTGCTACGGCAGGCGACCTCGCACGACTGCAGTCGATGCTGTCCGCGATACCAGGCAGTCATGTGGCAGACAGCATTGCTTCCGTTATCGTAGCTGCTGTCAGCGCGGGTCATTTGCACGTCGTTCAGTGGATCCACGAGCACTACTCCGACGCGTTCTCGGCAGACGCGATGGACGCCGCCGCTCAGAGCGGCCATTTGGAGCTCGTGCAGTGGTTCCATGAGCACCGCTCTGAAGGCTGCACAGTTGATGCAATGGACTGTGCAGCATCAGGCGGCCACCTCGAGATCGTCAAGTACCTCCACGAGCATCGAAGCGAGGGCTGCACCACATCGGCAATGGACAGCGCGGCCATGCATGGCCATTTCGACGTCGTCCAGTGGCTTCACAAGCACCGGAGTGAAGGCTGTACAACCAAAGCGATAGACCGGGCAGCTCAGTTTGGTCAGTTTGACGTCGTCAAGTGGCTCCACGAGAACCGGAGCGAGGGCTGCACGACGGACGCGATGAACAACGCGGCGATGCACGGTCATCTCGACATCGTCAAGTGGCTTCACGAGAACCGGACCGAAGGCTGTACGACTCATGCGATGGACAACGCGGCTTTCCAAGGCCACCTTGGCGTCGTCCAGTGGCTCCACACGAACCGAAGCGAAGGCGGCACGACGGATGCAATGGACTGGGCAGCTATGAAAGGTCACTTTGACGTCGTCCAGTACCTCCACGAGAACCGAGACGACGGCTGCACGACCATTGCGATGGACTATGCGGCAACGCACGGCCACTTCGAGATCGTGAAGTACCTTCACGAGAGCCGAACTGAAGGTGGCACTGACAACGCCATGAACAGCGCAGCTAGGAATGGCCACCTCGACGTCGTGCAGTACCTCCACGAGCATCGACGCATGAGCTGCACCAGTGGTGCGATGCAAGTAGCTGCTGAACACAGCCACTTTGACGTCCTGCTGTATTTGCACGCGCACCGGAGCGAAGACATCCGTTCAAAGGTGTTCAAGTACGCAACCCCCAAGCTCGAGCATCTTGAGATCGTCCAGTGGCTCGAGCGCACGTATCCTGGTGCAGTCGATCTCGATGCGCTGCGAGCTCGAAACGCGAATCTGGCACCAGTGTTGGCGAATGCACTTGAATCAAGTACGTGAGTGGATCACATTGGGCATCTATGTAAACGTACTCTCTCTCTCTCTCTCTTGGACGGCCATCGACACATTTACACGCAGAGCTGGTCTTGCCAGTCACCCAAGAGCGTCTCTCGACATTGCACCTCATGCTATTGGCCTTGGACACGATCTCTAGCGGTTCACTCGTAAAGGAATGTCCTAGAGAATGTCGACGTCGCCTCGCCGCACTGCACGCTCCAGTTCGCTCGCTTGGAAGCAGCACGTACGTGTGTCTGATCGCGCGATGTCACTGGAGCACACTCGAATGGCCAACCAAACTTGACACTCGCCTGCACTGCTGTCGGCAGCAGTCGCTCGCCCATTGCTATGTTCGTGTGCAGCCCATGTAGGAGGACGACGAAGACACGGCATAGCGTGTGTGGTCTTCTTAATGTGCACTCGACCTATAATAGGATACCCGATCGAGTCGAAATATCACGAATGTTGAGACACCAAATGTGAATATTAGGAACCAGTTGTAAATAGTAGGAACCAGCGCTCAACCCATTCGTCCATTATTGACAAGTTGTCAAAAAACTGCCAATGACAACCAACACACCAGCACAAGCGCAAGACACAAGAGCACTAGAGCCACTTGAGAGAGCGCCATTCGCATCAGAACCACCAGCAGTAGCAGTTGCCTCGTACGCGCATCGATGTTGTCTGCTCTGCTACATCGACACCGTCTGCCGCCGCTCGTGGGTGTGCAGGTGGTGCTCCCAACACCAAGCGCCACGAGCGACCGCCACAGCTGTAGCAGCGACGACGACAGTAACTGCACCAACGACCACACAGCACAAGTGTCCGCACGGGATCAGGTCGCTGCGCTGCCGCACGTCGTCGAGATCATCAGCAGCTTCCTGGACGTCGCGCATCCGCACATCTGGAGTCTGCCGCGCGCGTGCGAGAAGAACCACTTGCGCTTGGCACAGCGAGTCGGCGCGCGTCTGCTGACCCAGCTCGACGCGGCTGGTGCCGATGCTAACAACGCAAGCAACGGTGTAAGCGCTATCGCCGCTGCCGCCGACACCACCACCACAACACCAACAACTCCATCAACTGCAATCAGCTTGGACCCGCACTTTTGGGCGTGGCAGTGCAGCCAAGTTCTTGTGTCTGCCGTTCAGCACGACAACCTCGACATGGTCGCGTGGCTCCACGACTACTGTCCGCGCGTGCTGCCGTTCGCCGCGATGATCGAAGCCGCGCGTCAAGGCAACGTGCGTCTGCTGCAGTGGTTGGATGTTCGTCATCCAGACGCGCCATGGACATCGGAGATGATGGACGCAGCGGCATCGACTAGTCAGCTCGAGACGCTCGAGTGGCTCCACGCGCACCCGAAGAGCGTCGGCTGCTCGGGCTCAGCAATGAAGCTCGCAGTGGCCAGTGGCCACCTTGAGACGGTCGAGTGGTTACATGGACGCCTCGCTCCCCTGTTCAGGGTGAGCTTGGGTCAAGCGTGTGAAGGAGTGGCGAGCGAGCATCCAGACGTCTGGTGGTTCCTCGCTGAGCACTCGGTGCGGTACGGCCTTCATACGGTAGATGTCATTATCGTCGCAGCCGCATCGGGCGACCTCGAGCGCCTTCAGTCGATTGTCGCCAAGATGCCAGACGATCGCGTGACAAGAGCTGCTCGCTTGGGCGTCTCGACTGCTGCCACGTTTGGTCATCTGCACATCGTGCAGTGGTTCCACGAGCACTACTCCAGCGCGTTCTCTGTGAAAGTGATGGGCAACGCTGCCAAGAGTGGCAACCTCGAGCTCGTGCAATGGCTCCATGAGCACCGCGATGAAGGCTGCTCCGTACAGGCGATGAATAACGCGGCGGTGAGTGGCCACCTCGACATCGTCAAGTTCCTCCATGAGCACAGAACTGAAGGCTGTACGACACTAGCGATGGAGAGTGCGGTCGCGTACGGCCATCTCGACGTCGTTCAGTTCCTCCACGAGCATAGAACCGAAGGCTACACAGCCGGATTGATGGACTGGGCGGCTTGGCGAGGTCGCCTCGGTATCGTCCAGTGGCTTCATGCGCACCGCACCGAAGGCTGCATGACTGGGGCGATGGACAGAGCTGCGCGCAACGGCCACCTCGATGTCATCATGTACTTGCACGTCAATCGCACAGAAGGCTGCACGGTCGATGCAATGCGCCTCGCTGCCGAGCGCGGACACTTTGACGTCCTGCTCTTTCTCCATCGGCACCGAAGCGAAGGCATCGCTCCTGATGCGTTTGTGCACGCAGCAGTCTCGGTCGAGCACTTGGAGATCGTGCAGTGGCTCCACGACACGTACCCAGGTCTTGTCGATCAGAGCCGATTGCAATTCCAAGGCGTCTCCATCGCAGCGCTGCTCGACGTGTCGCACCAAGCACATCCTGCGCAGGAGTGACCAGCGACCACGGGCGACTGCATCCGAACGCAACGCATCAAATGCAGTTCATCATCAGCGACGGACGGACTGACGACTTTGACACTACAGCGGCAGGTTCAGGCAGTGCAGGTCTATCGACACTGGAGACTCGCGTCGACCCACGCGTTCGGGTGGCTCACGCGTGCGACTGTGTGCGTCGCCACTTGCTTCTGCTGCGAGTCGTGGTCGTCCAACGGGTCGCTCTGCTGATTCTGTCTACTCGCACTCGCTCGTCCACTGCTGTTGGAAGAGCCTCGTAGTAGCTGCCGCTGATCTTGTGTCATCGCCGCACTCGTGCACACGATGTCAGCGTACGAGCGCGCGTGCGTCGCGTCGAAGAAGCGCTGACACGCGCCTTGGGCGTCGCCTGCAGTCGCAACGCGCGCGATCGCGACTGCTGCCTCCGCCGCGACACCGCTCGCTTCGAGCTCGCGCACCACGTGCACAGCGTCCCATTGTCGAAATGGACAGCCGTGGTGCTGTCCCTGGCGCGGCGCAGCGCCGTGGCGGATCTGCGCGCAGTCGAACGGCGCGTAATCCTTCCGCCCGCCCTCCAAGCCGTAGCTGTGGCGGATCGCGTACGCATACGCCTTGTCAAACGTCGCCGGCGCGAGGACGCGCACAAACTCGGCGCGGAAGTGCACAAGCGTGTCGTGCACCGACCATCCGAGGCCTTTGAGGAACATGCAGTACTGCAAGCGGCCGTCGTACTTGAGGTGGTGGTGCTCGCGGAACTTGCGGTGGAGCTGCCGCATGCAGAGCGGGAAGTGCGTCGGCGCCAGCGCGTCGATCGTCGCAGCGGTGATCGCAAGCGACCGGTGCGGCTCGGACGCGCGGCGTCGCTGATGGCCGTGAGCGTGCGCAACAAACCGTGCGAGCGTCGCGTCGAGGCGAGTGAGTGCGTCGACTGCGTCGGCGTTCGCTGGCAGCGCGCGTTGGAGGACACAGAGCTGCTGCGTGAGCGCCGTGCGAAAGTGGTGCTGCGCCACGACGTGCATGCGCTCGAGCGGCACAAGGCAGACTCCGCGGTGCAAGCGCACGTCGCGGCGCTGGACGAGTCGGTGCGCGTCTTGGAACGGCACGTGGTACACGATCGCGTGGCTCGCGTCGCTCTTGCTCTTGTTTTGACTCCCGATGGTCGACTCTGAGCTCTGAGACGACGCGTACACGACGCCTTCGCGTGCGAGGACGTCGACTGCTGCGAGTGGCGCGCAACGGCGCAAGCGCAAGCGCAAGCGAAAGAGCGCCGTCTCTGCATCGACCAGCCAGTCGATCAGCTCGCGAGTCCTGTCAGTGGATCCACAGGCGGCATACCCGCACACACACGTATACGAGCACATGCACATGAGCTCTTGCGTGTAGCGCTGACGTAGTGGTCGTCACTCATTGTCCATTGCACTGCTCGAGCACTGCAGCAAAGTGCACATACATACATACAGACACACTTGATGACGCTGCGATGCCACTGCAGCGTGTCGTGCAGCACCAACGACGCAAAGACGCAGAGAAGCAGCAGGCTACGCACTTGCAGAACGCCAGTCGCAGCGCATAGTGCGACGCAGTGTCTCGCGTGCTACAGACTTCGCTCGGGTCGCTCGGTGCCGCACATGCAAAGAGCTCCTGGAACGCGTCGAGCGAGTCGACTGCGTCGTGTGTCAGCGCTCGGTCCGTCGTGTGTGGCGAGGAGAGCGCGCAGAGCACCTGCAGGCGCAAGAGACCGAGTCGCTCGACGTCGTCCAGCTCAAGCGCATGTGCTGGTGCGTGCGTGTAGAACGACAGTGGCGTCGGCACTAGTGGTGCTGTCGGTGCCATGCGCTGCTTGACGCTTGGTATGCTGCAGCAACAGCACGTTGCTTCAGATACTCGAGCTGCAACACGAACTCGAAGTGATCGATGCGAATATGCAAGAAAGCGTCATGAGTACATTCGTAGCTGCGACGTGCGCTGTGTGTGTGTTTGTATGAATGAGAGCGACAGTGGCGAATGCCAAGCGATTGTGTTTCTGAAGCAACGACAAACAGCACCAGAGCTCTTGCTCAGCAGCTCTTGCTCTTGTTCTAGCTCCGGGTCGTGATGGCAAGAGCTTTGGTATTGTGTGCGTAGCGTGTGCATGAAGCGTTCTCGTCTCGATACGACTGAGAGAGAGCGAGCGAGAGAGTTGTGTGCCACGAGCTGTTGCATCGTGAAGCACCAGGCTGTGTGCAAATGCTAGGCATTCTTGGCTCAAACGAGATGACTCGACAGCCAAGCACCTCGCACGACGCCCATCCCATCGCACCCTAGTATTGAGCAAGTAGATACCGATCTCGATCTCAATGTATCGCGGCACCAGAGGCAGCGTGCTCAAGGAGCGAGAGATCATCCAGCAGCAGCAGTTCGCTTGAGTCTTTTGAGCACTCGAAGAATGAAATCTAAAGCAAAAGTCGTGAATATTGACACTACAAACGTGAATAGTCAACACAGGACTCAACCCATTTGACAAGCTCAAGCACATCAAGAGCAGCGCCCGCAAGAGAGCAGAGCAGCACAAGCATCATACACACGCATCTGTACATTGATGGCGTCTACTTTGCTCCATCGACACCTCCCGCCGCTCGTGAGTGTGCAGGTGGTGCTCTCACGTCCATGTAACCCGAGTGATTGCAGCATCAGCGACGACGACAGTAACTGCACCAACGACCACACAGCACAAGTGTCCGCACGGGATCAGGTCGCTGCGCTGCCGCACGTCGTCGAGATCATCAGCAGCTTCCTGGACGTCGCGCATCCGCACATCTGGAGTCTGCCGCGCGCGTGCGAGAAGAACCACTTGCGCTTGGCACAGCGAGTCGGCGCGCGTCTGCTGACCCAGCTCGACGCGGCTGGTGCCGATGCTAACAACGCAAGCAACGGTGTAAGCGCTATCGCCGCTGCCGCCGACACCACCACCACAACACCAACAACTCCATCAACTGCAATCAGCTTGGACCCGCACTTTTGGGCGTGGCAGTGCAGCCAAGTTCTTGTGTCTGCCGTTCAGCACGACAACCTCGACATGGTCGCGTGGCTCCACGACTACTGTCCGCGCGTGCTGCCGTTCGCCGCGATGATCGAAGCCGCGCGTCAAGGCAACGTGCGTCTGCTGCAGTGGTTGGATGTTCGTCATCCAGACGCGCCATGGACATCGGAGATGATGGACGCAGCGGCATCGACTAGTCAGCTCGAGACGCTCGAGTGGCTCCACGCGCACCCGAAGAGCGTCGGCTGCTCGGGCTCAGCAATGAAGCTCGCAGTGGCCAGTGGCCACCTTGAGACGGTCGAGTGGTTACATGGACGCCTCGCTCCCCTGTTCAGGGTGAGCTTGGGTCAAGCGTGTGAAGGAGTGGCGAGCGAGCATCCAGACGTCTGGTGGTTCCTCGCTGAGCACTCGGTGCGGTACGGCCTTCATACGGTAGATGTCATTATCGTCGCAGCCGCATCGGGCGACCTCGAGCGCCTTCAGTCGATTGTCGCCAAGATGCCAGACGATCGCGTGACAAGAGCTGCTCGCTTGGGCGTCTCGACTGCTGCCACGTTTGGTCATCTGCACATCGTGCAGTGGTTCCACGAGCACTACTCCAGCGCGTTCTCTGTGAAAGTGATGGGCAACGCTGCCAAGAGTGGCAACCTCGAGCTCGTGCAATGGCTCCATGAGCACCGCGATGAAGGCTGCTCCGTACAGGCGATGAATAACGCGGCGGTGAGTGGCCACCTCGACATCGTCAAGTTCCTCCATGAGCACAGAACTGAAGGCTGCACAACGTACGCGATGGACCAATCTGCGATGAACGGTCATGTCGATGTCGTCCAGTGGCTTCATGAGCATCGCGCAGAAGGCTGTATGACTAGAGCGATGAACAACGCCGCTTTCGGAGGTCACCTCGGTATCGTCCAGTGGCTCCACGAGCACCGGAGCGAAGGCTGTACGGCGGACGCGATGGACTGGGCAGCTATGACAGGTCACCTCGACGTCATCAAGTGGTTGCACACGAACCGAGACGAAGGCTGCACGACACTGGCGATGAACTTCGCGGCAGTGAGCGGCCATCTTGATGTCGTTCAGTGGCTGCACAAGCACCGCATCGAAGGCTGCTCCGTTCGTGCTATGAAGGGCGCTGCTAGGAATGGTCACCTCGGTATCGTCCAGTTTCTCCACGAGCATCGACACATGCGCTGCACCAGTGACGCGATGCACAAAGCGACCGAGAGCGGCCACTTTGACGTCCTGCTCTTCCTTCATGCGAACCGAAGCGAAGACATCAAACACGGTGTATTTGCGCGCACAAGTGTCAAGATCGAGCACCTCGAGATCATCCAGTGGTTTGTGCGCTCGTACCCTCATGTGGTCGATCTCGACGCGATGCGAGCTCGAAGCCCCGAGATGGCAGGCGTGCTCGCGTACGCACTTGGATCGAGAGCGTGAATGAGATGCTAGTGTGTGTCCAACAGAAACAGTCGCGACGAATGTGGATCTTAAAGCGTCGTAGCACCATACCGAGTGACCTCGTCAAGACGAGAGTCCAGCGCGAGGTCACTCGTTGAAGCAATGCTGCGAATGCTAACTTGCCCTCGTCGTGATTGCCTTCGGATTGCTTACTCTGCACCAATCACAAGCGCGCTTGAATTGGCATACAAATGCCGAGTGAGAATCATGTGTGGACATGACCACCAGAATGTCAAATCGAGATAAAAACACGCACACTAGTCGTGTGTTTTTGTCCAGCTGCACACATTCACAATACACTTCAAGTCGATCGGGTTTAAGAGGTTCATGCATCAACAAGACCGTTTCAAACAGTAAGGCACTTGCAGACGGTAAGAAATCAAGGGCAACTATGCAACAACGAAGGATTTAAACAAACGGAAGAGATGTCGCCGAGCCAATCACGACTCGTCTCGATTGACTCGACCTCCAGCAAGTGCGTCAACTGCACCTGCGGCATCTGCTCGCGACGACGCTCTCGACGTCCGCCATTCACGCTCTCGTTGACGACTCATTCGCGCACTCGCTTCTTCCAGCGCACTCGACACGCACGACAGACACACGATGATTGAGCTCCCTGTGATCGACCTGCAGCACTACAAGCGCACGGGCGACCTCGCCGAGTGCGAAAAGGCCGCCGAGTCGCTCCGCAAGTACGGCGTGCTCTGTCTCCGCGACGAGGTGCGTCTCTCGTTGCTCGCAGTGGTGCAAAGTGCCCTCACTGTCTGCTCATTTGCATCATACACTCACGCACGCGCACACACTTGCCTGTTTGCTTACCTTACGCTTGTGATTGCAACAGCGCGCAGCAGATGCCGACAACGACACGTTCCTCAACATGATGGAGCGGTACTTTGAGGCGACGGACTTTGTCGAAGACGCGCGTCCGGACTTTCACTACCAAGTCGGCGTGACGCCGGAGCTCAAGGAGCACGCGCGGAACCACTGCGCGCGTGCCGAGGCGCTCGCAAAGGAGCACGCGCCTGTGTCGATCTGCCCGCCCGAGGCCGACAAGAAGAGCCGCTTCTTCTGGCGCATTGGCGACCGACCGGTCAACACCCAGTTTGCAGAGCTCAACGCAGAGCCGGTGGTCCCCAAGGCGTTCCCAGAGTGGGAAAGCGTGATGAACATGTGGGGCGGCAAGATGATGGACGCGATTCGCGACTTGGTCGAGATCGCTGCGATCGGTCTTGGGCTCGAGAAGGACGCGCTCACGCGCCGCATCGAGTACGGACCGCACTTGCTCGCGCCAACGGGCAGCAACTTTGCACGCTTCAACAAGCTCAACGACGTCCTCGCGTCGTATCACTACGGCACGGCGACTCAGACACTGTGACTGGGACGGTAGGAGGTTGCGGGTGGGTAGACTTACTGTGGCTTGATGTGCCTGTCGGCAGACCTCAACCTGCTCACGATCCACGGCAAGTCGCGCTTCCCAGGCCTCTTCATCTGGCTCCGCGACGGCACGCGCACAGCTGTGAAGATCCCAGACGGCTGCTTGCTCGTGCAAGCTGGCAAGCAGATGGAGTACCTCACGGGCGGGTACATCCAAGCTGGCTTCCACGAAGTCATTGTCTCGGAAGCGACGCTCGAGACGATCGCAGCACGCAAAGCAGCGGGCAAGAGCCTCTGGCGCGTGTCCTCGACGCTCTTCTCGCACTCGGCGTCCGACTCGACGCTCGAGCCGCTTGGACGCTTCGCGACGCCAGAGGCAGTCGCCAAGTACCCGCCGATCCTCGCTGGTCACCAAGTGCTCGAGGAGCTCTCGCACATTGAGCTCGGCACGGGCTTCACGCTCCAGCGCGACTAGAGACAGCGAGGCTTTGATAGAGAGAGACAGAGAGCACGTGCTGTCGCTACAGCTCAACACAAGATACAAACCACCAGACACTTTGCTTGTCACTCTTCATACGGTCACTACGCCATCGCTCGCACACACACATACACACTCACCGACACGCGCACGTACTTGTGACCCTAGCGCTCCCTCACTCGCTCGCTCACAAGTTCGATCCAAAGACGTACGCGGACATGTGCGCGCCCAGCCCTCGCAGACTGACTGCGTGCGGGTCCGTGAGATGGAGCCACTGGGTCATCTCCAAGTGCTCCAAGACGCGGAACGAAAGACCGACGGGAGCTCATCAATCATTCATCAATTTCATTCTCTGACTCTGGACTCGACCTACCTTCTTCTCTTGCTTGCTACAGTTGCTCTGTCGTTGCTACTCTTCTTGCACAAGCTCGTTCACTTCGCATTTTGCCTCACACAAGACACAATGCAGCAAAAAGCAGACTCCAACAGCAACAGGCACATCGACTACGACCACACAACGATCAAGATGAAGCTCTCGACTCTGCTGCTGCCTGGCACTGGCGCAGTGCTCCGCGAGATGCAGGACGCTGCTGTCTTTGCGCACCAAGCGCGCATGGAGGCATCGCACCTGGCCAACCTTCACTACCTGCGCATGCTTGAGCGCGGCGCTGCTGTCACGCCACCAAATCGCTTGTTCTTCGAGCGCTGTCTGGCTGGCGTGACGAGCAACGGCGTGGCGCCGAAGACGCAGCGCATGGCCCCAGACCTAGCTGAGTCAATCGCGTTGTACCAGCGAGCGAGATCGAGTCACACAACACATCAACGAGCGAGCGTCATCACATGGGAGAACACGAAGCGAGCCATTGCGACGGGCATGGTGACAAACACAACAGAGATGCTCGCGCTTGTCGACAGGCGTGTGGCAACGCACTCGCGCAAGCACGGCGGTCGGTGCGATGTATGTGCGCCAGTGCTCGAGCGCGAGACGAGCGCTCTTACGAGACTCTACACTATCCTGCGTCACGACGCCGCAGCCACAGAGGAGCAGCAGCCGCGTTTGTTCACGCTGCTCCCGGTCGTATCGTCATGGGCTCCTGGCCACTGCCACGATCCAAGTCTCGCGAGGCGAGTTCAGACATCTCTCAGGTCAGAACAAGGTCGACGCGTGGCACGTGAACCTCCGCCGTCGCAACGCGCGCTACAATGCGCTGCTCACGTCGCTGCCGTCGTTCAAGACACCATCGTCAGCTGCGTACGTCGACGCTCTCCACATCGTATTTGACTTCATGAGTGAGCTCCTCGCCATGTCGGCTGCGCTCCCTCTGCGCAAGTGGCGCTTCTTCTTGTATCGCATGCGTCCGAAGGCGCTACGTCACGTCGTCAAGCGAGTTCTGCCTCGAGACCGATCGCTCGCCGTCGAGATCGGCTATGGCAACTGGTCGAGCCAGCAAGTCGTGCGTCGCCATCCGCGTGTGCCAATCCACTCGCTGCGTGCTGCGTTCAATACGCGCGCTCGCGTGATGACCGTGAACGAGCAATACACGAGTCGTCGGTGCTCGTCGTGCCGCTCATCGACGAACCTTACGGGCGTGCTGTTCCCGCATGTCGTGAACGGTGTCTTCCTCGGCGGTCGCGCGTCGTACTCAGTCTTGCGCTGCACCAACAGCTCTTGCATGACTGTGCACGACCGCGACGTCAACGCCGCCAAGAACATCATGCTCCTGACGCATTACATCCTGAACGGCAGTCCTCGTCCAGCGTACTTGTCGCGACAGCAGCAGTAGGAACATGAAGAAGAAGCGTGAGCTGGGGTGCTGGGTCACACGACTCAGTCACGTACCAACTCACACGGTCGAGCCCGTAGTCTAGTTGCTTGCTTGGTAATATTGACGCTCGCTGTAGTGTCCGATGCGCGATGTCAATGACAAGGTTTGACTTGCACCAGTTGACAGATGTTGACACGCGACGGTTCAGAGTGCATACTGAGCGCAAGTCACTCGGGATCCTCACAATTCACGATTGTATCCTGACATTTCGATCTTTTGTCATGACAATCGACACACTTTCCATCAAGCTTGACTGTCGATCCTGTGTCCTGAGCACTCGGTGCCTTTGCCGTAGATCGCGTTTGTCTGCTTGGTTCGTACGCTCGTGAGCTCTCGTGGAATCTCTTTCTCTCTCACGCACATGCGCTAGACTTGACCCAAGCGACTGCGGTCGCCAGCGAGTGACGCAACGTACGCGGGATCTTCAAAGCGACTCGGGAGGAACGCGTCAGCGACTTCTGCGAGCCGCGGCGCGCGTGGTGTCTCGCCCATGACGTGCGCTGCCAAGAGCTGACCCGATGCACCGCTCGACCTAGTGGATCCACACACACACTGCTTTGAGTTTGACCTTCACTCAGCGTACATTGACAGAGTGACGTACATGAGCCCAACGCCCGACATCGCCGACTGCAGAAAGACACCGTCGACCGTGCTCGGTGCGGGTCCAATGAGCGGCATGTTGTCCAGCGTCTTGCAGTAGTAGCCGCCGTTCACAGTGAACGAGCTGCGCACTTGCGGGTCGTCCAAGTACGACCGCATCTGCGGAAAGAGCTTCGTCAGACCGCGCAAGCACGTCTCGGGGAACCTGTCGAATAAGATCCGTCGGTCCGACACACGAGCAATCAGTCGCGTACGGTCGTGAGGTCACCTCGTCATGGTCTCGTTCTATCACAAAGCAGCGCACCGTGGGTCCAAGAGCTCTTCGACTGGGTACTTTGCTGGCACGGGCTCAATGTCGTACGTCCAGACGCACATCGCTTTCGCGTTCACGTACGGACGCACGTGGACGCCTGGGCACCACAACAAGCGAGTCAGTCTATCGCACAGAGTCGTGTACAACAGCCAGACACAAGTCTGCAAACGCACCAGACGGATACTCTTCGAGCATGCGTGACGTCGACGCACTGCGCGCGTACTCGGCGCGCTCTTCGTCCGAGAACTGACGGCGTAAGCACAACACAGCGCGTCGCTGCGTGAGTCTACGCTTTCGAGTCGCGCGGATCCACGCAACCAAAAGCGTGAGCAGTACCTCCAAGAACCCGATCGGGTCCGAGTCAAACGTGAGCGGCATCGTCGGCGTGATCGTCTGCTGCGGGTCGTCAAAGACTGCGCGCGCGTGGAGTTCGTTCAGGATCGGGACGTCAAAGTTCGAGAGCCCGCGCTTCTTGAGCATCGCGAGCGTCTCTTCGAGGAGCGGACCAGTCGCAAACACGACGTTTGGCGTTGCGACGTCGTGCGACTCGCCGTCTGGTGCTTCGACGAGGAGGCTGCTGATGCGTCCACCGTCGGCCGAGACGTCTGTGACGCGACCACGGAGGATCTGCGCGTGCGAACAGTACTCGAGCGCTTTCGTGAGCTCGTAGTTGCCCTGTGTGGTCGCCAGCAGCAGCAGATCATAGCGTCAGAGTGATCGGGTCACCATACAAGACTTCAGGACTGACTCAAGCACGACAGAGGACGACGTACGAGCTTGAATGGGTTCATCGACCCGCAGCGCCGCACGTGGAGCGCTGCGACTGCGTTCGAGTCTCGCAGCGACGGAAACGCGCGCGTGATGTTGTCGATCCCCAGCAGCAAGTCGGCGCCATCGAGGTCGAGCTCGAGCTTTGCAGACGACGCTGGGCGGTAGCTGCGGAGATCTGTGTCGTGCACGCGCATTGCACCGCCGCCATTGCGCGCGAGCTGGTCGCCCATGCGTTTGAACTCGTCGGCTTTTGCGCTGTTGCGCGTAACGAATAGGTACCCGTTGCGATTGAGCTCGATCATGTTGTCCGACTTGCGCGCAATGTCGTCGAGCTCGTCGATCGACTGCGTCACAAGCGCGCGCATCGGCGCTTCGTCATCGCTCGGGAACCAATTGCGGTAGCTAAACGAGCCATTTGCACTGTAGGTTGCAGCGCAGCAAGCGTGTCAGTCACTGTGAGGATCACGAGCTGTTGATGTTGTAGGCATGTGCTGATGGATTGTGTGTGAACGACGCACGCACCTTGTGAGCGAGAGCGGCGGGAGCGCATCGACAAGGATCGGTTTGAACGCGCGGTTGAGGCGATTGAGCTTCGCGAGGTGGTAAAATGCCGAACAGCCAGCGACCCCGGCGCCCACAACGACGACGTCGGCAGTCGCTTTGCGCAGCATGTCGGTAGTCGTCTTGATGCTCAAGAGCTTGTTCTGCGGGTCTTTGTATGATCGAGACGAGCTTCAACGACACGATGTACTGAATGACGTCGAGTAGATACGATCAAGTGGCGTAATTACACGTAAATAGCTGTAAATAAAGCGACAACTTCAACATTACAATCTCACATTTCATTAGCATCTACACTTTCTCTTTTCACATATTTGGAGCAAGTAATAAGTAGTAATGCATTCTAAACTGTTGGTCCTCATCAGCGAGATTTTACATCACATCATGCTTGCTCTCACACTTCGAGTAGCTCTTGCTTGACGACGACACTTGCGAATTGCGCCAGTGTCCGTGAATGCTCCGCGCCGCACGCCGTTGCCATCGCGCATCTGCTGCTGCATCCTCATCGATCCTTGCACGACCAACGCCTCTCGCTGCGCATCGTCGCTTGTTTGCTACCGCATCATCCTCCACGAACTCGATCATGGACCGCCTCCTGAAGCAGCACGGCATCAGCACTGCGACTGCTGGCTCGCCGTACACGCTCGCACCAGAGCTCACGTGGACTGGCGAGCGCTTTGAAGCGAACGTGCGCGTGCGCGTCGGCAGCGACGGTCTCGTCGAAGCTGTCACGAAAGTCACCGACAGCAGCAACAGCGACGATACGATTGGGCTGCCTGGTCACGCTCTCGTGCCTGGCATGGTGAACGCGCACTCGCACGCATTCCAGCGCGGCTTGCGCGGGCTTGGTGAGACGTACCCAAAGGACGCGCAGGGCCAGAGCAGCTTCTGGACGTGGCGCGAAGAGATGTACAAGCTCGTCGGCGGCATGACGCAGGAGCAGATCTACGACCTCACGAAGCAGTGCTTCTCGGAGATGCTCGACGCTGGCATCACGAGCGTCGGTGAGTTCCACTACTTTCATCACGGGCGACCAGAAGAGAGCGACAGCAGCCGCTTTGCGTACGACGCGCAGATCCTCCGCGCAGCGCAGGCCGTTGGTATTCGCATCGTGCTCCTGAACGCGTTCTACGAGCACGGCGGCTTTGCGCGCGCGCCGATGTCGGAGCCGCAGAAGCGCTTCAAAGTGTCGTCGCACGACGAGTACTGGCGCCAGATGGACGCTTTGAAGCCGACGCTCGCGCCGACACAGTCGCTCGGCGTCGTTGCGCACTCGATGCGCGCAGTCGAGCTCCCGGACATTGTCAAGCTCCACGAAGAGAGCGTGCGACGCGGCCTCGTGTTCCACATCCACTTGGAGGAGCAGACAAAGGAGGTCGAGGACTGCAAAGCAGCGCATGACGGTGCGTCGCCCATGGCGCTCTTGCTCCAGCACCTGAAGATCGACAACAAGTTCACGGCTGTGCACTGCACGTGGACCGACGGCGCGCTCCTGCGCGAGTTTGTCGACAAGCAAGGCAACGTCTGCATCTGTCCGCTCACCGAGGTGCGTCGTCCTTCTCTCTCTTGTTCGCTAGAGCTATCGAGCAAGTGCGTCGCTCACGTGCTCGTGTATTGGCTGTGTACGTGTGCTCGTAGGGCAACTTGGGCGACGGCTTCCCAGTCATTGCGAGCTGCCTCGACCGCGTGTGCCTCGGGACGGACTGCAACGCGCGCATTGACATGTGCGAAGAGATGCGCTGGCTCGAGTACGGCCACCGCTTGAACGAGAGCCGCCGCGGTGTGTGCACGGACGCAACGAGCGAGAGCGACCTCGCAAAGCTGCTCTTCCGCTACGCGACGACGAACGGCGCCGAGTCGCTCAACCTCCGCGTGGTACGTCTACAGCGCCTCTTGCTGCCACTTCACCACTGGACTGGTATCATAGCTGACACTGTTGGCTGCGTTGTGTTTGCTAGGGAGCGATCCAAGACGGCTACGGCGCAGACTTTGCGCTCATTGACATGAACGAGGAACAGCTCAAGTTCGCGACGCCAGCATCGCTCCTCGGCGCGTTCATCTTTGGCGCAAACGGCAGCAGCGTCGTGAAAGCGACGTGCGTGAACGGCAAGTGGCGTCGCACGCGAACGTCGTCGTCGTCCAGCAGCAGCAGCAGTGCTGCACAAGCCTCAAGCACGACAGACGCGCCGCAGGTCTCGAAAGAGCACGTCGCGCAGCTCGCAGCAGCCGCGAAGCTCGCAGACGCAAACAGCGACGACGTCCTGGCGCTCGCGTGTGGAATCATGAACATCCCGTCGACGAGTGGCGAAGAAGAGGCCGTTGGTCAGGCGCTCGCGAAGTGGTTCACGACGCGCGGGTGGCACGTCGAGCTCCAGAAAGTCGCGCCGCAGTCCGACGCCGCAGTCAAAGCCGATCGGTACGTTCCTTGTGCACTTCGTAGCCACTCTCTCTCTCCCACTCACTCACTCTTATCCCATGATCTCTCTTAGCTACAACGTGTACGCGAGTCGCAATGGGAACAAGCAGCCGAGTCTGCTGTTCAACTCGCACATGGACACGGTCCCGCCGTTCCTCCCAGCGCGTACGGACGGCAAGACGCTCTTTGGTCGCGGCTCGTGCGACGCAAAGGGCCTCGTCGCCGCGCAGATGGTCGCTGCACAGAAGCTCGTCGACGCTGGGTACGCAGACGACGTCGGGCTCTTGTACGTCGTGTCCGAGGAGACGGACCACAGCGGCATGAAGAAAGCGAACGAGCTCGGCTTGAGTCCAAAGCACATGGTCGTGGGCGAACCAACGGCGATGAAGATGGTGAAGCTCCAGAAAGGCATTCTCAAGCTCCGACTGTCGCGTAAAGGCCAAGCAGCACACAGCGGTGCGTTGTCATGGACTGTGAGTGATGGTCTATTCTTGATTGACTGACGAACAGATGGATGATTGTCAATAGGGTACCCGCACTTGGGCGAGTCAGCGATCGATCCGCTCATTGACGTCCTCCACGACCTCAAGCACGAAGCGTGGCCGCAGTCGGACGAACTTGGCGCAACGACGCTCAACATTGGACTCATCAGCGGCGGTCAAGCGGCAAATGCGATCCCCGACTCGGCGTCTGCGATGCTCATGTTCCGCCTCACGACGCCGCCAGACGAGATCCTCGAGCGCGTCAAGGTGCGTCTGCTGTCTCTGTAGCTGCTGTGTGTATGCGCGAGTCCAACTGATTGACGGACGTGTGCTCTGGTTGGTGAATGATCTGATTGAGCAGACGATTGTCGGCGGTCGCGTCGACGTCGAGCTGTACACGTCGAATGCGCCAGTGCACCTGTCGGTCGTCGAGGGCTACGAGACGGACATTGCGTCGTTCAACACGGACATTCCGTACTTTCGCTTTGACGGCCGCGCGTACCTCGTTGGCGCGGGGAACATCACGGACGCGCACTGTGCGCGCGAGTTCATTGAGATCGACGACCTCCGCGCGCTCGTGGACTTTTACGTCGACCTCGGCAAGACGCTCATCCACGACGCGAAGCAGCAGCAGTAAGTGTGTGAGCACGTGCCTGTTGGCGATCAACCGAGCAAGCAAAAGGGGAGGACGAGGAGCGCTGCATTGTATACAAATTCCAAGTCTAGGACGCGAATGTCGGCATCGCGTCTTGCGTCGCTGGCGCTGGTGCTTCTCGAAAGTACGGATGCGCGAGCGCGTCGTTCGCTGAGATGCGCTGCGTTGGGTCGACTGCCAACATGCGCGCGAGCAAGTCGAGGCCAGTGGTCGAGAGCGCACACGCGCCGCGGCTGCTCCGACTGCTGCTTGCAAACGCTGCCGATGCGAGTGGGAACGTGTCGCGGAGCTTGCTCTGCTTTGGGTACTTGCTCCAGCGCACGTTCTGCGCGCTTGGACACGTCGCGTCCATGTCTGGCCACGTAGCGGCAGTCGGTGCGCCGAGGACTTGGAAGATCTGGTCGAGCTGGTCGAGCTCGCCGCGACCTGGAAACAGCGGCGCGAGCAGCAGGAGCTCGCCAAAGATGCAGCCGACCGACCACATGTCAACTGCAGTCGAGTACGTCGTAGCGCCGAGCAGGAGCTCGGGTGCGCGGTACCAGAGCGTCACGACGAGCTGCGTGTACGAGCGCAAGGGCGAGCCGTACTTGCGCGCCAAGCCAAAGTCGCAGACGCGGAGGCGGCCGTCGCGGTCGTACAGCAAGTTGCTCGTTTTGAGGTCGCGGTGGATGTACCAGCGCTCGTGCATGTACGCGACGGCGCGGAGGAGCGACTGGAGCAAGTACTTGACCTCGGACTGGAGGAACGGCTGCGTGAGCTTGTGCTCCATCACGCTCTTGAGGTCGTGCTCCGCGTAGTCCATGACCATGAAGATCTTGTCGGGCGTCGAGCCGACGACCATCTCGCGCACGCTCACGATGTTTGGATGCGACAGCGCGAGCAAGACGTTCGTCTCGCGCAGCGCCGTGACGGGGAAGCCCTCGTGGCACACGTCGGCGCTCATTTTCACTTGCTTGAGCGCGACGATGTCGCCTGTGGCTTTGTCGCGCGCTTTCGACACGACGCCGTACGTCCCTTCGTCGATCTTCCCAATGCGAGCGTAGCAGTCGACGCTGCGGCAGCCGTGCAAGTAAAAGTTGTGCTGTTCTGGTCGTTCGTCATGCTGTGTGTCACTTGTCGTCGTCGTTGCAGGATCCTGCGTTGCTTCCGCTGTGCTGCATGACTGCGTCTCTGTCAGTGCTGCTGCACGCAATGGCGAGCGCGTACGATGTCGCTGCGCATGCGTGCGAACGCCAGCATCGTCGTCGTCCGAGTCCGAGTCCCATCGATTGCGCTTCTTCGCCATCGTGGATGTCAACGAGCTTGCTGTCAAAGCAAGCTCAAAATACTTGGGTTTTGTATGCGAAATGGATTGCAATATTCACGAATGCTAACGTGAATGTTTAGAAAACACGCTTACCCAACAATGGCAACTACTGCAAGTGACGCATTAGTTGTGTCGATCCGACTTGTCAAACACATTGTATTACAGCAGTACTGTTCACAACATGAGCACTGCGACACAAGAAAGTGCACTTTTGTGTCGCGTGCCTTCTCGACGTCGGCATTCATTCTCAACTCGACGCCAATCGATCCACACGAGCAGCGCGAGCGCTCGTGACATCACCGCACGTGCACGTGCAGCAGCAGCAGCGCACTAGCACAACAAGCAAGCAAGCACTGTAGCTCATTCAGCAACCAACCAACTCGAACAGCATGACGATTGTCGGCGACCGACGTGCGTCGTCCGACGAAGAGCGGCGCTTTGGCGACGCCACGGACTTGCTCGCGGAAGAGCAGCAGCGCCAAGTCTTGCGCGTGCGCAAAGGCTCGGACCCTCGCAGTGTACGGCAACGAGATCGCGAGCGTGAACGCGAGCTTGGCGAGCGACGACAGCAGCAGTCGCACTGGCAGCAGCAGCAACTACCAGAACCGCAAGTGGAGCATGGAGGAGACCGTCGCAGTCGACGACGAGAACGAGAACGAGTGGACGAGCAACCCGCACACGCTCACGATCGGCTTCATGCTCATGCTATGGATCATCTACGCAGCGTTCCACGAGCCGCACGCGTCGTTTGAGGACGCAGATGCGCAGCGCGCTGACGACTACAAGCGCGGAGTCAAGTACGCTGCGGTGTTCTTCCTCACGTACTGCACGCTGCAGCTCCCAGACGGCCATTTTGTGCGACCGCACCCGATCTTCTGGCGCTTCATCACCGGCTGCTTCATCCTGTACGAGCTCTTCTTGATCTTCATGCTCTTCCTCCGCACCGACGACGCGCGCGCGTTCATGAAGCACTTGGACCCGAAGCTCGGTGTCGAGCTCCCGGAGACGTCGTACGCTGCGGACTGCCGTCTGTACACGCCCGAGAACCCCGAGTCGCACTTTGTGAACCTCCGCAACACGTTCTTTGACCGGTTCGTGATCATGCACTTTTTTGGGTGGATCGTCGGCGCGCTCATGGTCCGGAGCTACTTCATCAGCTGGGTCCTCAGCGTCATGTTTGAGGTCTACGAGCTCACGTTCCGCCACTGGCTCGCGAACTTTAACGAGTGCTGGTGGGACCACCTCTTCTTCGACATCTTCACGTGCAACGCCGCGGGCATCTACATTGGCATGAAGATCTGCCGCTGGTACGAGATGAAGAAGTTCAACTGGGTCGGCATCCGCAAGATCCCGAACTTGAGCGGCAAAGCCAAGCGCGCGATCGCGCAGTTCACGCCTGCGTACTGGCTCGCGTACGACTGGAAGATCTTCCGCTCGGCCGACCGCTTCTGGCGCGTCATGTCGATGGTCACGATCCTCTCGGTCATGATGCTCAACTCGTTCTTCCTCAAGACCGTGCTCTGGGTCCCAGCTTCGAGCTCGCTCAACGTCTACCGCTTGATCATCTGGTACACTGCGGGAAGCTACGCGGTCGCCGAGTACTACATCTTCTCGACGTTCACGATGCACGTGAACGGCGTCGAGCAAGTGCCAGTGAAGAAGCTTGGTCCGCGCGCGTGGCTCGGCGTGATTGTCGTGTGCACCGAGGTGTGCGTGATCGTGAAGCACGGCCAAGGCATGTTCACAGCGCCGTTCCCGCTCTTTGTCAAGATCATCTGGGGCGTCATCTTTGGCGTCCTCATTGTCGGCTCGAGCATCTACTTTGCGTTTGCAAACAAGGCGAAGAGCAATGCAACGACGAGCACGAAGGCGCTCAAGACGCAGTAGGAGTGCAGTCAGCAGTCAGCAACAACAACAACAACAGCTCGCTCGTGGCTTGTCGTCCGCGGCAAGATGCGAGCAAGCGTGAACGAGAGCAAGAGACAACAAAGTTTGTTCTGCAATAGGTAGCGCAACATATAGAGACGACGAATGAACGGGAGAGACACTTGCTCCACTTCATCGGCATCTGCAAGTTCTTGTTTGCTTTGTACGGCGGCAAGTCCTGTTGATCGACAAGCAAGACTTGCAAGACAAGCAACAACAACAAGACATGCAAGCCAAGCAACGACGCCAAGCAACGACAAGAACAAGAACAAGAACAAGAACAAAGGCAAGCAAGTCAACGCAATTGTTATAACAAACGCAAATGGCTACACTGTGCGAGCAGCAGCAGCAACAACATTGTATGCTGTGCGCCTAGTGGTGGAACAGACGCAGGTTCGAGAACGCCATCGTGATGCCGAACTCGTCGCACGCCGCCTTGACGTCCGCGTCGCGGTTGCTCCCGCCTGGCTGCGTGATGTAGCGCACACCGAGCTTCGTCGCGTGGTCAATCGAGTCACGGAACGGGAAGAACGCGTCCGATGCGAGGCTCACGTTGTCGAGCGACTTGAGGAACTCGTCCTTCTCCGCCGCCGTGAGCGGCTCTGGCGCAACATCAAACTGCGCGTTGAACGACGCGAGCTCGGCTGGCGCCATGTCGCCTTCAATGTACCGCACACGGGCGTTCACGCGCTCCTGGCGCTTCACCGAGCTCTTGAACGCGAGGCCCTGGACCTTCGGGTGCTGGCGCAAGTGCCAGATCGCGACCTTGCGACCCGCGAGCTTGACGCAGTCGACGCGCGACTGCTGGCCAGCGCCAACGCCAATCATCTGGCCGTCCTTGGCGTAGCCGACCGAGTTCGACTGCGTGTACTTGAGCGTAATGGCTGCGAGGATGAGGTCGCGCTTCTGCGCAGCCGTGAGCTCACCGGCGCCCGTGGTCTGGACGTTCGCCAAGTGCTCCTCCGTGAAGATCACGTCGTTGCGCTTCTGCGAGAACGTGATGCCAGCGACTTCGCGGTACTCGAAGTCCGGGAGCTTGAACGCCGCGTCAGCTTCGAGCACAATGAAGTTGCCGCTCTTCTTCGCCTTGAGGATCTCGAGCGCCGCTGGCTCGTAGCCTGGTGCGATGATACCGTCACTCACTTCGCGCTTGAGGATCTTCGCAGTCGCTTCGTCGACGACGTCGCTCACTGCGACAAAGTCACCAAACGACGACAGCGGGTCGGCGTTGCGCGCGCGCAAGTACGCGAGCGAGAGCGGCGTGAGCGTGACGTTCCCGACTTCGTACGCAGCGTGGAGCGAGCTCTCGAGGTCGACTGCGACAGCTGCGCCAGCAGGGCTCACGTGCTTGAACGACGCCGCCGCTGGGAGCTTGAGCGCAATGCGGAGCTCGCGCACGAGCTGGTACGCGTTCGCTGCGTCGAGCAAGTTGATGTACCCTGGCGTGCCGTTGAGGACCTTGAACGGGAGCTTTGCGCCTGAGAGGCTCAGGATCGACGCTGGCTTCTGGTGCGGGTTGCAGCCGTACTTGAGCGTGAGCTCGTTCTTGTAGACTCGCGTGACCGTCGGTGCTGCAGCGCCGAGCTCGCCGTTGATCCACGACGAGATCGACGAGTCGTACGCCGCCGAGAGCGCAAACGCCGCCGCTGCGCACTTGCGGCGGAACTCGATCGTCGTCGCAAAGTTGTTGGTCTGGAGCTCCGCAATGAGCTCGGGGTACTGCGCCGGGCTCGTGCAGATCACGACCGACTTGTGGTTCTTCGCCGACGACCGGAGCATCGACGGTCCGCCAATGTCGATGTTCTCAATGCACGTGTCAAAGTTCGCGCCAGTGGCCACTGCAGCCTCGAACGCGTACAGGTTCAGGATCACGAGGTCGATCGGCTTGACGCCGTTCGCCGCCATGTCGGCTTCGTGCTGCGCATTGCCGCGCACACCGAGGAGCCCACCGTGGATCTTTGGGTGGAGCGTCTTCACGCGGCCGTCCATCATTTCGGGCGCACCCGTGTACTCGGACACGTCAATGACGGGGAGCTGCGCGTCGCGCAGTGCCTTTGCCGTGCCGCCGGTCGAGAGGAGCTCAACGCCGTGCTGCGACAGGAGCTTCGCGAGCTCGACGACGCCGGTCTTGTCGGACACGGACAGCAGCGCGCGGCGCACGGGCACGAGCGAGACAGACGAGCCGGCGCTCGAGACAGCGTGGAGGATGTGGCTCATCGTGGACGTCGGTGGTGGCGGCGGCGGCGAGCGAGCGAGCGGCGGTGGTGCTTGGGGAGCGGACGGCGAAAGCGCGAATGCGCCGCACTTCGACATCGTCGGTGGCGGCGCTCGAGCTTGGCGTGTCGAGCGAGCTTCATGTGTGAGTGTGCATACAAAAATCAAGTATAAGCGGCTGTGAGTGGCTCACACGCACGACGGGCCACTGATCGGAACACAGCGCAACTTCGACATCGCTCAACGGCTGTCGTTGTCGTCGACGTGGCTGGCGCCTAAGCACTTGTGTGAGTGTGTGCGTGTGCACAAACAGGCGAGCGTGAAGGCAGGTGCAGGGGCCGTGTTGATGGGTGAACGCCGCGGCCATGTGTCAACGCAAAGCTCTGCTGCTCTGCTGTTGTTGTTGTTGCCATGCGTTTGTGTGTGCTTGAGTTTGGCTGGTGGAGAGCGCAAGTACAATCGTTTTGCCACTTGTACGGTTGACATTGAAGTGGAGATTCTAGATATATCAGCGTTTTTATATGCTGGAATCGAAATGGTTGTTATATTAGGCCTCTGGATTTGCATGATCTTGACTCCATAATTTATTCAAGTGTAATTTCATTCTCTTAAATTGCATCGGTTGAAGTCAGCACTTGACAAGCAAGACTTGAGTGCTTTCGAGCATCGCCGAGACGACTTGGTCTCGACAGATCTGACGACGGCGAACGTCTTCTCCAACGCGTTGTTGGTACCGCATCTCGGTGTTCTCACTTGATGTTCAATCGCATGCCCAAAGAAGTCTGCGCACTCCACAAGGACGTACTAGTAGGATGTGACTTTACCCCCGACGACCTCGCGGACAAGAGCGGCAAGCGCATCACGACGTTCACGTACAACAAGGGCATCTGAGCACCTGGAGGCACGTTCGTCTTTGAGCGCGAGCTTGAGATCGTGTCTGCCTGTCGATACACACACGAGACACTCAGAAGCCTATGCAAGAGCAACGCATGTGTTTGAACGGGTCACTGTTGCATTCAGACACAGCAAAAGCTCAGGTCCATTGACTGAGAGCTCTCGAACGCAAGCGCATCGAGACTATCGTTGGCACTTCTTCACTCGAGCGCTTGCACTGACAAAGTCACATCCACACAACACACGCTCACAATCGCTACGCACGCTCGCGACCAAACTCCGTCGCGTAGGCACCAAGCGCGTACGTGAGCACACGTTCCATACGCGCGTGAGACTTGAGGTCGAGAATGCCAGGAGAGAACGTGCTGCAGAGCCACTGCGCGATCTCGAGGTGCTCGCTCATGTACTCTCCGACTTCGACGCCGCTGCGGATGCCTTCAGTTCGGTGCGTGTGGAGGAAGAGCACGACGTCAAAGTGGCCGCGCTCAGCAGCCAATCGCATCGCCAAGTCCGTACAGCCCTCAGTGCGGTTCGCGTGGAGCCACTGGATGACGTCGAGGTGGCCGTTCATAGCTGCCAAGTCCATCGCTTTGGTCGTGCAGCCTTCGCTTCGGGTCGCGTGGAGCCACTGGACGATGCCAAGATGGCCGTTCGCAGCTGCGAAGTCCATCGCGTCGGTCGTGCAGCCTTCGGTTCGGTTCATGTGGAGCCACTGGACAACGTCGAGGTGTCCTCGTAAAGCTGCATAGTCCATCGCCTTCGTCGTGCAGCCCTCGGTCCGGTTCGCGTGGAGCCACTGCATGACGTCAAGGTGACCGTACTCGGCTGCGTTGTCCATCGCTCCCGAGGTGCAGCCTTCGCTTCGGTTCGTGTGGAACCACTGCACGAGCTCGAGGTCGCCATTCATAGCGGCGCTGTTCATCGCCTCTGCTGTCCATGCGCCTGGGACGTTCTCATGGAGCCACTCGACGACGTGTCGTTGACCCGATCCAGCGGCTGTGGAGACGAGCTCCGGCGCGATGCCGGCGGAGAGTTGGCCGGTTGGGGCCATCGGCTGGAGTTGCGCGAGGTCACCAGTAAAAGCAGCAGCGAACATCACGGTGATCACATCGAGTCCGTACCGCCCCTCGTTGTCAAGCAGGAACCGCCAGACGTCTGCGTGACCGTTCTTGATCCCGTGACGCACTTTGCACGGGGGCACGAGGAAAGTGACGCTGGTGTGCGCGTGCAGCCACTTGACGATCTTCAAGTGACCGCAGTCGATCGCGTTCTCCATGACGTCGCGTAAGATGCCGACGTCCTTTGGATGTGCGCGGAGCCACTCGAGCGCCGCGACCTGACCAGTCGATGCTGCTGCGTCCATCAGCTGCGGCACCCACGGCGCGTCTGGATGGCGAGCATCCAACCACTGCAGCAGACGTACGTTGCCTTGACGCGCGGCTTCGATCATCGCGGCGAACGGCAGCACGCGCGGACAGTAGTCGTGGAGCCACGCGACCATGTCGAGGTTGTCGTGCTGAACGGCAAACACGAGCGCTTTGCTGCACTGCCACGCCCAAAAGTGCGGGTCCACGCGAGTCTCGCTCGGACTGTCGTCGCTGTCGGTGTTGTCACCACGAACAACCGTCACCTTGGACTGCGGCAGCGGACGCGGGCCGAGTCGCTGTGCAAAGTACAGCAAGTGCTTCTCGCGCTTGTGCGGCACAGCCCAAATGTGCAGATGCGCGATGCCCGAGAAGCCGCTGATCGCGTCAACGACGTGCGGCAGCGCAGCAACAAGAGTGCGAGCGCTCTCCGTCGTCGTCGTGGAGACTAACGCAGCTGGAGCGACATCGCTGGCGAGACTGGCGCTGCGGAAGCTGTCGGTAGCGAGCGCGAGCTGCACTGTCGTGAGCGAAGGCGTCGCCATCTCTCGTATCGCGCGCAGCGCTCGTGACGGCTTGTCGAGCCGTGCAGTATGTGTCGTGTGCCGTGCGAGTGGCGCGAGTCGAAATGGAAAGTGCGCGCGCGCACTGCAACTGGAGAACGAGCAGCAGCAGCAATGGTGGTCGCTCGATCTCATTCTCAGTGTCTTTTCATTTGATGGATTCGACACCGAGCTCGCACGTCGTGCTCTTTCTCACACTCTCGATCTCGATCTTGTTCGCAGCGCCACAGCACACGATGCGAGTTTCTGTGTGTGTGTGCGTGAGAGAGTCGCTCTAGTCGTCATGCTAGAACATACACACGCATAAGCAGAAGAGCTGGTACACGACCGATTGGTCTGCACAAGCACATTGATGTGGTGATGCACAGCTCGGGGCTGTAGCGAGCAGTCTCACACACATAGTACACAAGCGACTCGCATCGTCACACGAGCAAACAAGCACTCAAGCAAACAAGAGCAGCATGCACTTGAGACTGCTGTGTAGTACCTATGTGCGATTGCTTCGACAAGAGTACAACCAACAAGCCGTGCTTTGCCGTGGCATGCCATGACTTGGGCGATGATCTAGCAGTGAAATGACTGAGATCGCGAAGCGACACTTTTCAACGTTCGCAATTATCGACAACACATGTGTCTTTTTGCACACACACTGTCGATAAATGCACCCGTCACTTTCTCTCTCGTTCTCGCTCTCACTCTCATTCTTCACACTCTGACTCAAAATGGCGATTCGTTCTCGACAACTCGTTCCTGACAACACAAACGCAATCCTCTACAGTAGCAGCAGCACACACACATCAGTCGGCTTCACACAGCGAGATCACTGTTGTCGAGTAGCAAGTCGAAGCAGCAGAGAGACTCACGCACTCGATGGACCACTTTCCTGCTCGAACGGTAGCTGCACGCGCTCCAGGTTGACGACTTCGGTACCGTTGTGCTGCTCACAAGCCTCTAGCAGTGTCCAGACACTTGCCAACGTCCAGACAACGAACACATGCGTCGTTGCGCTCACATGTGCATCACACACGCGCTCGTAAACACAAAGCCGCAAAGCAGAGATCGAAGAGAGCAACGACACAGACCCACTGGCGCTTCAAGACCTCAGGTAGATGTAACGTGGATGCACACAGAGCGTACTGAGTGTGTGCATATGACTCGCGCGAGCGCTAGTATTGTCAGTCGCTCAGTAGAGCTGCTCTGGTTGCGAGGTCTGCCACGGCATGACTGCCTCACACATACCAAGTGCTGAGTGCGGACTGCGCACTGCGTTCGCTGGAGCAGCATCGCGATGGCCATCAGACGCAGTTGATGCTGCTAGTTCTCCGCCTCCTTCTTCTTTTGCGATTGCCGCTGTTGCTGCTGCTACTGGTGCTACTGCTACTGCTGATGGCGCCGTGTCAAAGTGGCGCTTGCCTCTGTGCGCGTCCATGTAGAGCAGCATGCTCTTGCGCGCTTCGGCTCGCTTCGCATCGCGCGTCTTCCACAGGTCGCGCTAGCACACGTGTCCAGCACGAAGCAGCAGTCGTCACAACAGTCCGTCAGTCAGTCAGTTTGTCCATCTGCACGCATTGAGACGAGTGTGCGTGCGTGCGTGCGTCGTGTGTCGTGCAGCAACTGCACGAGAGGAGTGTGCGTGTGTTACTCCGAGCACGCACCTCTTGCGCTTTGCTTGCGTGCAGCGCATCGTGCAGACGCGTCTCGAGCTCCCAGCAGTAGCGCTGCCACTTCTCTTTCTCAGTCACTTGGCTGCATCGCATACACACACGCAGACGTACGCAGACGTACACATGGAGAGACAAAGAAAGAGACATTGACAACCACACACGTCAGTGTCTTGTCCGTGCGCTGTCGTGCAGGACCACACAAGAGCAAGCGAGCACACGTGAGTGAGCAGTTGACGCACTCTTCGACGAGCGCGCGCATGTCGACGACTGCGCCCGTAGCAGCAAACAGGTCTGTCTCTGCCTTCACGAGCTTCCGCAGCGACTCGTCCGCTGGATCAAAACACAAGTGACCGAGAGAACGCAAGCACACGACATCAGCAACAGCGTCCAGCGTCCAGTGCCATGGCGAGAGTCAGTCAGTCTGTCAGCGTCTCAAAGGTCAACAACAACAATGGCACTGGCGCTGCTGCTCTTGCATCTCGTCTCAATCTCATGTGATAGTAACATGAGCGAGCACGTACCTCTCGCTCGCGCATCTCGACACTCTGCGTCAGCGCGTTCGTGCTGCTGCACAATGCGTGCGATCTCAGCGTCTTTCGTGTCGAGCGACGCTGCTGTCGATGCGAACGCGTCGCGCAAGCGAGTGATAGCTCGCTGTGGACACATCAGATGCACACACGAGCAATCGAAGTAGTAGTAGCAAGAGTAGCAGTGACAGTGTTAGCGCAGCAGCGACTGGGACCGTCACAGAGCAAAAGAGCGACGTGCTGCTGTGCGCTTGTATGCGCACTCGACGCGAGCACAGTCGCACCGCTTTCTCGTGCACTTCGCTCTGGAGCGCGCTCACGTGAGCTTGCAGCGCCTACACATTCGTTCCACCAGAGCGTACGTGTCCGTGACGCCAGTGAGCTTACTGCTGTCGCTCACCAACTCGTATCGTGTTCACCACAGTCAATAGTCGACCACAGACACTAGGCGCACGCACCTGCGTATCGCGAGCCGACTGCGTGAGACGCGCACAGCACTTGGCGACGTCGTTCGCCAGCGCTTCGTCAGAGCCTGAGCGAGCGCAGTCCAGTGAAGTGGTGTCATCTACAGTCAGCAGCGACGCACTGCCAACTGGTCAAAGTGGCACACACACGCATGAGCTCAGGCGTACCAAAGGCGATACCGAGCGCTCTCAAGTCGCGCTGGAGATCCGCTGCGCCGCCACACACACTGCTGCTAGCACTGGCGCTGGTGGTACCGCCAGTGCCATTGCTGCGAGTGCGAGCGCTAGTATTGTACAGAGCGAGGAGCGTCTCTGGGCGTCGTTCAGATGACGCGTCGTGTGTGTTGAGCCCAAGGACGCTGTCAACGTCGCCATGTTGCGTGCGCAGCGTGTTCTACACCGTCAATACACACACACGCACACAGGCGTGAGTCGGCTGAAGCAAGCCTCGGTCACAGGCGCGATGCATTCTGTCTACTATCAGCAAGTGTATCTGTGTGTGCGTATACGTACGTTGAGCTGAGTCCACTCGGCGTCACTGAGCTCGCCATCCTGGTCAGCGTCGAACGCGCTCCAGAGCAGATCGACACCGACGCTCGTCCACGGAGGCAGCGACGCGTCTCGGCCGACGTTGTCGTCATCACTATTGCTGCTGCTGCTCGTGCTGTTGGTGAGTGGCTGGAACGGCAGCTTCTGCACTTGTGCGAGCAAGTACGCGAGACTCTGCTGCTTCTCTTTCTGCGTGAGGCAAGTGAGGACAGCGAGGACAGCGAGGACAGCGAGTGTGTGTGAATGAACCGTGCATCCACACACAAGTCATGCGCACAAGAGCGTCTCTCTCGGCTCCAATCGCAACGACTCATCATCCACACGGTCGTCTGTACAACAGTGGGAGCAACAACAGCAGCAGCAGCAGCAGCAATGCGTACCAACTCGGCTTCGAGGTCGCGCAGTCGGACCTCTTGCTCATAGATCGTCTCGCGCAACGTGTCGAGCTCGTGGTGCACAGCTTTTGTCTCCGAGTAGAACGTCTGCGTGTACGTGAGAGTACGCGAGTGAGGGCAACAGCAGTGTGAGCGTGTGGGCCATTGCAGCAGGCATCAATGCGTGATGCGTATGAGTTCATCACATGCTCGGCACCTTCATGCTCTGGATGTGGCGGCATCCTTTCTGCCACGCAAAGAGCGACCAGAGGCACAACCACGTGTGTTCGTGTCACGCATGCCAGACGCGTCAGCCACTCACTCGAGCATCCATGTGTCTGTGGCGATGCAGAGCAGACAGATCGAGACGCCAGCGCGAGTCGTTTGCAGAAGCGAGCGCACGCACCCAGCAGTAGAGGAAGAGCTCTTTCGCGCCACACTCGGCGCAGCAGTAGCGCGACAGCTTCTTCAGTGCGTCTCTGTATGTGTGAGCGAGCGGCAAGACAGTGAGGTCGATAGCGAGGAAGCGAGCGAGCAGTAGGAGGTGTGTGAGCACAGCTGTAGCATCACTTGTGCAAGCAATGCCATGACCACAAGCAGAGGACGCAGCAGCAGCAACAGCAACACGTACGTCGCAGCGACAGGAGCGGTCGTCGCCATCGTCTCGATGCACTTGGTCACTGCTACGACTGCGGATGACTGCGGATGACTGCGACGCTCGCATCAATGGCTCTCAAGCAAGTTGAAGTGAAACGATTATATGTGAACCACACAAGTCAACAAGTTAGAAGCGCTTGCTGATGGTCATCAACATTTTCAGTCGACCAACTGCCATCATCACTGCTCGCAATAGAAGACTTCTCTTGTGAGTTGTATGCTTTGAGTTCACTAAATCGCTCGATTACTAGCCCCTATGGTGTACTAATCGCCGATCCAAACAACACACGTTCACACACACTCACTCACACGCAGCACCAGCAACAGCAACAACAACAGCGGAACTCCTCGTCGCACACTCACACACATTTGCCTGTGGCTGTCGCGCCTCACAATCGCTCTCGCACGCCCACACACACACACCACCGCCGCGGCTCTCTGCAAACACACATATACACACAACCATCATGGCCACGACGCTCGTTCTCCAGCCTGCGCACGGCTACATCCCGCTCCTCGTCGTCGGCACGGCGTTCGTGAACGTCTGGGCAGGCATGAAGGTCGGCGCGGCGCGCAAGAAGTACGGCATCGCGTACCCGCAGGTGCGAGATCTTTGCGAGCGTAGCGATCGCTGCAGCAACGGCGTAGCTGCCGCAGCAGCAGTGGTGGTGCTTCACACTTGACCACATCGAGCGGCGATACTGACAATGCAATGGCGTCTGTGCGCGCTCTCCACTCTCCACCCTCCCTCTCTCTGTACGCGCACATACAGATGTACGCGGAGCAGAGCGACAAGAACGCCAAGGCGTTCAACTGCGTCCAGCGCGCGCACCAGAACATGCTCGAGAACGTCCCGCTCTTCCTCGCGCTCATGGTCGCGTCTGCGTACGTCTCTCTGCTCTGTTTTGCTCAACTCTGTCTGTCTGTCTGTCTGTCGACTCGGGTTGCTTGTCTGCTTGTCTGCGTGTCTGTGGGTGCGCATGGCTGCGCATGACTGCGCTCGCTCGCGCATGGCTCCAGTGGTCATGTGCACACACCGTCCTCGCTCTTCCACTCACGCACTTGCGCACTCTCTCGACGTCTGCCTCACAGTCCATTCCGCCCTGAGATCGCTGTTGGTGCGAGCGCTGTGCGCCTCGCGAGCTTCGTCGTGTACGTGCGCGGGTACGCGAGCGGCGAGCCGACGAAGCGCCTGCAAGGCGCATTCGGTACGTCTCGTGCCGTGTTTGTGCTGATGGCCGTCGCTGTGCAGTCCACTCGACAGCTTGGCTGCGTGGCTCGCCCATGCTTGCGGCGCTATCGACAGACTGACGCTGATTGTATGTGACGTTGTTGTTGTGTGGTGATGGCGGACGCTAGGCTACCTCGGCTTGCTCGTCTCGGTCGGTCTCTCGATCGAAGCGGGTCTGCGCATCGCAGGGTTTGTCTAGACGCCGCACGCGCGCTGCGTAGACGTCGTACAGAAGTAGCACCAGTTCGAGTCGGTCGCTCTCTCTGTCTCTCTGTTTGGCCGATGCTACTGCATATACAACAGCAACACACAGCTCTACTGCTTACACATCCGTCATGCTTTGCTCGTTGTCAATCGATCATCGCTTTTCGTTTGCCCATCGCAAGCGATCAACCGCGGCGGTGTTGCTGCACTGCAGAGCTCTAGTGCCAGCGACTGTGCGTTGAGCTGGGACGACGAGCAGCTAGTCACTCGAATCCAAGCCGCGATCTTTCACTTGTGACTTGTGGCTAACTTGCTTGTCACCACACCAGCAGCGACTCGTGTGATCTTCTGCTCTCAGGGACCCGACCCACATGCGGCGGCACACTCACTAACTTGCACTTTACGTTTGAAGCGGTACAATGCGCTCCAGCCTGTATGTCGCTGAAAAGTACCAGCACGCAGCACTAGCACACAGAACAACAGCAAGGAGAAGCTTGAGATAATTGCAGACTTTTGAAGTGTTCCTTTTGTAGCATAAATATTGTTCGTTAGTACAGTTGTACGAAAGCGGTAGCAAATATCTGTACATATATATGTATATATACGGAAACTATGCCGCAATCGATTGATTCCATTTATGGTATACAACTGTGAGTGTGGTCATCGGTACACCGAAACACCTGTAAGGTACGTATGCCACCAACTACAGCAACGAGCGTATAGAACGTGCATCAGCGGGAGCTACACTTTCTGGTAAGAAGATGAGCACAGTCACCATATTCATCATACTCGGACTCAGACCTTTGTACAGAGTTCCCCGCTTTTAGGGCACACGGTACACATTTTGCGAATGAAATTTGTGTTGTTCTAGCCCATTCATCGTTGATCAGGCGTTCAGCCGATTAACGCGCGCGACCTTTTGGTCCGTTAGAGAGGTGTTAAACAAACCCTTTGTTCGTCGCGGAAATTCTCTGTCCCAAACGAGAATAACACATCATCATACGATGAGTCTTGACCACAATAGCTTAGCAGAGGGAACAGAACAAGTGAGGATAAATGAAAGGCTATGCTAGAGCTGTAGTCACCACAAACCATTCCTAGGCGTTGTGCAGGGCAGCTACACATCCACAGTACCGACGAGCACGAGACTCGGTGTGTGCGCTCTCCTAAGTCTGTAACACGAGTATTGTAACAGGACCTCAGACGACCGAACTGCCGAGCAGTTGGACAGCACTGAGTCCCAATACGGGGTCTTGAGGAAGCTTGGACTCCAGCGCGAAGGGACTCACACGATGTGAGCCGATCGCCTGTGCGTGGAGGGTGTCTTGGTGCCGAGAGGACGGCCGGAGAGAAGAGAGGAAGGCGACTTGCTTGGAAGAAGGTAAATTTGCAACTGACTTAGAATGCACTGATAGTTCCTGCCGCGGACTGCCGCTGTCGGCAGCCGCGCTGTCTTGCTGTCCTAAAACACCCCAAGGGCGCCTAGAGGTTTTATGATCAAAACCTCACTCCTACTGACATGCACCTACTTTCATATACAAAGACTTGGATGCATCCGAGGTTCAACCACGGACTTTGAGCCTGAAGTCCGGAGAGAACATTCTCGAACATTCTCGAACCCGTGATTGGCTCGCGCCTCTCACTTGAACCTTGGTGTCGCGTCGACACGCGTCTCAGGTCAGGTTCACTAAGACTCGGTGTCGCGTCGCCACGCGTCACCGATCCAGTTCCCCAAGAGCAGGAACCATCATTCCGCATGATTACTCCTTTGGGTGATTACACCCGCAGGTCCATGCCGGAATGGAGATGATGTCATCCATGACATCATCATGTGCCTGAATGTTGGTTCCTCACCAACATTCCTGAGCACCCAGTTGGTGTGGTCCACACAACTGATCCCATGTAACGGCCAATGTAGGCCCGATACAAGTATTGTTCAGTGGCGCAACCAGCTGTGCACTTATAAGCAACAGCACTAAACATATTAAGCACTGAACATATTAAGCACTGAATCGGCTACGTCTTCAAACATCAACCACATCGATACATCTATGCGGGCACGACCTATCTGTTACTAGAAAGATCCGAAGGGCTGATACTAGTCGCCGCGTTGTGAAACATGACAGAAGTGCCGCTCGAGTCGTTGGTCAGTCGATCGCGCTTCTTCATGTTGTAGATGTAGTAATTTTCGCCCTCGCTGACGCTTTTGTTAGTATCGCCTTCGAGGCGCATTGTCTGGCTAGCACATACTATATTAATGATGGTGTATGGAGTGCAAGGACGGGCTTGGGAGCAGCTAGAAATGAAAGTGATGTGTGGCGGCGTACGTGGCATTCCAAGTGGCTGAGAGCCACTCGTGCATATCCGCTCTTTAATCATTGTATACACACCAACAATCCTAACCGTTACACAACCACCTGTGACTACTTATATCCACAATCGGATACACTCACCCGCCAACAACATTTGCGCTCACTCTGGATTTCGCCGTCCGGTGTGGAGTCGATTCGAGGAGCGGTCTTCGTTGTGTTTGCGGTTCTTGCGCAAGCTCGATTCGCAGGCGCTGCGATAGGCCCTCCATGGTCTATGTCCGTCGAGGACCTGTATTGCTCGTCACACCCGTTGCCCACGTCGCTGATGCGATCGCTCGAGCTCGAAACCCCTCTCGGTATCGTCTCACGAGCCACCCTTCACCTTTAGCGTCGCGTGGACGCGATAGTTGATCTCGGCGAATGGAGCACCAGCGTGAACGAGATCGCCACGTAACAGAACGACATCGCTGGGCCCGTATTCCACAAAGGTCTTCTTCGTCGCGTCGGCTTCCGTAAAGCACTTGGGGTAGACGATCGAGCGCGTGTTCTCCATGGGTCCGATCAGGATCCCGGCTTGGATTGTAGACTTGTAGTTGCGCGCACCACGTGTAGCCTCGGCCGTCGGGAACTCGTAACGCGTCTCTTGTTCTCTTCCACCTTTGAGACTCTTCAGGACGACCCACTGTTAGTCTCTCCACTGCATGGAAGCCGCTGAATGATGCGCTTGCACATAGTCATCGGATGATGGCTTCGGACGCCTTCATCGTGTTCTCTGGGTATGACGTCGAGAAGCGCTTCAGGCCAGCCCATCGATTTGGGAGCTTGACATGTCGATGTCGATGTCGCTGATCGCAGTCCTCTCCATAGTCTTGGCCAAATACGCTGGTAGCGAATCTCGCTCACAACCGCCAGGATGGCGCTCATTTCGTCTGCCGATATGACATTGTTTATCACGACGAAGCCTACTTCCCAAAACGTTGTCAGGGTCGCTTCCATGGCGCTGCTGTCGTGCTCCGGTCGTATTGCAGTCGTGTTGCGGTCGTATGGCTGTCGTTCTACCGCCGCGCTGCTGTCGTGCTGCACTTGTTTGGCTGTTGGTCGTGCAGGAGTCGCGCTCCGGTCGTGCTGCGGTCATGTGGTAATTGTGTACTGAGACTCGTCAAGCGAGCGACCAACTCATGGTTAAAGTGACGATCAGTGGCTTGTAGTCGTGGAAGCTTGTACGATCGCGTGTGTTGTCCCTTTGCCTCCGCCAACTGATCATTAATCGGATCCGATACTGGTGTTATCCGTGCACAACTGAGTAGATGACAAACATATAAAATATCGTTGTTCATAAGTACACAGCTGCTTGCGCCACTGAACAAAACTCGTGTTACAGACTTAGGAGAGCGCACACACCGAGTCTCGTGCTCGTCGGTACTGTGGATGTGTAGCTGCCCTGCACAACGCCTAGGAATGGTTTGTGGTGACTACAGCTCTAGCATAGCCTTTCATTTATCCTCACTTGTTCTGTTCCCTCTGCTAAGCTATTGTGGTCAAGACTCATCGTATGATGATGTGTTATTCTCGTTTGGGACAGAGAATTTCCGCGACGAACAAAGGGTTTGTTTAACACCTCTCTAACGGACCAAAAGGTCGCGCGCGTTAATCGGCTGAACGCCTGATCAACGATGAATGGGCTAGAACAACACAAATTTCATTCGCAAAATGTGTACCGTGTGCCCTAAAAGCGGGGAACTCTGTACAAAGGTCTGAGTCCGAGTATGATGAATATGGTGACTGTGCTCATCTTCTTACCAGAAAGTGTAGCTCCCGCTGATGCACGTTCTATACGCTCGTTGCTGTAGTTGGTGGCATACGTACCTTACAGGTGTTTCGGTGTACCGATGACCACACTCACAGTTGTATACCATAAATGGAATCAATCGATTGCGGCATAGTTTCCGTATATATACATATATATGTACAGATATTTGCTACCGCTTTCGTACAACTGTACTAACGAACAATATTTATGCTACAAAAGGAACACTTCAAAAGTCTGCAATTATCTCAAGCTTCTCCTTGCTGTTGTTCTGTGTGCTAGTGCTGCGTGCTGGTACTTTTCAGCGACATACAGGCTGGAGCGCATTGTACCGCTTCAAACGTAAAGTGCAAGTTAGTGAGTGTGCCGCCGCATGTGGGTCGGGTCCCTGAGAGCAGAAGATCACACGAGTCGCTGCTGGTGTGGTGACAAGCAAGTTAGCCACAAGTCACAAGTGAAAGATCGCGGCTTGGATTCGAGTGACTAGCTGCTCGTCGTCCCAGCTCAACGCACAGTCGCTGGCACTAGAGCTCTGCAGTGCAGCAACACCGCCGCGGTTGATCGCTTGCGATGGGCAAACGAAAAGCGATGATCGATTGACAACGAGCAAAGCATGACGGATGTGTAAGCAGTAGAGCTGTGTGTTTGCTGTTGTATATGCAGTAGCATCGGCCAAACAGAGAGACAGAGAGAGCGACCGACTCGAACTGGTGCTACTTCTGTACGACGTCTACGCAGCGCGCGTGCGGCGTCTAGACAAACCCTGCGATGCGCAGACCCGCTTCGATCGAGAGACCGACCGAGACGAGCAAGCCGAGGTAGCCTAGCGTCCGCCATCACCACACAACAACAACGTCACATACAATCAGCGTCAGTCTGTCGATAGCGCCGCAAGCATGGGCGAGCCACGCAGCCAAGCTGTCGAGTGGACTGCACAGCGACGGCCATCAGCACAAACACGGCACGAGACGTACCGAATGCGCCTTGCAGGCGCTTCGTCGGCTCGCCGCTCGCGTACCCGCGCACGTACACGACGAAGCTCGCGAGGCGCACAGCGCTCGCACCAACAGCGATCTCAGGGCGGAATGGACTGTGAGGCAGACGTCGAGAGAGTGCGCAAGTGCGTGAGTGGAAGAGCGAGGACGGTGTGTGCACATGACCACTGGAGCCATGCGCGAGCGAGCGCAGTCATGCGCAGCCATGCGCACCCACAGACACGCAGACAAGCAGACAAGCAACCCGAGTCGACAGACAGACAGACAGACAGAGTTGAGCAAAACAGAGCAGAGAGACGTACGCAGACGCGACCATGAGCGCGAGGAAGAGCGGGACGTTCTCGAGCATGTTCTGGTGCGCGCGCTGGACGCAGTTGAACGCCTTGGCGTTCTTGTCGCTCTGCTCCGCGTACATCTGTATGTGCGCGTACAGAGAGAGGGAGGGTGGAGAGTGGAGAGCGCGCACAGACGCCATTGCATTGTCAGTATCGCCGCTCGATGTGGTCAAGTGTGAAGCACCACCACTGCTGCTGCGGCAGCTACGCCGTTGCTGCAGCGATCGCTACGCTCGCAAAGATCTCGCACCTGCGGGTACGCGATGCCGTACTTCTTGCGCGCCGCGCCGACCTTCATGCCTGCCCAGACGTTCACGAACGCCGTGCCGACGACGAGGAGCGGGATGTAGCCGTGCGCAGGCTGGAGAACGAGCGTCGTGGCCATGATGGTTGTGTGTATATGTGTGTTTGCAGAGAGCCGCGGCGGTGGTGTGTGTGTGTGGGCGTGCGAGAGCGATTGTGAGGCGCGACAGCCACAGGCAAATGTGTGTGAGTGTGCGACGAGGAGTTCCGCTGTTGTTGTTGCTGTTGCTGGTGCTGCGTGTGAGTGAGTGTGTGTGAACGTGTGTTGTTTGGATCGGCGATTAGTACACCATAGGGGCTAGTAATCGAGCGATTTAGTGAACTCAAAGCATACAACTCACAAGAGAAGTCTTCTATTGCGAGCAGTGATGATGGCAGTTGGTCGACTGAAAATGTTGATGACCATCAGCAAGCGCTTCTAACTTGTTGACTTGTGTGGTTCACATATAATCGTTTCACTTCAACTTGCTTGAGAGCCATTGATGCGAGCGTCGCAGTCATCCGCAGTCATCCGCAGTCGTAGCAGTGACCAAGTGCATCGAGACGATGGCGACGACCGCTCCTGTCGCTGCGACGTACGTGTTGCTGTTGCTGCTGCTGCGTCCTCTGCTTGTGGTCATGGCATTGCTTGCACAAGTGATGCTACAGCTGTGCTCACACACCTCCTACTGCTCGCTCGCTTCCTCGCTATCGACCTCACTGTCTTGCCGCTCGCTCACACATACAGAGACGCACTGAAGAAGCTGTCGCGCTACTGCTGCGCCGAGTGTGGCGCGAAAGAGCTCTTCCTCTACTGCTGGGTGCGTGCGCTCGCTTCTGCAAACGACTCGCGCTGGCGTCTCGATCTGTCTGCTCTGCATCGCCACAGACACATGGATGCTCGAGTGAGTGGCTGACGCGTCTGGCATGCGTGACACGAACACACGTGGTTGTGCCTCTGGTCGCTCTTTGCGTGGCAGAAAGGATGCCGCCACATCCAGAGCATGAAGGTGCCGAGCATGTGATGAACTCATACGCATCACGCATTGATGCCTGCTGCAATGGCCCACACGCTCACACTGCTGTTGCCCTCACTCGCGTACTCTCACGTACACGCAGACGTTCTACTCGGAGACAAAAGCTGTGCACCACGAGCTCGACACGTTGCGCGAGACGATCTATGAGCAAGAGGTCCGACTGCGCGACCTCGAAGCCGAGTTGGTACGCATTGCTGCTGCTGCTGCTGCTGCTGTTGTTGCTCCCACTGTTGTACAGACGACCGTGTGGATGATGAGTCGTTGCGATTGGAGCCGAGAGAGACGCTCTTGTGCGCATGACTTGTGTGTGGATGCACGGTTCATTCACACACACTCGCTGTCCTCGCTGTCCTCGCTGTCCTCACTTGCCTCACGCAGAAAGAGAAGCAGCAGAGTCTCGCGTACTTGCTCGCACAAGTGCAGAAGCTGCCGTTCCAGCCACTCACCAACAGCACGAGCAGCAGCAGCAATAGTGATGACGACAACGTCGGCCGAGACGCGTCGCTGCCTCCGTGGACGAGCGTCGGTGTCGATCTGCTCTGGAGCGCGTTCGACGCTGACCAGGATGGCGAGCTCAGTGACGCCGAGTGGACTCAGCTCAACGTACGTATACGCACACACAGATACACTTGCTGATAGTAGACAGAATGCATCGCGCCTGTGACCGAGGCTTGCTTCAGCCGACTCACGCCTGTGTGCGTGTGTGTGTATTGACGGTGTAGAACACGCTGCGCACGCAACATGGCGACGTTGACAGCGTCCTTGGGCTCAACACACACGACGCGTCATCTGAACGACGCCCAGAGACGCTCCTCGCTCTGTACAATACTAGCGCTCGCACTCGCAGCAATGGCACTGGCGGTACCACCAGCGCCAGTGCTAGCAGCAGTGTGTGTGGCGGCGCAGCGGATCTCCAGCGCGACTTGAGAGCGCTCGGTATCGCCTTTGGTACGCCTGAGCTCATGCGTGTGTGTGCCACTTTGACCAGTTGGCAGTGCGTCGCTGCTGACTGTAGATGACACCACTTCACTGGACTGCGCTCGCTCAGGCTCTGACGAAGCGCTGGCGAACGACGTCGCCAAGTGCTGTGCGCGTCTCACGCAGTCGGCTCGCGATACGCAGGTGCGTGCGCCTAGTGTCTGTGGTCGACTATTGACTGTGGTGAACACGATACGAGTTGGTGAGCGACAGCAGTAAGCTCACTGGCGTCACGGACACGTACGCTCTGGTGGAACGAATGTGTAGGCGCTGCAAGCTCACGTGAGCGCGCTCCAGAGCGAAGTGCACGAGAAAGCGGTGCGACTGTGCTCGCGTCGAGTGCGCATACAAGCGCACAGCAGCACGTCGCTCTTTTGCTCTGTGACGGTCCCAGTCGCTGCTGCGCTAACACTGTCACTGCTACTCTTGCTACTACTACTTCGATTGCTCGTGTGTGCATCTGATGTGTCCACAGCGAGCTATCACTCGCTTGCGCGACGCGTTCGCATCGACAGCAGCGTCGCTCGACACGAAAGACGCTGAGATCGCACGCATTGTGCAGCAGCACGAACGCGCTGACGCAGAGTGTCGAGATGCGCGAGCGAGAGGTACGTGCTCGCTCATGTTACTATCACATGAGATTGAGACGAGATGCAAGAGCAGCAGCGCCAGTGCCATTGTTGTTGTTGACCTTTGAGACGCTGACAGACTGACTGACTCTCGCCATGGCACTGGACGCTGGACGCTGTTGCTGATGTCGTGTGCTTGCGTTCTCTCGGTCACTTGTGTTTTGATCCAGCGGACGAGTCGCTGCGGAAGCTCGTGAAGGCAGAGACAGACCTGTTTGCTGCTACGGGCGCAGTCGTCGACATGCGCGCGCTCGTCGAAGAGTGCGTCAACTGCTCACTCACGTGTGCTCGCTTGCTCTTGTGTGGTCCTGCACGACAGCGCACGGACAAGACACTGACGTGTGTGGTTGTCAATGTCTCTTTCTTTGTCTCTCCATGTGTACGTCTGCGTACGTCTGCGTGTGTGTATGCGATGCAGCCAAGTGACTGAGAAAGAGAAGTGGCAGCGCTACTGCTGGGAGCTCGAGACGCGTCTGCACGATGCGCTGCACGCAAGCAAAGCGCAAGAGGTGCGTGCTCGGAGTAACACACGCACACTCCTCTCGTGCAGTTGCTGCACGACACACGACGCACGCACGCACGCACACTCGTCTCAATGCGTGCAGATGGACAAACTGACTGACTGACGGACTGTTGTGACGACTGCTGCTTCGTGCTGGACACGTGTGCTAGCGCGACCTGTGGAAGACGCGCGATGCGAAGCGAGCCGAAGCGCGCAAGAGCATGCTGCTCTACATGGACGCGCACAGAGGCAAGCGCCACTTTGACACGGCGCCATCAGCAGTAGCAGTAGCACCAGTAGCAGCAGCAACAGCGGCAATCGCAAAAGAAGAAGGAGGCGGAGAACTAGCAGCATCAACTGCGTCTGATGGCCATCGCGATGCTGCTCCAGCGAACGCAGTGCGCAGTCCGCACTCAGCACTTGGTATGTGTGAGGCAGTCATGCCGTGGCAGACCTCGCAACCAGAGCAGCTCTACTGAGCGACTGACAATACTAGCGCTCGCGCGAGTCATATGCACACACTCAGTACGCTCTGTGTGCATCCACGTTACATCTACCTGAGGTCTTGAAGCGCCAGTGGGTCTGTGTCGTTGCTCTCTTCGATCTCTGCTTTGCGGCTTTGTGTTTACGAGCGCGTGTGTGATGCACATGTGAGCGCAACGACGCATGTGTTCGTTGTCTGGACGTTGGCAAGTGTCTGGACACTGCTAGAGGCTTGTGAGCAGCACAACGGTACCGAAGTCGTCAACCTGGAGCGCGTGCAGCTACCGTTCGAGCAGGAAAGTGGTCCATCGAGTGCGTGAGTCTCTCTGCTGCTTCGACTTGCTACTCGACAACAGTGATCTCGCTGTGTGAAGCCGACTGATGTGTGTGTGCTGCTGCTACTGTAGAGGATTGCGTTTGTGTTGTCAGGAACGAGTTGTCGAGAACGAATCGCCATTTTGAGTCAGAGTGTGAAGAATGAGAGTGAGAGCGAGAACGAGAGAGAAAGTGACGGGTGCATTTATCGACAGTGTGTGTGCAAAAAGACACATGTGTTGTCGATAATTGCGAACGTTGAAAAGTGTCGCTTCGCGATCTCAGTCATTTCACTGCTAGATCATCGCCCAAGTCATGGCATGCCACGGCAAAGCACGGCTTGTTGGTTGTACTCTTGTCGAAGCAATCGCACATAGGTACTACACAGCAGTCTCAAGTGCATGCTGCTCTTGTTTGCTTGAGTGCTTGTTTGCTCGTGTGACGATGCGAGTCGCTTGTGTACTATGTGTGTGAGACTGCTCGCTACAGCCCCGAGCTGTGCATCACCACATCAATGTGCTTGTGCAGACCAATCGGTCGTGTACCAGCTCTTCTGCTTATGCGTGTGTATGTTCTAGCATGACGACTAGAGCGACTCTCTCACGCACACACACACAGAAACTCGCATCGTGTGCTGTGGCGCTGCGAACAAGATCGAGATCGAGAGTGTGAGAAAGAGCACGACGTGCGAGCTCGGTGTCGAATCCATCAAATGAAAAGACACTGAGAATGAGATCGAGCGACCACCATTGCTGCTGCTGCTCGTTCTCCAGTTGCAGTGCGCGCGCGCACTTTCCATTTCGACTCGCGCCACTCGCACGGCACACGACACATACTGCACGGCTCGACAAGCCGTCACGAGCGCTGCGCGCGATACGAGAGATGGCGACGCCTTCGCTCACGACAGTGCAGCTCGCGCTCGCTACCGACAGCTTCCGCAGCGCCAGTCTCGCCAGCGATGTCGCTCCAGCTGCGTTAGTCTCCACGACGACGACGGAGAGCGCTCGCACTCTTGTTGCTGCGCTGCCGCACGTCGTTGACGCGATCAGCGGCTTCTCGGGCATCGCGCATCTGCACATTTGGGCTGTGCCGCACAAGCGCGAGAAGCACTTGCTGTACTTTGCACAGCGACTCGGCCCGCGTCCGCTGCCGCAGTCCAAGGTGACGGTTGTTCGTGGTGACAACACCGACAGCGACGACAGTCCGAGCGAGACTCGCGTGGACCCGCACTTTTGGGCGTGGCAGTGCAGCAAAGCGCTCGTGTTTGCCGTTCAGCACGACAACCTCGACATGGTCGCGTGGCTCCACGACTACTGTCCGCGCGTGCTGCCGTTCGCCGCGATGATCGAAGCCGCGCGTCAAGGCAACGTACGTCTGCTGCAGTGGTTGGATGCTCGCCATCCAGACGCGCCGTGGGTGCCGCAGCTGATGGACGCAGCAGCATCGACTGGTCAGGTCGCGGCGCTCGAGTGGCTCCGCGCACATCCAAAGGACGTCGGCATCTTACGCGACGTCATGGAGAACGCGATCGACTGCGGTCACTTGAAGATCGTCAAGTGGCTGCACGCGCACACCAGCGTCACTTTCCTCGTGCCCCCGTGCAAAGTGCGTCACGGGATCAAGAACGGTCACGCAGACGTCTGGCGGTTCCTGCTTGACAACGAGGGGCGGTACGGACTCGATGTGATCACCGTGATGTTCGCTGCTGCTTTTACTGGTGACCTCGCGCAACTCCAGCCGATGGCCCCAACCGGCCAACTCTCCGCCGGCATCGCGCCGGAGCTCGTCTCCACAGCCGCTGGATCGGGTCAACGACACGTCGTCGAGTGGCTCCATGAGAACGTCCCAGGCGCATGGACAGCAGAGGCGATGAACAGCGCCGCTATGAATGGCGACCTCGAGCTCGTGCAGTGGTTCCACACGAACCGAAGCGAAGGCTGCACCTCGGGAGCGATGGACAACGCAGCCGAGTACGGTCACCTTGACGTCATGCAGTGGCTCCACGCGAACCGGACCGAGGGCTGCACGACGAAGGCGATGGACTATGCAGCTTTACGAGGACACCTCGACGTTGTCCAGTGGCTCCACATGAACCGAACCGAAGGCTGCACGACCGACGCGATGGACTTCGCAGCTGCGAACGGCCATCTTGGCATCGTCCAGTGGCTCCACGCGACCCGAAGCGAAGGCTGCACGACCAAAGCGATGGACTTGGCAGCTATGAACGGCCACCTCGACGTCATCCAGTGGCTCCACGCGAACCGCACTGAGGGCTGTACGGACTTGGCGATGCGATTGGCTGCTGAGCGCGGCCACTTTGACGTCGTGCTCTTCCTCCACACGCACCGAACTGAAGGCATCCGCAGCGGCGTCGAAGTCGGAGAGTACATGAGCGAGCACCTCGAGATCGCGCAGTGGCTCTGCAGCACGTTCTCTCCTGGCATTCTCGACCTCAAGTCTCACGCGCGTATGGAACGTGTGCTCACGTACGCGCTTGGTGCCTACGCGACGGAGTTTGGTCGCGAGCGTGCGTAGCGATTGTGAGCGTGTGTTGTGTGGATGTGACTTTGTCAGTGCAAGCGCTCGAGTGAAGAAGTGCCAACGATAGTCTCGATGCGCTTGCGTTCGAGAGCTCTCAGTCAATGGACCTGAGCTTTTGCTGTGTCTGAATGCAACAGTGACCCGTTCAAACACATGCGTTGCTCTTGCATAGGCTTCTGAGTGTCTCGTGTGTGTATCGACAGGCAGACACGATCTCAAGCTCGCGCTCAAAGACGAACGTGCCTCCAGGTGCTCAGATGCCCTTGTTGTACGTGAACGTCGTGATGCGCTTGCCGCTCTTGTCCGCGAGGTTCCGGAACGGCGGTTCGACGTCGTCGGCGGAGATCGAGCCGTTCTGCGGGAAGAGCGCGACGGCAGCAGGCAGCGCACCCCAGAGGCAGAGCGTGAGCACCGCTGCAGCAGCACGTAAGAGCCACAGGATACGTGAGTGACGCTTAGGTCAAGTACGAGCCACGAGAGCGAAAGCGAGACGCACTCAGTTCCGTAGCGAGACGCGGGTACTTGGCCTTGGGCATGAGCTTGGCCTTCTTCAGCCCTTCGTACAAGTACGGCGGCAGCAGCAGGACTGCGTAGTACAGAGACGTCGTTAAGCACATACGAGCGAGTGAATCGACAGCGTGAGCACCAGCAGTAGCGCCATTGCCATCGACAACAGCGCAAGCGAGCGACGACGTGTGCGCCGCTCTTCAAACGCGCAGCTGGACGTACTCGGCATGGGCAGCGCGACGCGCGTGAGTGCGACTTGCGTGAGCGACTGGCGACCTGCTGCGACGGACCGACCGCGCACTTCGCCATCGTCGTCCATGATGTCAATGCCCTCACTAGTGTCGCGGGCATCCCAATCGGTCGGTCGTTAGTCCATCGTAGGAGCTCCGTCCACAGCAGACGAGCAGCAAGTGCGGCTCGGGACGTACGTGTACTCGTTGAAGCGCATCGAGACGGCGTTGAAGGCGCCGGCGCTTGCGACTGCGACGAATGGCACGGTCTGCGGTCGTCACCGATCGTCAGTGCGTCCGCGTCAGTGTCAGACGCACAGGAAGGAGACACGAGCAACAGCACAAGACATTGGAGGCGAGTGAGACGTCTGCTGCAAGAGCCTCTGATCAGATAGAGAGACGCTCGGACGGACCTTGCGGAGCGCTGAGCGCACGCCTGGCGAGAGCGACTTGGCCGACTCGACCGCGCGACCGAGTCCGACTGCTGTCACGCACGACACGATCGACGCCGTTGCGTACGACTCTGTAGGACACCGTTGGAGCGACGTGAGTTGGCCATGCGTTGCAAGCGGAGAGAGAGTGAGAGCGATGCGCAGTGGGACGCACTGAAGATCGTCGAGTTGTCCTGCTCGCTGCTCGCGTTGCGGTTCGCGTAGTTGAAGCCTGCGTTGTAGCTCTGGTTGATCCACTGCCAGAAGATCGTGTTGCCGAGCTGCACACGACACAAAGACACCGGTGTTTGGCCAGGCAGCTGTCAGTGTTCGCTCGATGGAGTCGCAGCACAGACGACAAGACGTACAGTCGGTGGCGCGAGGATCATGCCAGCGCAGATCGGGATGTTCACAGGCACGAACGCTGAGAGGCGGAAGTAGAGCGGCAGCGTCTCGCCCGTCTGCGGGTGCACGGCCGACTCGTACACTGAAGCAAGTGAGTGCGTCAGTGCGCGCTTCACGCAGTAGTGAGTTGTGCGCAAGTGTGTGCACGTACCGCGTCGCGCGTGCCAGAGCTCTGCGTCCGAGACTTGACCTGGCGCAATGTCACCATTGCGGTAGCTCGCGAGCGTGCGCGTCGCGTTTTGGATTTCCTCAGTCGTTAGGAACAGCGCACTAGGCATGTACACACACAAGTAAAGAGAGAGGGAAGTATATGAGTGATAGACCATGGCGATCAAAAGACTTGGGCGTGCAGACGCACCTTGGCGACACGAGCTCGACGAACTGGCGCCAGCGACCGTAGTACGTCGACTGGTCGTACTTGGGGGTATCTGGTCATACAGCAGTCGCGCGTGAGCGAGTGCGAGAGGGAGAAGGAGAAGAGCTACATGCATACACGGACACGCGTGTGCGCACGCACCGATCGTGAACGGCGGGACGTCGGTCATGCTGCTCTTGCTCCTCTGCTTGGCGGTCGGTCGGTGGTATGATCCGTTCGATTGGACGAATGCCATTCACTCAACTTCAAACAAAGTGTATTAATTTGTCTCTCGTAGTACCACATCTTGCGTTGTGAACTGTACTGTCAAATGGAGGTGTCCACACGAACTGATCGACTGCAAGACGATGCTCGACGTGCTCGCTGCTCTTGCGATCGGCAGCGTCACGACTCGAATACGATGGAGCATCAGCAAGTCGTCGCTCTGTATTGAGACGTCTTGCACTCCTATCTGTGACAAAGCATGTCCGACTTGGTGTTGCGTAGCGCTCGTCTACTCGCTAGAGAGTCGCCTCACGAGCCTTTGAGAGCGCTAACCTGTCGGCGGCTGGTACGTGTTGCGCTCGTTCCACTCGTCCATCTTCTTCTCGATGAACGCGATCACCTTCGGATCTGGCACAATAAATATGTGCGTCTCGTCGAGGTCCTCGATCACAAAGCGGTGCTGATGGCAAGAGGTCCAAGGGAGCGAGAGCACGCGAGTGAAGAGTATCGAGTGTGAGCGTCATGCGTATGCGGCACAAGCACAGCACAGCGTGGCTCACATGCATAGATGAAGAGCCACTGCAGTCTTGAATCGCGAGCGAGTACACGCTAAACACACATAGATGTACGCACCTGCACTGCTGTCTCATTGAGATGCAGCAGATACTGCTTTGTGGCAGGATCGCTGTCATCATAGGCACACACAAACACACACACACACACACACACACGAGCGTCAGTAGCTGCAGGTAGAGCGCATACACGAGCATGCACAGCGTGTGCACACACACGCGCGCACGCACCACTTGACGAGCACGCCCTTGTTCGCAGTCGGCATCACTGCCTCCTCGCTCGCTTTGCTCGTTTATGGCTTTGTCGATTTGCTTTTTGGATTTTCGTATTTTGTCAACGTTTTATCCAGATATTCGAGCTGACAAAATTCCGACGGTCATGTTCATCAGCAGGAGCACAAGCAGCTGCTGGTCGACCGTCGGACGCGTCTCTCGATCCATTGCGCTCCAGATGCAGCGCGCGACAGCTTCAACTATGAGCAGCAGCAGCGCCGGCGCACTCGATCGCATGCAGCTTCGTCTGCGCTCGCAACGCACTGCCGCGGCTGCTGCAAACGCGACGATCACACCGCGCGTACCAGCGATCAAAGACGAGCGCTCGCCAGTCGGGACGCGCTCGAGTCCGCGCATCAAGCGCCAGCTGCACACTTCAGCTGCTGCACAAGATCTCGCTACTGCTTCTCCATCACCTGCGATCACACCGCAGCCACGCAAGCGCGTGACACGAGCAAACGCAACACCAGAGCTCGCGTACGAAACAAACGAGCACGATGGCGCTGACGTGTCTGTCAAGTCGGAAGACGCCTCGGCTGTTGAGCTCGTGAGCTCCGAGTATGCGAGTCCAGCTGTGCGCAAGAAAGCCAAGCGCTCGAGCAAGAACGACGCGTCGCGTGTGAAGCGCACGGCGCCAGCGCGCTGGAAAGAGATGCTCGAAGGCATCCAGACGATGCGCGCTGGCGGCGGCGCTGAAGTCGACAGCATGGGCTGCGAGGTCTGTGCGTCTTCAAGTGCATGTGCGTATCGACTCGTTGAAAGCGCCTCACGTAGATGCCTCTGACTGATTGACGCAGTTATACAAGACGACCAAGTACCCGCCGCACGAGTGGCGCTTCCACACGCTCGTGTCTGCGATGCTGAGCAGCCAGACAAAGGACCCAGTGAACGCCGCGGCCATGGAGCGGCTCCTCGCGCGCGACGGAGGTGCGTTCGCCGCACTCCAGCGCAGTAGACAGTGCAGTGAACCATGACGAACGGACTGACGGTCGTGGTGCTTTGGACACACGCACACACAGGACTGACAGTCGCAGCGATGCTCGCGATCGACGAGAAGGAGCTCGCCGAGACGATCCACCCAGTTGGGTTCTACCGGAACAAAGCCAAGTACATCAAGCAAGTCGCGTCGATCCTGCAGGAGCAGCAGCGCGCGACTGGCGCAGACGTCCCAGACATCCCACGCACGTTTGACGACTTGGTCGCGCTCCCAGGCGTCGGTCCCAAGATGGCGTACCTCGTCATGGACTGCGCATGGAACGAGTACGTCATTAGCTGCTATCGCTCTCTCTCTCTCTCTATCGCTCTTTGTGTATGGTACACTCACGTGTTGTGTCGCTCGTACACGCGGACAGCGTCGTCGGCATCTGCGTCGACACGCACGTGCATCGGATCTCGAACCGCCTCGGGTGGGTCAAGACGTGGAACACGAAGAACCCAAAGGCGCAGGACCCTGAGAAGACGCGGCAGGTGCGTGTTGATGGGACGTCTGTGCGAGTGTACGACGCGTAGCTGATGCAAATGCAATGTGCATCGCTCAGGAGCTCGAAGACTGGCTCCCGCGCGAGCACTGGGGACCGATCAACTTGCTTCTCGTTGGCTTTGGGCAGACGATCTGCTACCCGCGCGGTCCAAAGTGCAGCGAGTGTGCGATCCACCACGTGTGTCCGTCTGCGCACCGCTCGACGATCTAGTGCACGCCCGTGCGCCGTCTCCTTCTATCCACTCAGATTCACGTTGCTGTCTACTGTTGCGGTGCGCGCCGCCTCCATCCAGTCACTCAGACGCTCCTCGACGCGGTGCGCGTGCTCCGTACAGCATCTGTGCTGACCTGACGTTGTCTGCCCCGATTCCGACGATCGTGTCGAGATTTGATAGTGCTGTAAATGAGGTATTTCAACAGTGTTGTACTGTGTAAGTTCAGCTTTCTTCGCATACTATGTGAACTTGATATTTGTACGAAGCAATTGAATCGCGTACTTGATCGCAGTGATGCGGTACAAACAAGCACGCGGCATCCAGACGTCAACGCTTCGACTCGCTCGCTCACTTGGGAACCAGCAGCTCCGCCCGCAAGCAGCAGCTCGCGCTTCTTCGACCTTCGCTCGCTCGCTCGCTCGCCACCGCACGACCGCTCCACCAACGATGACGGACAGCAGCTCGACGACCGCTGCGATTGCCGTGCGCTCGCTCGCGATCGCAGTCGCAGCTGCTGCAGCGATTCGCCTCATCCTCGCGCGCAAGCAGAAGCTCGCCAAGGCGCGGCCGTTCCCGAGCGTGCGCACGCCGATCAAGCGCGTGCCGCTCGAGCGCATGCCAAAGCTCAAGAACGACTTGCTCCTCCGCGCGCTCAAGGGCGAAAAGACTGAGCGCGTGCCAGTGTGGTGCATGCGTCAAGCTGGCCGGTGCGTCCTAGATACCTCACGCACTTACTCTGCTGTCGAGCCTTCGCTCACTTACGCACTCACTCATACGCTCTGCTGTGCATCGTGTCTGATATGCAGCCACTTGCCAGAGTTCCGCGCACTGCGCAACGCTGGCTACGAGTTCTTCACGGTGCGTACGTGTGTGGGTCTTGACCCTCAGCAACAGCCTCGCGCCGTCAGCACTGACGTCTTGCTCTTGCTGTCGCAGATGTGCGGCGTGCCAGAGATCGCGGTCGAAGTGAGCTTGCAGCCGCTACGTCGGTACCACATGGACGCAGTGATCATCTTCTCGGACATCCTCGTGATCCCGCAGGCCATGGGCATGGAGGTCGTGATGGTCCCAGGCGTCGGGCCTGTGCTCCCGAGTCCGATTCGCCACCCAGACGACATCGCAAAGCTCGAGCTGAACCCGAACATTGAGAAGACGCTCGGCTACGTCCTCGACGCACTCAACCTCGCGCGTCAGGAGATCAAGGGCGAAGTCCCGCTCATTGGCTTTGTCGGCGGACCGCTCACGCTCCTGTGCTACATGATCGAAGGCGGTGGGAGCCGCACGAAGGCGCTCCTCAAGACGTTCTTGTACCAACACCCGCAAGCCGCGCACAACCTCCTCCAGGCGATCACAGACGTCTGTGTCCACTTCTTGGTCGCGCAGCAGCGCGCGGGTGCGCAAGCGCTCCAAGTCTTTGAGAGCGTCGGCGCCGAAGTCCTGACGCAGGAGCACTACTATGAGTTTGCGTTCCCGTACATGGCGCAGATCGCTGCGCGCGTCAAGGACGCGACGCCGGACACGCCGATCGTGTGCTTCTCGAAAGGCACGCCGTACGCGTACGCTGCGCTCGCCGATACGCAGTACGACTGCCTCGGGCTCGACTGGCAGTCGAACCCCGCGGACGTGCGTGCGCTCGTCGACGGCAAAGTCGCGCTCCAGGGCAACTTTGACTCGAGCGCGATCTACGCGTCGCCCGAGATCATTCGCGAGCAGGTCAAGAAGATGCTCCAGGCGTTTGGGACGCACGCGTACGTGGCGAACTTTGGCCACGGGTGCTTCCCAGACATGGACCCGGCGCACGTCAACACGTTCATCAAGGCTGTGCAAGAGATCTCGCTCGAGATGAACACTACGGCGCAGCACTAGACGACAGAGGAGAGACAGAAGAGAGCACGATTGAGAAGAGAGAGAGAGAGAGAGAGGTAGAGAATGGCGTCTTACAGCAGTCTATGAGTTGTCGATAGTAGTGCGATGACCATGACAGAGTTGGAGAGAGAGAGCGTGTCGTTGTACGCGCTTCCTCTTGACACCAAGGTGTCTCGACACGGAGAGTGTCAGTCGACGACAACGCCGATCTCTTCTACTAGCACAGACAGCACTCTAAGAGAGTGCGAGTGTGAGAGTGTGTGAGTGTGTGAGAGTCAGGGCTGATAGTGACAAAGTCTCACATCGACGTTGTCATCGCCATCTCGCTGCGCTGACCGAAGAGGTCTTGAGCGAAGACTGGAGCGGAGACTGGGGGGACAGCGAGCCTAACTTGTTGATCGGCTGGAGCGGAGGCTGGAGCTTGTCCTCTTGAGATCGCCATGTGGGCCACATCAACGACTATGTCAAAATGAACCCACTCACACACATTCCAGCAGCAAGAGCTCTTCAGCAACAGACCAAGCTGCCGACAACGACGACGCTGACAATCGCTGCGTCTGCTCCTGCTCCAACCGCCTCTACGACACCACCACTACCACCAACACGACAGCAATACACTCGTCTCTCTCATACCAGCAGCCACTGTCAATGTCGTCGCTGCTGTCGTCGCTACCACGACCATTGCCGCCACTCAAGTGCGTTCAGCTCGCATTCGCAAGACACAACAGCAACACGAGTCACAACGAACCAAGTGACGCGCGTGTGTCTGGTCATGCGGCACCAGCTGCAGCACGTGCTCAGGTCGCTGCACTGCCGCACGTCGTCGACATGATCAGCGACTTCCTGGACGTCGCGCATCCGCATATCTGGACATTGCCTCGAGCGTGTGAGAAGAACCTGCTGCATCTCGCGCAGCGTCTCAGCGCGCGTCTGCATATCGACACACTCGATGTCGCCGGCGGTGGAGTCGGTCCACGCAGCAGTGACGTAAGCGTCTCTACCTGTCCACCAACAGCAAAAGCTGCAGCCAGCTTGGACCCGCACTTTTGGGCGTGGCAGTGCAGCAGAGCACTCGTGTTTGCCGTTCAGCACGACAACCTCGACATGGTCGCGTGGCTCCACGACTACTGCCCGCGCGTGCTGCCGTTCGCCGCGATGATCGAAGCCGCGCGTCAAGGCAACGTGCGTCTGCTGCAGTGGTTGGATGCTCGTCATCCAGACGCGCCGTGGGTGCCGCAGCTGATGGACGCAGCGGCGTCGACCGGTCAGCTCGCGGCGCTCGAGTGGCTCCACGCGCATCCAAAGAGCGTCGGCTGTACACATGATGCTATAAAGTGTGCGGTCCGGCGGTGGGGCTTGGAGACGGTCAAGTGGCTCCATGAGCACACCATCGTTCGCCCCTTTCCCTTGCATGAAGCATTGGAAGGGATCAAGAACGGTCACGCAGACGTCTGGTGGTTCCTGTTTGAGCAGCACGCAGAGCGGTACAGGCTCAGACCAATAGCAGGTTTGAAGGCTGCTGCTACAGCTGGCGACCTCGCGCGACTGCAGTCGATGGTGGTCGGGCTTGATGCGAGCCAACTCTCTGCCGACATCGCAGCGGTGGTCGTAGTTGCTGCGAAGGAAGGTCATCTCCACATCGTCCAGTGGCTCCACGAGAACGTCCCAAGTACGTGGACATCAGAGGCAATGGACAGTGCGGCCTGGAGTGGCAACCTCGAGCTCCTGCAGTGGCTCCACGCGAACCGCACCGAGGGCTGTACAACCAAAGCGATGAACTGGGCAGCTATGCGAGGGCATCTCGACACCGTCCAGTGGCTCCACACGAACCGCACCGAAGCCTGCACAACCGTTGCGATGGACAACGCGGCTGCAAACGGCCACCTTAGCGTCTTACACTGGCTGCACGAGCATCGGAGCGAGGGCTGCACGACATTTGCGATGGACTCGGCAGCTAAGCTCGGCCACTTTGAGGTCGTCAAGTACTTGCACGAGCATCGGACTGAAGGCTGCACGACCGATGCAATGGACGCTGCATCCGAGTACGGTCATCTCAACGTCGTCAACTACTTGCACGAGAACCGAAGCGAAGGCTGCACGACCGACGCGATGGACTGGGCAGCATCGAAGGGCCGCCTCGAGGTCGTCCAGTGGCTGCATGAGCATCGCGCCGAGGGCTGCACGACATTTGCGATGAACTCGGCAGCGAAGAACGGCCACTTTGAAGTCGCGAAGTACCTGCATGAGCATCGAAGCGAAGGCTGCACGACCGACGCAATGGGCAGTGCAGTCAGAGGCGGCCACCTCGACATTGTCCAGTTCCTCCACGAGCACCGACGCATCACTTACAACAACGGTGCGCTGCGCATCGCTGTCAGGTGCGGACACTTTGACGTCCTGCTCTATCTCTACCGGAACCGAAGCGAAGACACCAGTCCAGGTGTGCTTCTACACTCGGATCTCACGATCGAGAACACCGAGCTCGTCCAGTGGCTCGAGCACACGTACCCGGGTACGGTCGATCGCGCTACGCTGCGAGCTCGACGCTCCAGTCCGGCAGCCATGCTCGCGTATGCACTTGGTGTGAGAGTGTAAGCTATATCCTGGCCATAGGTCTTCATAGCGCTCGTTCCTTTGGACGAGCTGGTACCATCGTCATTGCGTTAAGGAGTCAACAGAGCACTTGTTGGTCGTGTGACACTCGGACCAAGTGATGTAGCGTGTAGCGAGTGTCTGAACGCACACCTACGCTCTGAAAGCGTACGCAAGCACGGCGAGCATGTACCGACTGGCGTGGTCTCCGCGTATTCAGATTCAACGACTCGGGATATTGGCAGTGTAGCCATTGCGCGATCTCCATGTGCTCGACGAAGTTCAGTCCACACTGATCGCGAGCAACGCCAGCGTCGCGTTGGTGCGCGTGGAGGAACAGCAGGATCTCATACTGCCCGCGTTCAGCAGCGCACCGCATGGCTCTGTCCCGCAGCCTTCACTTCATGGCTCGTGGAGCTACCGGACAGTGTTGAGATGGCCATTCATCGCTGCCCAGTCCATCGCTTCTGCCGCGAACTCGCTTGAATACGTGCCGTAAGCCTCCAAGATAAGGGGTTCGTGCTTGACAACTCTGACACGATTGATACTGAGAGCGGCCGTCATGGCTTTAGAAGCACCGAACTACCCTCGCTCACTCGAGCGCCCACTGCTGTACTCGCTCGCTCGATCCGAGTGCATACGCGAGTACAGCTCCCAGATCCAAGTTTCGAGCTCGCAATGCATCGAGATCGAGTACGTGAAAGCTTTTGGTTGCGAGCCACTGGACGGTCTCAAGATGCTCGAGTTTGAAGTCTGCGTATCCAAACACCTTTGGACGTAGGTCTTCGATCCGGTTCGCGTGCAGGAAGAGCAAGACGTCAAAGTGCCCGAACTCGGCAGCCGCTCGCATCGCATCGCTGGAGCAGCTCCAGGGTCGATGCTCGTGGAGACACTTGACGATGTCGAGGTGGCCATTTCTAGCAGCGCCGTTCATCGCGTTGACAGTACAGCTTCCGCTTCGGTGCTCATGCAGGTACTTGACGATCTCAAAGTGGCCGTACTCCGCTGCTAAGTTCATCGCAAGGATCATGCCGCCGTCGCTTCGGTTCGCGTGGAGCCACTGGACGATGTCAAAGTGACCAAACTGAGCTGCCCAGCCGATCGCTTCGGCTGTGCCACCCTCGCTTCGGTTCTCGTGGAGCCACTGAACGACGTCGAGATGGCCGTTCATCGCAGCGTGGTCCATGGCGTCGGTGGAGCAGCCTTCTGAGCGGCTCTCGTGGAGCCACTGGACAACAGCGAGATGACCACGCTCTGCCGCTCCGTCCATTGCGTTGGATGTACAACCTTCAGTGCGATGCTCGTGGAGCCACTGGACAGCGTCGAGGTCCCCGTTCCAAGCAGCAGCATCCATTGACAGTGTTGAACAGCCTTCACTGCGGTTCGCGTGGAGCCACTGCAAGAGCTCCAGATTGCGACTCTCGGCAGCGTTGTCCATCACTTTCGGAGAGAACGCACTGGAGTAGTGCTCATGGAACCACTGCACGACATGCAAATGTCCATACGTGGCAGCAGCTACGACCGCGTCGGTGATGCGGTCTGTCGACCAATCGGCCGTGGTCTTGGCCAGCATCGACTGCAGTCGCTCGAGGTCTCCTGCCGCAGCAGCAACGGCAGCGCTATCCGTCACTCGGAATCCGTACCGATCCGCGTGCTCAAGCAGGAACCACCAGACGCCGGTGTGACCGCGCGCGACTCCGTCGTACGCTCGCCGCAAGCCGAGATGGGGCGACAGGCTGAGGTTCTCGTGCAGCCACTTGACTGTATCAAGATGTCCAGCTCCAACTGCACTCGTCATCGCTTCGTCTGTACAGCCGACGCTCTTTGGATGCGCGTGGAGCCACTCGAGCGCCGCGAGCTGACCGGTCGACGCCGCTGCGTCCATCAGCTGCGGCACCCACGGCGCGTCTGGATGACGAGCATCCAACCACTGCAGCAGACGCACGTTGCCTTGACGCGCGGCTTCGATCATCGCGGCGAACGGCAGCACGCGCGGGCAGTAGTCGTGGAGCCACGCGACCATGTCGAGGTTGTCGTGCTGAACGGCAAACACGAGTGCTCTGCTGCACTGCCACGCCCAAAAGTGCGGGTCCAAGCTGGCTGCAGCTTTTGCTGTTGGTGGACAGGTAGAGACGCTTACGTCACTGCTGCGTGGACCGACTCCACCGCCGGCGACATCGAGTGTGTCGATATGCAGACGCGCGCTGAGACGCTGCGCGAGATGCAGCAGGTTCTTCTCACACGCTCGAGGCAATGTCCAGATATGCGGATGCGCGACGTCCAGGAAGTCGCTGATCATGTCGACGACGTGCGGCAGTGCAGCGACCTGAGCACGTGCTGCAGCTGGTGCCGCATGACCAGACACACGCGCGTCACTTGGTTCGTTGTGACTCGTGTTGCTGTTGTGTCTTGCGAATGCGAGCTGAACGCACTTGAGTGGCGGCAATGGTCGTGGTAGCGACGACAGCAGCGACGACATTGACAGTGGCTGCTGGTATGAGAGAGACGAGTGTATTGCTGTCGTGTTGGTGGTAGTGGTGGTGTCGTAGAGGCGGTTGGAGCAGGAGCAGACGCAGCGATTGTCAGCGTCGTCGTTGTCGGCAGCTTGGTCTGTTGCTGAAGAGCTCTTGCTGCTGGAATGTGTGTGAGTGGGTTCATTTTGACATAGTCGTTGATGTGGCCCACATGGCGATCTCAAGAGGACAAGCTCCAGCCTCCGCTCCAGCCGATCAACAAGTTAGGCTCGCTGTCCCCCCAGTCTCCGCTCCAGTCTTCGCTCAAGACCTCTTCGGTCAGCGCAGCGAGATGGCGATGACAACGTCGATGTGAGACTTTGTCACTATCAGCCCTGACTCTCACACACTCACACACTCTCACACTCGCACTCTCTTAGAGTGCTGTCTGTGCTAGTAGAAGAGATCGGCGTTGTCGTCGACTGACACTCTCCGTGTCGAGACACCTTGGTGTCAAGAGGAAGCGCGTACAACGACACGCTCTCTCTCTCCAACTCTGTCATGGTCATCGCACTACTATCGACAACTCATAGACTGCTGTAAGACGCCATTCTCTACCTCTCTCTCTCTCTCTCTCTTCTCAATCGTGCTCTCTTCTGTCTCTCCTCTGTCGTCTAGTGCTGCGCCGTAGTGTTCATCTCGAGCGAGATCTCTTGCACAGCCTTGATGAACGTGTTGACGTGCGCCGGGTCCATGTCTGGGAAGCACCCGTGGCCAAAGTTCGCCACGTACGCGTGCGTCCCAAACGCCTGGAGCATCTTCTTGACCTGCTCGCGAATGATCTCGGGCGACGCGTAGATCGCGCTCGAGTCAAAGTTGCCCTGGAGCGCGACTTTGCCGAGCGCGCCAAGTGGCGATCTCAAGTCTCAAGTCTTCGCTCAAGTCTCAAATTCTCTGTGCACAGGCGCGTCTGGCTTGAGGCACCGACACCGCTTTTGTTGATTTCACTATGCCTACCGACAGGTCATGATTTGTAATAGTGAAGAAACCAAGCACCGACAACCCAGACAACTAATAGTGAAATAAACAAGTATCGCACGGTTTGTGAGTGGAGATCAATGCAACGCAAAGCGAAGCGCGAACGTCGAGCGGCTCGAGCAGCAGCAGCACCTTCAGCAAAAAATGGAACCTGCTCGCGCTGCTGCGCCCGCGGCGGTCACGCCTGCGGCAGCGGAGATGATGACGAAGACGTCTTCGCGTACGTGGATCACCTCTGTTTGTTCATTTGCGCTCGTTCGTTCTCGCTGCTGTTACTGGTCTGTCACGAGCTGACACACACGCGATGCTCGTGCTCTGGGTCCTGCTCTTCTGGCTCGTGCTGTGCACAGACTCGACGACAACTCGTACGAGCGTGACGCCAGCGCCCGGGAGCGCGAAGAAGAAGAAGAAGCGTGCGCAGCGCAACAAAGGAGGCGCGAAAGCGCCAGTCGCAGCGACTGCAGCGGCATTGCATGGCGCCGAGGGGGAGGACGAGGACGCCGAGGAGGTCGAGAGCGAGGAGCAGCTGCTCTTGCGCCAACAGCAGCAGCACCAGCAGCAGCTTTCTACGAAGGCCAAGCGCAGTGCGAACAAGAAGAAGAAAGCGACTGCAGTGCCACCACCGCCGCTTGACGACTCGCTCGACGGACTCTCGACGCGAAACACGATCGCAGACGGCGGCTCGAGCGTCCGGAGCTCGCTGAGTCCGCACACTGGCGCGCGCACGGGCCACGGCAATGGCGAGGACGATGACGATTGCACGGACGACGGCGCCGACAGCGCAGCGTGGAGCGACGTCTCGAGTGCGCAAGACAACGACGACGGCGACTACTTCTCGACCGAGAGCGAGGAAGAGGAGGTGAAGAGCTACAAAGCTGGCGGGTACCACCCTGTGCAGGTACGCAGTCCCTATTACAGGCATATTGTCCTACCATACGAGCAAAGACTGACATGTGAGTGTCCCTATATTAGGTCGGACAAGTGTACAAAAGTCGCTTTGTTGTGCTCGAGAAGCTCGGGTGGGGCCACTTCTCGACGGTCTGGCAGTGCCGCGACTTGGCGACCGACGAGATCGTGGCGATGAAGGTCCAAAAGAGCGCGCGGCACTACACGGAAGCGGCGCAGGACGAGATTGAGTTGTTGCAGTGCACGGTGAAAGCGGCGACTGCGAGCCAGTCGCTCGAGACGATCAAAGTCGTGCGGCTCATCGACTCATTCGAGCACACGGGTCCTCACGGCAGACGTACGTTGTTGCACTCAGTCTCGCTGGTCTGTGTGTCGCTGCGTCAGAGCCTCACACGCTCTCTCTCTCTCTCTCTCTCGCTGTGTGTATCCAGACATGTGCATGGTCTTCGAGATGCTCGGCGACAACCTCCTGACGCTCATCAAGTACTACAACTACCGCGGCATTCCCATGGCGCTCGTGAAGCGCCTGAGTCGCGACATCCTCGAGGCGCTCGCGTTCTTGCACACCGAGTGCCGCATCATCCACACGGACCTCAAGCCCGAGAACGTGCTGCTGTCGCACCACATCCCGCGCTTGCCAAAGCTCCAGCGCTCCGAGTACGTGCGCTTCAACACGCAAGGCGCAAGCAGCAATAGCCGCAATGGACAGCAGGCTACGAGTGGTAATGGAGCGATGGACGCGACGGCGCAGCTCTCGCGCGACGAGAAGAAGAAGCTCCGGAAGAAGCAGAAGAAGAAGCAAAAGAAGACGGCGCAATCGGCAGGAGCCGGCGACGCCGACAATGGAGCGGTCCCAGCGCTCAAGGACGCACTCGCAGACCTCTCGACAGCAGATCGCAGTGACGCACCAGCCACAAACAGTGTCCACGCGGAGCTCCTGGGCAACTTTTGCTTGGATGCGACGAGCGACGCCCCAGTCGACGCGAAGATCGTTCGCCCAGGAGGCGCCTCGGAGCGCCTGCTCAGCAGCAAAGTGCGCGCTGCAGCTGGTGTTATCGACGACAACGGAGACGACGATGACGACGACGACTGGGTGACGCTCGCGCCGGAGTTTGCTGCGCGCGTGATGCTGCTCCTGCCTGACGGTCGCGTCGTCGGATCGCGGAAGCGCGAGATTGAGATCACGATCGCAGTGCCGCCGCAGCACGTGGCGCCAGACGCAATGCGCGCTAGCGACGACAACGACGCGACCAAGACGCAGCAGAGCGTGCGTACGTCGTTCACGCTTCGGTACGTCTGCTGTAGTGATAGTGTCTCGATAGTGCGAACGTGTGTTCTGACTCTGTAGCGATGGTGCCGTGCTCTCTACATCAGGTACCTCGACCGCGTTCGCAGCAACGCGGCCGTGGCGCTTGAGAACGGACTCGCGAGCGCGTTCCAACAAGAGACCCACACGACGTCCACAGCAGCGAATGAGCTCGCAAAGAAGCACATGACGCTGTGGAAGGTCGAGTTCGATGCGCGGTACTTGACTGCGGTTCTCGGTACGTCCGCCACACCCGCTTGCTCTGGATCTGGTTGCATCGTACTGGAGGCTTCTCGTGTTCATAGACAGTAAGGCTCACGTGTGATGGTGATGCGACGTGTGTGTATGTAGCGCACTTGGAGCAACACATTGATGGTCTCAGCTTCCTCACGCTCCCAGCAACGTCGCCGTACAGCTACCCAGGCTTCTACCTCCCGAGCGCACGCACAGGCAACGACACCACTGACACTTCAGACACACCGTCGCCTCGACCCGCACAGCCAGCAGCAGATGCAACTGAGCAGCTCGTTCTCCAAGGCGTGGCACTACCACTGCTCACAGCGCGCGCACACAAAACACTCGTGGTCCAGCCGCTCGCCGCGCGTCTTGCCAAGTGGCAGCGCAAGCTCGCGACGCTCGCAGCGAGCTTGCCGTTTGACATGATGGCGCTCCGTGCAAAGGTGTGCGACCTCGGCAACGCGTGCTGGACGCACAAGCACTTTACCGACGACATCCAGACGCGGCAGTACCGGAGTCCAGAGGTCATCCTCGGCCGCAAGTACGACACGTCGGCCGACATGTGGTCCATGGCGTGCTTCATCTTTGAGCTCCTCACGGGTGACCTCCTGTTCGACCCCAAGAGCGGCCGGAACTTCAATCGCGACGAGGACCACCTCGCGCAGATGATTGAACTCCTCGGCCGCATGCCCAAGGCGCTCACTGGGTGTGCGCGCGGCGCGAAGGAGTTCTTCACGCGCAAGGGCGAGCTCAAGCGCATCAAGAGTCTCAAGTACTGGGACCTCGAGCAAGTGCTGATTGAGAAGTACCGCTTCGCAGTCCGCGATGCGAAGAGCTTGGCGTCGTTCCTCGAGCCCATGCTCCGGTACGACCCTGCGCGCCGTGCGACTGCGGCCGAGTCGCTCCAGCACCCGTGGCTCCTTGACGCGGCTGCGTACAATGCGTACTACGACGATCACGATCACGACGACGACGATGATGCGCGACACGACGACGCTCAGCACTAGGCTCGCTTCAGCATACGAGGTAGATCCATAGGCCCATAGGTAGAGAGCGCGTGTCGTGGGGATCTGGCGTTCCTGTCAAGACAGCCGACAGAGTCGTGTTTGTATCTCACTTGTGTACATGTTGACACGACATGGAGCTGAAGCTGCTCGACACGTCCGTCCAACCAGCTTCCACAAGCCGTTCATGACGTTGCTGTAGTCGATGCGCACAACGCACTTGCTCGCGATGCAGCAAGAGCAAGAGCAAGAGCAAGAGCAAGAGCAAGAGCAAGAGCAAGAGCAAGAGCAAGAGCAAGAGCAAGAGCAAGAGCAAGAGCAAGAGCAAGAGCAAGAGCAAGAGCAAGAGCAAGAGCAAGAGCAAGAGCAAGAGCAAGAGCAAGAGCAAGAGCAAGAGCAAGATTATGTTTTGCAGTAACCTGGGTCTATTAATATAGTAACTTTAGTCTATAAATATCGTTATCGAGTAACCCTCAGCTGATAGTGATGTAAATGAGTGAAACTAGCTCATCGCCACCAAGAGCGGTACTCTGGTGCTGTCGACGCGAACCAAAGCTCGCATCAGCGGTGCTGCTTCCTGCGTGCAACTGCAAGACACGGCCGCTCGCGTCTGCGCCTGTGCGAACGAGAATGGCAGAGGATGGTGGCTCGACCGAGCTCTCGGCCGAAGAAATGGGGGCGCTCCGAGGTGCGTACGGAGAGCTCGCAGCTCTTGATGTCGACGTGTAGATGTTGACGGACAACGAGCTTCGCTTTGTGTGTAGCTGTGTTCAATGTCTACGACGAGAGTGGCAGCGGATTCATTGCGACGGAGCACATGCCGTCGATCCTCGAGAAGCTCGGACGCAATGCAACAGAAGGTGCGCTCGCTTGCATGTTTGTCGGCTTAATGGCAGCTACCTCAAAAGACAGAGAGCTAACGCCATGTGCGAACACAACGGTGCTCACGCCTCATCGCTTGATCAGAGATGCTCAACGAGCTCGACGACTACGCGAACGAGAAGAACGAGATCAACTTTGCCGACTTTGTCGCGATCATCCAGTCCAACATGCAGCAGCAGCAAGCACAGGCACAGGAGATCGATGGCAGCGACGCGGTCTTTCGTATGGGTCCAGATCCAAAGGTCATGGAGTTCATCACGATCCTTGAGGAGTACCGCATGAAGTGCGAAGAGGACGGGAACTACCTCGAAGCCCAGCGAGCAGACACGCAGCTCACAGCGCTGCGCAAGCAAGAGTTCAAGCGACAGTCCAAGGCGCTCAAAGCGAAGCAGATTGCCGAGCGCCAGGACATTCAGATCGCGCACAACATGCAGTTCAGCGACTTTAACGCGGCGTGGGATCAGTACATGGACGAGTACGACCGCATGGCGCAAGCGTACGTGAAGCAGATGACCGAGAAACATGGCAGCGATGTCCGTGAGTTCCAGGAGAAGCTCCAGCACGAGATGCTCGAGCGGCCGCCCAAGTTCTCGAAAGAGCTCATTGAGTGGCGCCGCCGGCAGCATCGCCTCGCGCAGCAAAAGAGCTACGGCGAGGCGCAGAAGATCAAGCAGATCGCCGACGAGATCGAGGCCGACGAGCGCGCCAAGATGAACGACGAGTACCGTCAGGTCTTTGCGCGCAAAGAGGCGAAGCTCCGGCAGCAGCAGCATGCCGAACTCCAGGCGCTGCTCAAGCGCATTGACGGACGCCGCAAGGAGCATTTGAAACAACGGAACCTCGACTCGAAGCGCTTACTCCAGCGCAATCGGAACGTCCAGGCCGTGCTCGAGTCCAAGCAGATCGTCGAGGCGACGAAGAAGCTCCAGGACATCAAGATGAGTCTCTTGCCAAAGGACCGACCCGTGCCGCGCGGGACGTACAACGTCATCCCGCCACAGGCGCGCGTGATTCGACCGAAGAAGCCCGCGACGTCGCGACCGGCAGAGCACGCGACGTCACCGAGCGGGAGCTACGGTCCGAGCGAGTACTAACAAAGGCTGCAAGAGCGAGAGCAACAAATATGATATATTACCAGTATATTGTATATTTTTACATAGCCGTAATTATGTGATATATGTAGCCAACATTATGTCTCAAATAAGACAAATTGGCTTACGCAAACGTAAACTATTGCGACACACATATTGTAGTAGCTAAAACAAGTATTTGTATAAATTACGAACGGGTGAACATGCCATATATAGCTTGTAATCATTGATCCATGTTTACGATTCATATTTACATGTATTATACTTCAATATCCCACAGACAATTGGTAACAAACTGCCCGCAGCGAAGATTAACATGACTGACTTCCTTGATCTCTCGTCCTCTGCTCTGTGCGCCGTACTCTGGAGCTTGAGCCGACGCAGCCGCGTGCGCAGTCGTTCGTTGTCTGGCAGTGTGTCTTGTGCGCAGTCTCTCACGGATCCATCATCACCAGCAGCACTAGTGCGCCATGAGGTGCACTGCGTCGTTGAGCTGCGTCGTCTTGGTGTGCAGTGCAACGGTGATGAGCTTCCGGAACCGCTTCTCGGCCTCGTCGTCCGTGCGCTCGAGCATGAGCGCTTTGTGAACCCACTGGATGTCGTCGGCGCTCGAGAGCTCGGGAATGCCGCACGTGAGCGCGAGCACGAGGAGCGTAATGAGCAAGTTCGAGTGCGCACGCAGCACGCGGAAGGCGCTGCACGCGAGCGACTCAAACAACGCGTAGTTCGCAGAGCCTTTGCCGCCAATGGCGTCGAGCATTGACGGCGTGAACACGAACGGCGCGCGCTCGCGCTTCACGCCGAGCTTCGACTTGAAGTTGCCGAGGAAGTGGCCAAAGTCAATGTGGAAGAACTTGCCCGAGCGCTGGAGCATGAGATTGTCGTTGTGCCGGTCGCCAATGCCGAGGACGTACGTCGCGACGCAGTAGCCAGCGCACGAGCGAATGAAGTTTTGCGTGATCTCGTCGTCGCGCACGAGCGCACTCACGCGCTTGGAGCTCATGCTCCGAAGGAGCTTGCTCGGCGAGAGCGGGAAGCACGCCGACACAGACGGCGCGGCGACCTTAGACGGACTCTGCGCAGCGCCGACCTCGAGCTCGATCGCGTCCGTCTCGATCTCACGATCAATCGTCAGTGGCGGCAACGGTGCAGCGGCGTCAGACACAGCAACATCCGCTGGCGCTTCAGTTGTTGCACTCGCATCATTTGGGGACGACGGTGGCGTGAGTGTCGCAGCTATGTCGGTCGCCGCTGATGGCGTGCGCGACTGGCTAAAGAGCCACTCAGAGATGACGCTGTCAGTCACGAGCGCGTCTTTCGCCGACTTGAGCTTGCGTCCGAGCTTTGTGCGCGACTTGTCGTGGCGGCCGTAGATGATGCTAGCGAGCGTCTCCGAGTCCCCGACGACTTCGATCATCCCGAGCTCGTAGCCCGTGGAGATGCACGAGTACGGCGTGAGGCAGAGGTCGAGCTCGGCTTCGCGCCAGAGGTCGTCCATGACGCGCAGGATCTGGATCACGAGCTGGTCCTGGCGCAAGTCGTCGCCCGACTTGAAGATCACGTACGGACAGCCGTGCTGCGCTTTTGCGTTCTCGAGCTGGAGAAACAGCGGCCGCTTCTTGGACTCCATCACGCGGCACTTGTCCACGAGCACAGACGTGTAGAACGTGCGCGGGTGCAGTGGGATCTACAGACCAGAGTCACCATCGTCATCATCGCGTTGTAAGAGTGATGGTCCACAAGTTGCCGCCCATCGGATGCCAATATAGTAACAAACCTGGAACGTCTCAGGCAGCACTGCGTGCTTGAGCTCGTGGTGGAGCTTCTCTTTGCGCGCACTAGCCGTCGTCTGCTGCTTGACTGCAGCAGCAATGGTCTCGAGCTTCTTCATCACGTACACAGACTGCCGGAGCTCGAGCTTGTAGCTCCCACAGAGCTGGAGGTACTGCGACATGATGAGCTCAAAGCGCTCAGTCACTTGCTCAACGTGTGCCTCGGCGCGGAGGTACCAGTAGAGCAAGTACCCGATCTGCGCCGGGTTCATGAGCCCGCGCATGAGCAAGAACCGCGCGAGCGCCGAGTCGTGGTACCGCTCGTTCTTGAGCACTTGCACGAGCTGCGGCAAGTAGAGTCGCAAGCGGTGGTCTGGCAGCGCGTGCATGCACCGTACGGCGTAGGCACGGACCTTTGGGTCTGGGAACCCAGGGCTCAGGAGCTGTAGCGCTTGCAAGTACGTCGGCGGCTGCCAGAGAATGAGCAAGCGGTAGGCTTCCATCACTTGCTCACGACGGCTCCAGTCCACCGACACGAGGAACGTCGGCAAGAGCTCAGGCTCTTCAAGAAGCGACAGTCGCGACTCCCACACAAACTTGCGGTCCTCGGCCGTGAGCATCACGAGCGGGTTCTTCTTCACTTGCGCCAAGAGCGTCTGCTTCTTCGCTGGGAGCGACGCAAGTGCGTCCGCGAGCTGCATCGAGTCGGCTTGCTTCGAGTCGACCGAGTTGTAGAAGATCGACGCGCGGAAAGTGATGCTCTTCTTCTTCGTGATGCTCGAGAACGCAAAGACCTGAGGCGACGTCCCCGTGCACTCGAGTGTGAGCTCCAAGGACCCAAGGACGCCGGCTTTCAACGCCCGATCGCGCTTGAGGCAGTTCTCGACGTCAAGCGGCGTGATGACGCCTTTTGTCATCGCACGGACGTCGATGACCATGCGGCCTGTGCGCAGTGCGTGGCCAAAGTCAAAGAGGTGGAGACCTGTCCACGCGACGAGCTCGTTGCTCTTGCCGCGAAAGACGATGCGCAAGTGCGAGCCGTGCGGGAGGTTTGCGAGCGAGATCCCCATCTCAGTCGACGTGCCATCAAAGACGCACTTGCGCGGCGACTTGGCTGCGCCTCCTGCGGCGGCGCTGCCTGGTCGCTCTTTTGTCGGCGACGCAGGGCACGACACCGGCATTGAACGCACGACGAGCGGTGTGCGACCGAGTTGGATGCACACCTCGGCGCGCGTGATCGCCGCTGCGCCTTCGAACGCCAGTGTGTGGAAACTCACGACGAGACTGCGCGCGTCCTCTGCAGCGTTCGTGTCTGGCGCTGGGAAGACTTCCGGGAGCGGTTCGTGCGACTCGGTGATGTCGTCCACGTCGCCAGCGCTCGTGTCACAGCCATCGCTCACTGGTAGCTCACCAGCTGACGTTGCGGTCGCGACGTGGAAGAACTCGTTGTAGTGAAAGTACAAGTACCGACTGAGCTCCTGCGCCGTGAGGTCGAGGATGCACATGTCGTTCTCCGTCGCAGTTGGTCCAGACGCGTCCAAAGATGCTGGTGGCGGCGGCAAGACAACTTCGAGGATCCCCACGATCTTTGACGGCTCGAGCGACGCGCGGTGAACGCCGAGCGGAAAGTACTCGAAGAACGGAGCAGCGAGCACCATGTCGTCGCGGTGGTAGAGCATGCTCGTGAGTACGTCCGTGTCGTCGTGACACACGTCCGAGCCGCGTGGAACAAACACGGCTTCGCGCTTGGCGAGTACGTGGCGAGCGATCGTGTTTGCCATGCGGACGTGCGCTTTCGGGAGGCGCTCGTCCGAGAACTGGCGCCACACGAACAAGCAACAGTGTTGTTGTTAGTCCGTACGATCACTAGGGGCCGTTAGCGAGCGCTCCAGAGCACGCAGTGGCGTGTCGTACCTTGATCACGAGTCGGTCGTTCAGCTCGTCGACTGCGTAGACGCGGATCTTGCGCGCAGAGAAGATCGACGTGAGCGCAGAGCGCGCGTGCTCGAGCGTGTGGTCGAGCTCGTTCTCGGGCGACATGTGCGGGAAGTGGTCTTTGCAGAACGTCTTGACTGAGCACGTGGCGAGGCCGCCAGGCTCCGCCGATGGGAACTCGGACTTGGTCGCTGCGATCGAGAACTGAAGCGCCCACTGCTTGTAGCTCTCCGTCTTGTACAGAGTTCGACCGAGTCGTACATGTCCACAGCAGCAGCAGTAGCAGGAGTGAGCGCAATGTACAACGCATGAGGCGAGTCTCAAGGACACGAACGCAACCGAAGATCGATGGACGCACCTCGGACGCTTCGCACGCCATGTCGTTTGTCTCGGCTCGGATCTGCTGGCTCAGCTCTGGGTGGAACTCTGCGATCGCGTGCATCGGGACTACGAGGCACTCGACCGGCTCCATGGCGATCACTTTCATCGCAGACGCTGTCGAGTGGACAGCAAAGAAGTCGCCGATGCCGAGCTTCATCGACGGCAAGAGCTCGGCTTGCTTGACCGCTTTTGCGTTCTCTGCCTCGGCGCGCGCGAGTGCGAGCGTGCCGCTGATGACAATGTAGAACTGCCCGTCCTGGCGCGCGGTCGCAGTTGCCGTTGCGCTCGACGCGTCTGCGCACGCAAGTGCTTTGCTCTCGCCTGGTCGGAGCGTCTCGCGCTGACTCAGGACCACGAGCTTCATGATCTCCTCTGGCGTGAGCGCATTGAAGTACGGGACGCTGCACATGAGCGACATGGGCTGGACATTGGACCGTCAGTGTACGCGAGAGTGGCTGAGAGTGAGTGAGAGAGCGTCTCGTTCGTTCAGGACGACAACTAGAGATGCAGTGGACGCACCGAGATGTTTTGCTGACGGAGCTCGATCTCGTTCTTCGCGCGGTCGTTGAACTGCATGTTCATGCGCTTCATGAACACGAGCTGGCGGAACGCGAGCTTCCAGCGGTTCTCCTTTGCGTGCGCAGGCGCACTGTCTGGTGCTGCTGTATCACCATCGCTGGCTGTGTTGCGCTCGTCTTGCGCTGCGCATGGAGCCGTAGTAAGAGCGTCGCTCGCAGCTTCGGCGCGCCGTGTCTCGTCCGACTCTTCTGAGATCGGCGGGAGGCTCTTGCGCGCATCTCGCACGTCGAGCGAGCGCACAGTCGACGTCGTCGTCGGGAGCGCCTCGAGCGCGCGGTCGCTCATCGCTACGCACTGCGAAAGTCGATCTGCGAAGCACTTGAGCCCTCTTCTTGAGCTCTTCGTGAGTGGTCGTCGGTCAGTTTTCTTGGTACGACTCCTCGACTGCCATCCGTCCGATTGCAACAGCAAATGGCTCGGTAGGACGTCCAAGACGTTCTTAGACGGACACAACCAGCGCAATGGCTCGGAGTGTGGGCGACGCGCAGAGTCGCTGTCGCGCCGTCCAGCAACAGCAGCAACGTCCACAGGGAGCACACCCTCGCGACCAGAGCATGTCCTCTCAAGCCATTTCGTGATCAAGCCATTTTACTTCAACATATTGTGTGCGCCACATTACGATTCGGACTTACTGCAGCACTCGCTGTAGTGAGTCGAGTGTATCTTGGCTACTGTATGTCACTATCGATACAGCTACTTTCTCCCAAATAGCTTGATGTATGTATGAAACTATACGAATAGTGACAGTCTTTGCAAATCAGCACAGCAACAACAACGTGCGGTAGGTCGAGCGGAGCTGCTGACGAGCAACAACAGTGAGCAGCGCAGGGCTTGAGCAGCAGCAGCAGCGACGACGGCAGCGGTGAGCACGTCGGACGAACGACTGCACACGCCGATTTGCGCAACGTTCACTTGTCCAGCACCACGCGTCTGCAGCCACTTGCACGCGCGGCGAGTGACCACGTGCTCGCGAGTACGAGAGTGAAGAAGATACACACGCGCGTTGGATCGAGTCGAATCGCTTCGACGCACAAGCGCACGCTCCAGAGCACACACACGCGTTGCGACGATGAAGCTCCACAATCCGCTGCTGAGTCTCGGTACAGACGCGCTGTCTGGCAAGCCCTACCACCTCTGCTCAAGCAAGGTGCGTGCAAGCGTCTCCATGGATGTTGTCTGCCAGCACTGCGTCTCTGTCATGCGCGCATTATGACTCACTCACATGCCTACTTGCTTGCTTTCTATCTACACTCACAACACACACGCTACGCTAGTCGCTGCTGTCACTCGCAATCATCGTCCTCCTCGTGCTCGCAATGTCGTCCGAGCGCTTCATGTTCAAGCTCATGGTCGATCGCATGGAGTCGTATCGGTACGTGCGTTCCATGCGTGCTGTCCTGACCATTGTATGGCGCTACGAGAGCTCACAACGAGCGCGCGACAGCTACTTTCTCTGCCAGCTCATGACGTTCCTCTTCATCCCGCCGCTCTTCTGCATCATCGGCTACAAGTCGGCGCAAGACGTACGTGCGCACGCTGTGTGTGCGTCGTGTATGAATAATCCATGCGCACTTACGAGTCGCACTCTTTGTGTGACTGACCAGGACTTTATTGAAGAAGAGGTGACCGAGTTCCCAAAGATCCACTTCTTCGCCATGGGCATGCTCGACCTCCTCCACGTATGAGCGAGCGAGCGCTTCGATCGACTGGCATTTGGATCAATGCGCTCACAATCGATGGCTTATGTGTGCATCTAGGCGATGATGCTCTTCCTCGCTGGCGGCAAGACCGAGCCAATCCAGACGCTGCTGTTCATGCAAGCGTCCATTCCGCTCTCGGCGCTCGTGTCGTCCATTGTCTTTGGGACGCGGTACGTCGTCTGCTGGAGCACGTGTCAGTCGTTGCGTCCTCACGCATCAGTGGCCTCTTGTGTGTCTGTGGCGCAGGTACTCGCGAGCGCAAGTGCTTGGGATCCTCGCGATCAGCATCGGCATGTTGATCTCACTCCTGCCCGAGTTCCAAGAGTACGAGCGACCAATGTCTCGCTATTGACGCCCTCAAGCGCTTGTGACTGACCTGGCGATGTGTCTCGTGTGTGCGTGTGCAGTGTCAATAGCGACCGAGCTGACGACCGCGAGAGCGCGTGGAACAGGTGCATACGTACTCGATGGAGCTCCAGACGTTGGCAACTTACGACCGACGCTCTCTCTCTCTGTCTCTATTCACTGCGTAGCTTTGTGTACCTCCTCGCAGCGGTGCCTGGTGCGCTGTCAATGACATACAAAGAGCGCGCGATCCGGGACCAGCCGATGGACATGGTCTACCTCAACGCCTGGGTCTCCGTCTACCAGTTCATCGGCGGTCTCATGATCGCACCGATCATCTTTGACGCTGAGGTGCGTCCTCACTCTCTGCCATAGCAACGCGCGCTGTCGTGTCCTGACGCCTCCCATGCGCGTGTCGTGGACGCCTGCAGTTCCTCCAACTGAATCAGAAGACGAGCGGTCTTGAGTGTCTGATCAACGGACGAGCTGAAGTCGCGTCCGACCAGTGCCACGTACGTCGCTCATCGTTTCCTGGTGTTGTTCACGTGAGGCGCTGATCAACTGCGCCATTGACTGACACCCAAACGACTGTGTCCGATGCTGTCGCTATGTGAACGCAGCTTGGGATCGTGATCCTGATGCTCTACGTGCTCTGCAACGTCTGCATCAACATCTTGCTCATGCAGCTCATCAAGCTCACGAGCGTCTCCGTCATGTACGGCTGCACGCTCGTGGGCTTTGTGCTCTCGTTCGCAGTCATGGCGTGGTACCAAGTCGACCCAGACGAGTTTGGCGCCATGAACTTCCACGACGGCATCCGCGACTGGATCCCCGACTCGATCTACCTCGACGTCGTCGCTTTTGCTGTCCTCCTCGCTGGCAAAGTGCTCTACCAGTGGGACGACGACCCGGACGTCGAAGCCACGACGACGTCCGCAGAAGACAAGGAAGCAGCGTCGCTCCTGAACGACGACGACTATGGCTTGCGCTACACGTGAGCCATGCGGCCGCTGTGGCCTCATGCCAGGCGCGCGGGTATCGCAACGCCGTGTCCGTGTCAGCAAGTGAGCGAGTAGCAAGAGAGAGAGAGAGACGAGCAGGAGCATGTGTCTAATGGTATTTAGATTGCTAGGAGCGCCTGCGAGAGAGAGTGTGTGTACCCATTGTCGATTGCCCTGGATGGCGCGAAGAGTCATAGCACGCGCTCGTCGGTTCACACTCGGACCACCACGAAGAGCGCCATGGCGTCGACGGCGTCAAAGCTCACGACCGCGTCGCGCCTCGCAAAGACAAAGAAGCCGCTGAGCGACTTGCACCAGCTCCAGCGCGCAGTGAAAGAGCTCCAGCGCGAAGCTGCAGACCAGCTCGTGCTCGAAGTCGAGTCCCAAGCGACGTTCGAGTTCCTCACGTCGCAGATCAAAGCGCTCAAGAGCGCGTTCGATACGCTCTCGGACGTGCTCATGAACGAGATCGACGGGCTCCGGAAGGACACGCAGCGCAAGCTCAGCGACATGGACGCGCTCGTGACGCGGCAGACCGAGATGCACAAAGCGACGCATGTTGAAGTGATGCAGCTCAAGCGCACGATGGAGCTATGGTCGCTCAAAGAGCGCGACTGGGCCAAGGACAACGAGATCCTCAAAGCCTCGCATGCGCACAACATCGAGTGGATGCAGCAGCTCCAGCGCGATGTCATGGACGTCAAAGACAAGGTCCACGAGTGCAAGAGCGACGTCGCGGCGTGGACCGCAGCGGTTTGTGAAGAGACCAACAGTCTCCGCGTGCATTGGCAGAAGCAAGTCGACGACGTGATGGTGCAGCTCCAGGACTTTGACGCGACGGCGCAGAAGCAAGCGGCGATGGTGCGCGCACAGACGCAGCAGCGCGTCGACGACATGGAGCTCATGGAGCAGGCGTTTAGCACGCTGCAGAACCAGCAGCTCCACTCGCGCGCGAGTCTGGACGACTACATTCAGAGCGCGAGTGCGCAGTTTGCGCTCGTGTGTAAGAAGATGGACGTGCTTGAGTCGCAGAGCAGCGCGCAGCGCACTCTTGTCGAGCAGCTCCGAGCCAAGAGCGTGTCGGTCGAGAAAGAGCAGCGCCGACGCATGGAGAACGTCAGCAAGATGTTCTCGGTACGTGCACACACACACAAGCCTGAGTATGCGAGTCGATAGGCGAGCTGACAGATCTTTGTCTTGTGGTGTGTGCATCTTGCTCAACCACAGGTCTTTGCCGAGGCGCTGCATCTGCCTCCGAGCAAGCTCGAGCGAATAGCGTAGACGCGTTGTTGTGTTGTTTGCGAGCGGTGCAGTCAAAGCGAAGGGCAAGACGCTCCAAGACACTTGCAGGCAACAAGACACACGATGCGTCAGGAGCAAGACGGAACGCCTCGATGTTGGCGAATGACTCCGATCCTGACAAACAACCAGAGTTCGAGAGAGAGCATGTCGACGTGCACGCCTCCTCTTGACACCAAGACGTCTCGACATGGAGTGTATCAGTCGACGACAACGCCGATCCCTTCTGCTAGTACAGACAACACTCTAAGAGAGAGTGAGTGTGTGAAAGGGATACCAACAAAGCGCACCGACGTTGCCATTGCCATCGCTATCCTACTACGCTGACCGGAGAGATCTTGAGCAAAGACTGGAGAGAACGCCTACGCGAAGACTGGAGGCAGGAGCAAAGACTGGAGCGAAGACTGGAGCTTGTCCTCTTGAGATCGCCAGGTTGTCCTCTTGTGTCGCGTGGGCCACATCAATCACTGTGTCAAAATGAACCCACTCGCACACACACAAATTCGACAACAAGAGCAAGACGCCACCAAGACGCCCCCGCTGACGATCGTAGCTCCTGCTCTACGTCACCACCACTCCTACCAACACGACAGCAATACACTCGTCTCTCTCATACCAGCAGCCACGGCCAATGTCGTCGCTGCCACGACCATTGCCGCCGCTCAAGTGCGTTCAGCTCGCATTCGCAAGACGCAACAGCAACAAGAGGCACGACGAACCAAGCGATGCGCGTGTGTCGGAACATGCAACAACAACAACAACTGCAGCACGCGAGCACGTCGCTGCGCTGCCGCACATCATCGACATGATCAGCGAGTTCTTGGATGTCGCGCATCCGCACATCTGGACATTGCCTCGAGCGTGTGAGAAGAACCTGCTGCAACTCGCTCAGCGACTCGGTGCGCATCTTCACGTCGGCACGCTCGACGACGTCGATGGTGGAGTCGAGCCACGCAATGGTGCAAGCGTCTCTACCACTTCAACAACAACAACAACAACAGCCACAGTCAGCGTGGACCCGCACTTTTGGGCGTGGCAGTGCAGCAGAGCACTCGTGTTTGCCGTTCAGCACGACAACCTCGACATGGTCGCGTGGCTCCACGACTACTGTCCGCGCGTGCTGCCGTTCGCCGCGATGATCGAAGCCGCGCGTCAAGGCAACGTGCGTCTGCTGCAGTGGTTGGATGCTCGCCATCCAGACGCGCCGTGGGTGCCGCAGATGATGGACGCAGCAGCGTCGACCGGTCAGCTCGAGGCACTCGAGTGGCTCCACGCGCATCCGAAGAGCGTCGGCTGCACGAATGAAGCGATGTCATCAGTGCTCAGTTTGAATCGCGTTGAAGTCGTCAAATGGGTCTTTGAGCACCATGAGATGAGTGAGTCGCTCGTCAAGTGGGCTGCTCACGTGTGCGCTACGAACGGAGCTGTCGACGTCTGGAAGCTGTTGTTCGAACAGCATGGGCTTCTCATCTCGGATGTGACTGGCGCACTCGTCAAGGCTGGAGACTTGGAGCTGGTGCAGTGGATCGCGTCCAGGATGGTGCACGGCCAAAGCGCTATCCGCGTTCCGTCGCTCGTTTGCGCTGCTGCTTGCTCTGGTCGCAAGCACATCGTTCAGTGGCTCCACGACAACTACCCAAGCGAGTTCTCAGCAGAAGCGATGGATGACGCAGCTGCAAGCGGCAATCTGGAGCTCGTCCAGTGGTTCCATGAGCACCGAAGCGAGGGCTGCACGATCTACGCGATGGACTGGGCAGCCGGCGGTGGCCACGTCGAGATCGTGCAGTGGCTCCACACAAACACCCGACAAGGCTGCACGACATTCGCGATTGACTGGGCAGCAGCAAACGGGCACCTCAACGTTGTCCAGTGGCTCCATGCAAACAGACGAGAAGGCTGTACGCAACACGCAATGGACAGCGCCGCCGCGAGTGGGCACCTTGAGATCGTCCAGCGGCTCCATGAGCACCGTACAGAAGGCTGCACGGCATATGCGATGGACGGTGCGGCAGCAAATGGGCATCTCAACGTCGTCCAGTGGCTCCACGAGCATCGCACTGAAGGCTGCACGACCAATGCGATGGAAGATGCAGCAGCTAACGGACACCTCGCCGTTGTCCAGTGGCTGCACACGCACCGCACTGAAGGCTGCTCAACGAGCGCAATGGACCAGGCAGCGATGAACGGCCACCCCGACGTTGTCCAGTGGCTGCACACGCATCGGCTCGAAGGCTGCACAGTCAATGCGATGGACTGGGCAGCGATGAATGACCATCTCAACGTCGTCCAGTGGCTCCACGAGCACCGAAGCGAAGGTTGCAGTGACAGAGCCATGCGGTGCGCTGCTGAGCGCGGACGCTTTGAGATCCTGCTGTTCCTCCACGCGCACCAACGCGACGCTGGCGTTGCTCGCGATCAGTGTGGGCTGAACTTCATCGAGCACATGGAGATCGCGCAATGGCTCCACTGCCAGTACCCCGAGTCGTTGAATCTGAATGCGCGGAGACCACGCAGTCGGTACATGCTCGCCGTGCTTGCGTACGCTTTCAGAGCGTAGGTGTGCGTGCGTACAGACACTGTGTGCGTGTTGTACGTGTACGTTCTTTGAGCCTTTGGTCCACCAATACGGATGTCAGTGTCTTGTGCTCATCTGCTTTCTTTCTTCCTAGTGCAGACACGGCCGACAAGAGCGAGTCGCTGTCTCTGTTGACGCTTGACGCAATGACGTTGTTGAGATTGACATGAACCAGCTTGTTCAAAGGACAACAGCACTAGCTTACGCTTGCAAACCAAGTGCATACGCGAGCACAGCTGCCCGACTGGCGTTTTGAGCTAGCACCGCAGTGAGATCGACCGTACCAGGGTACGTGCGCTCGAGCCACTGGACGATCTCGAGATGCTCAATGCTGACGTACGTGAGCGCACCTGGAGCGATGTCTTCGCTCCGGTGCGCGTGTAGGTAGACGAGGACGTCAAAGTGTCTGCCCCTAGCAGCGTCGCGCATCGCATCACTAGTGCAGCGCATGTGTCGCTGCTTGTGGAGGAACTGAACGACGTCGAGGTGGCCGCCCCTGACTGCCCAGTCCATCGCGTCCGGTGTACAGCCTTCAGTCCGGTGCTCATGCAAGTACTTCACGACTTCAAAGTGGCCGTTCTTCGCTGCCGAGTTCATCGCATTGACTGTACAGCCTTCGTTGCGATTCTCATGGAGCCACTGGACGACGTCAAAGTGTCCGTTCATGGCCGCGTTGTCCATTGCGAACGTCGTGCATCCTTCCAAGCGGTTCTCGTGGAGCCACTGGACAACGTCGAGATGTCCCTTCGAAGCGGCCCGGTCCATCACTTGGGTAGAACAGCCTTCGCCTCGATACTCATGCAGCCACTGAACGACATCGAGGTGGCCGTTCGAAGCCGCGTCGTCCATCGCCGATGTGGTGCACCCCTCGCTTCGGTGCTCATGCAGCCACTGCACCACGTTGAGGTGACCTTTTGACGCTGCTTGGTCCATTGCGTATGCACAGCATTCAGAGCGATGCGCGTGAAACCACTGCACGAGCTCCAGATTGCCGCTCAAAGCGGCGTTGTCCATCGCGCTCGTTGAGAACGCATCCGCGTAGTGCTCGTGGAGCCACTGCACGATGTGGAGATGACCAATGGCGGCGGCGAATTCGACTACCTCTGTGATTTCGACAGAGAGTTGGTTGGCATCACACTTGGCCAACATCGACTGCAGTCGAGCGAGGTCACCAGCTATAGCGGCGGTCTTCAAACCAGCGATCGGGCTGAGCCTGTACCGCTCTGCATGCTCGAAGAGGAACCACCAGACGTCTGCGTGGCCACGCTTGACCCCATGAACCGCGTACTGCAGGCAAAGAAGAGGCGAGAGCCAAACGTTCTCGTGCAACCACTTGACGGTCTCGAGATGGCCAGCTCGGGCCGCCATCTTCATCGCTTCATTCGTGCAGCCGACGCTCTTCGGATGCGCGTGGAGCCACTCGAGTGCCTCGAGCTGACCGGTCGACGCTGCTGCGTCCATCATCTGCGGCACCCACGGCGCGTCTGGATGGCGAGCATCCAACCACTGCAGCAGACGCACGTTGCCTTGACGCGCGGCTTCGATCATCGCGGCGAACGGCAGCACGCGCGGACAGTAGTCGTGGAGCCACGCGACCATGTCGAGGTTGTCGTGCTGAACGGCAAACACGAGTGCTCTGCTGCACTGCCACGCCCAAAAGTGCGGGTCCACGCTGACTGTGGCTGTTGTTGTTGTTGTTGTTGAAGTGGTAGAGACGCTTGCACCATTGCGTGGCTCGACTCCACCATCGACGTCGTCGAGCGTGCCGACGTGAAGATGCGCACCGAGTCGCTGAGCGAGTTGCAGCAGGTTCTTCTCACACGCTCGAGGCAATGTCCAGATGTGCGGATGCGCGACATCCAAGAACTCGCTGATCATGTCGATGATGTGCGGCAGCGCAGCGACCTGAGCACGTGCTGACACTTGTGCTGTGTGGTCGTTGCTCGCGTCGCTGGCGTCGATGTCGCTGCTACTGTGGTCGTCGCAAGTGGCGCTTGGTCTTGGGAGCACCAGCTGCACACCCGCGAGCGGTGGAAGACGGTGTCGATGCAGCAGAGCAGACGCCATCGATGCGTGAACAAGGCTGATGCTGCTGCTACTGCTGCTGGTGCTGATGCGAATAGCGGTCTCTCAAGTGGCGCTTGAGCTCTTGTGTCTTGCGCTTGTGCTGGTGTGTTGGTTGTCATTGGCAATTTTTTGACAACTTGTCAATAATGGACGAATGACAACTTGTCAATAATGGACGAATGGGTTGAGTGCTGGTTCTACAATTTACGTCTGTAGTAACAGCATTCATGATATTTAGACTCTATTCGGTATTCTATTATAGGTCGAGTGCTCGTCAGGAAGACCATGAAAGCCATGCCATGTCTTCGTCGTCCTGCAGTGAGTGGCTGCATGTGAACAAAGCGATGGACGAGCAAGCGCGCGAGCCCGAGCAAAGAGCTGATTAACGAAGACTTGACCGCCACTACAGTCATATCCGCTTGTGACTAGTGTACACCGAGGAGGTGCTGGTGCGGGATGCTCGGACAGACGTTTGTGACGACGAGCGGGCTAGCCAAAGCGCACTACTCATGCATCTTTGCCAGCATTGCCACCAGTTTGCTCTGGAGGATTGTGAGACCTGGAACGCTCAAGACAGTAGCGTCGTCAAGAACGAGCGTACTAGTACGTTCGACTCGCAGACGCTCTTCCACCGCACCGCCACACGGACTGGACGGCAGTACATCAACACAGCAAGCTAGCACACTCAAAATGCTTGGGTAGCAGCCATCTCCGATCACCGGTTCTCGGCTGTCGAATGCATTGATACCAGCACGCGCAATACGAACGTGCAAGCGTCCATGCATACCTGAAGCTCTTCACTGCATCATGCTCTAGCAGCTCCAACCTCCAACCTCCAACCTCCAAGCTCCGACGCATTGTTCTTGTCCCTGTCTTGTGCTATGCAAGTGTTCGTTGCGTACTAGCGACCGTTCAGAGACTCGCTGCACGTCGCCAAGCGCGTCTTGAGCTGCGTGTTGCTTGTGTGTGTGGCAACGAAAGTGCTCGCACCGCTCGCTACGTTAAAGTATGCGGCCGCTGCACACAAGTGCAGGTGCTGTTGTCACGCCGCCGGTGGCTGCTCGCAGCTCGACGGCGCCAGCGAGTGCTGTAGCGCACGCGGGTGCAGGAAGTCGTCACCAACGCTTCCTCAGCGGCGCACACATCATCAAGAGCTACGTGCACGAGTCAGACCTGCGGCGAGAAGCGTCCAAGTACGTGGGTGTATGCTTTCGCTAGTGCTTGGTTCCACGAGTCGCGCTGCCGTGAATCTGCTACACAAGCGAGCTGATGCAGGAGTAACATTGACAACACATCTACACGGCCGAACAGGTTCAACAACGCAGGAGCGCTGCTCTACGACTCGCCTCGCGTCGAGGACAAAGGCGACAGCGAAGGCCGCGCGCAGCGAGCAGTCGATGAGCCTCAGGACTCGCTTCCACACAGCAGCAACCACAGGAGTAGGCAGGACTTGGTGCGGCTGCCAGCAAAGCCGAGCACTGCGCCAGCTGAGAACGCTAGTTACCGTCTTCGTCAGCACACAACCGTGGCCAACTCGAGCAACCAGCGCGAGGAGGAGGACCACAACGCGCAGCGACACCTGCATGCAGACATACATAGCAGCAGCGAACACACTGGCGCAGCAAGTGCAGCGCACCAGCCGCTCGCCGCTTTCTTTGCTGGTAAGAGCGTCCATCGCGCGCGGCGACTGTCAATCTCGGCCGCACACGCTGCCCACATGCAAGCGATGGCTGCGAACGCGAGCGGCGGAGGCGCTGTTGCAGTCAGTGGCAACAACAGAGCTGGCGCCTTGACGAGACCAGTCACAGTTGCAAAGCGCCGACTCCTCATCGACTCGAGCGCACCGCCAGGACCTCCAACATACCGCGCACCACATAGCATCATACTCACGTCGCCGCGAGGGCGGAACAACGCAAGTCGATCGATCTTTGCTCTCGGTGTTGCTAGCTCACTGCGTCTCACTCACTCGCTTCTGGGTCTGTCTGTGTGACTTGCCGATGCGGAAGCAGCTCTCGTCCAAGCTCGACTCGGTGATCAAGTCGTCGCAGTGGATGCGACGCAAGGTCGTCCTGGGCGACGAGAGCGGCGGCAAGCCGACGCCTGGACGAAGTACAAAGCTGCAGCAGTACTCGCCTCGACACGGCAGTATCGTGAACAGCGGCACGAGCCATAGCTCCGATACGACCAGCGCTCCAAGCGCCAGTGGAGCTGGAGCTGCTGCTACTGGTGCTGCCGCTGGCGTATCGAGCAGCAGTGATAGCAGTCGAGACATCTCGCACCACGACCTTGAGAAGAAAGTCATGGCGGCGTTCAGTCGAAGTTCGTAGCGCAGTCGACCTCCTCTCCTGCGCACGCTACGGCACTGTCGCTCTTCCTCACACACACACACTCTCTCTTGATGCACGTGTGTGGCTGCGTTCGCAGTCGTACGGATGTGGCGCGAGCGCAAGCGCCGGAGCGAAGCCAAGACACTCACGATGATGAACGGCAACAAGCTCCGCAAGGACAACGGCATCCAGTCTGCTCACGTCGTCGGCATTCTCTCGCGGCGCATGATCCGCGAAGTGCCTGCGCTCAAGTTCTTTGACGTCGAGCCAGAGACGCCGCTCCATAGCGCTGGGACTGCGCGAGGCGCTGTAGAGCACACGACCGCGGCCTCAAGTGCTGCGTCTGCTGCAAATCGCAACACACCGCGTGGCGTGTGCTACACGCTCGACGCCAACGGCTGTCGGTGCATCAAGATGGAGTCTGGCGCACTGCGCGCGAGTCGCACGAACCAGCGCGACCATCGCCACCGCAAGAGCGAAGAGATCACGATCGAGAAAGCCATGGGCAAGACGCTGCGGCGCAAGTGCGTCACCGCTACGACAGGTCGACGATGCGCGTATGAGCGCGCGTACTGAGCCTGTGCACCGACGTCCTTGTCCTTGTCTGTAGAATGGCAAAGCGCGTGAAAGCCAAGCGCTTGGAGGTGCGGAAGCTCACGGACGACTTCCACAAGACGCGCCTCGATCGATCAATGAAGCTCCACGCACAGCTCGGTACGTCCGGCTCCACTCGCGCCAATGCCACACACACATACGCCCTTGAGCGCACTTGCTCATCACCACTGGCGCTACTGCTCCTGGACCTAGCGCTGCGCCAAGCAGAAGGCGAGAAGATGTTTAGCACTCGCCTGTCGCTCGTCATGGCGGACGACACGTCGTTGCCGACGTACCAGGCTCAGAAAGAGCTCTGGCTCGCGCGCGTGCGGTACCGCAAAGCCGATCTGCTCGAGCGATGCCAAGTACGTCTGCATGTGTGTGAGGTGCTCTCGATCACGCGTGCCTCGACGGCTCTAACAAGGCTGTCGCGGTTGCTAGACGCTCCACACGCTCGGCGCACTGCTGCAGCACATTGACGCGCGAGGCGAAGCAAGCGGCGCGGACGTGTCGTCGAGCGAGCTCCACTTCCTCGACCTCTTTCGCTGCGTCGTCGAAGAAGACCGCGTGCTCACGCCGCTCATCTCGGACGGCATTGCGCAGCAGCTGGGTCCACACGAGCTGCAGCACGCGAGCGTGATCGTACGTCCTCTCAACTGCGTCTCTACTCTGTGGCTGAGCGCGCCACTCACGCAGTCGACCACGGTCCTCTCTCTCACACACACACAGGAGCTCCTTGCGATTCTCAAGCGCCACGCCAGTCACGCAGTGCGTCCGTAGCTCGCGCAGTGAGCTACAGACAACCGAGTCAGTCAGTCGTTCAGGATGAGCGCAAGTGGCGTGAGGGGCTTGCTTAGTATCGATAGATGGATAGATGGACGTGAGGTCGTAGCTGCTGAGCTGGCGCACTCGCGCGACACCACGCAGCAGCAGATGAAGACGAGCGTGCGCTGCTAGACCGAGTGCGTTGTCGGTGCGCTATCGTCGCTGCTCGATCGAGGCGACAGCGTGCGCTGGCGCAAGTCGTTCGTCGTGACGGGGAGCGCACTCTCAGCTCCTGCAGGCGCTGCCTTGTCACTGTCAGCGTCGAGCGCGTGGAGGAGCTCATCGTCCGCGCCGTCGCTCGTGTCCATGCGGCGGAAGCGGTAGGACGCAAGCGCGAGCGCTGCGACTGCGATCACCGCGGCTGCGACGCTCCCAACGACGGCAAACCAGACTGGCCACTCGAGCGTCGAGAGCTGGTAGTCGTGGCTGTTGCTGAACTGCACGGCCGTGTCGTACTGGATGTAGTAGCCGTCGCACGCTGCGCCGTCGCTCTGCTGATTGCGCGTCTGGAGCGCGTAGCACGGCTCAATGCGCGTCTCGCGCACGCCAGTCGTTGCGAGCTCGCTGCGCTCGAACGGCGCTTCGTAGTGGAACACGCCAGCCGCCATGTCGCTCGCGCGCGAGCCGTCGACGACAAAGTGGTACAGCGCGTCGCTGTCTTTCCACGCCACGATGAGGTAGCCGCACTGCACGATGCCGCTCTGGTGGAACTGCCGCACTGCCGCGCAGTCATGCGAGCTGCAGCGCGTAGCGTCTTTAAAGTAGACCCAGTCCGGGTCCAAGTTGGTCGACGTCAGCGCTACAACGTCGCCATCGCGCCAGTGTTCGTGTTAGTAGGACAAGCGCGATGGCAGCAGCGGCCTGTGCACACAAGAGGCAACGTACTCGTGAGCGCCTGAGCGACTGCGCACTTTTGGAACCGCCGCTCGATCGCGTCGACGCCGATGCAGCGCGTGCGGCTCCGCGCTTGGAAGATGTTTGTGCAGCCGACGACGAGGCTCGCGCAGCGCATGCCGTCCGCGCACTGGCACTCGTCGCCGTCGCAAAAGACGTCATCGAGCTGGATCTTGCCGGTGGCATCGCACACTGCGACGCTGTCGCTCGCACTTGCTGTCGCGAGCAGTGCGTCGCTCTCGAGCGTCGAGCAATTGCGCGCAGTGTACTGACACGCACTGCACTCGAATGCGCTCGCAGTTGGCGCGACTGCGCTCAGTGCTGCGAGCACAAGCGCGAACGCGAGCAGGCGCATGTGGTGGAGCACCATTGAAGATGGTATCGGCGGTGTTGTCCAGGAGAGAGATATATAGAAAGCGTGCGTGCGTGCACGAGATCGCGAGTGACTTCTTCGGTGACTCGCGTCTGCTGCAGTTCGTGTTCACGCTCGTGCAGACGCTGGTGATCTGAACTGCACACATACTGGACAAGAGTCACACTCGTGTCATAACAAAGTACCTGGAGCATACAAACAACAAGGTTTGTAGATGCGAGTTTTGAAGCAATCGAGTCCTTTGGTTACTGCACTATCAACATCTACTGTAGTTGATCAGCATACGTTGTTCAAGTTAAACGAGCTGTGTGGTGTGGACGACACAAAATAGCCTCAATCTTTTGCAAAGTAGACGATACATTTCGTAAAAATGCAAATACTACCAGAACGCAAATCCAAGAGCATGCGCTGATCTGCAGGAGTGGCTGGCTCGCACTAGAATGATAGCCTTACATGTGCGTTTTTGTATACGTGTACGCACGTGTACATGAGCACGAGATCGAGAGAGTGTGAGAGAACTGTAGAGCGATACTTGCATCGACATCAATACGACCTGGAATTTCGTCTGTCTTGTAATGTGATGTGGTCCACATGGCTTTTCGTCCTCAAAATGAACCCACACACAAACAACTCACAGCAAGCACAACTACGACGACGATCGTTGCTCCTGCATCTGCCGCATTGCTATCAACACGACAGCAACACACTCACTCGTCTCTCTCGCACCAGCGGCTACTGCTAATGTCGTCGCTGCCATCGTCGTTGCCGCCGCTCAAGGGCGTTCAGCTCGCATTCGCAAGACGCAACAGCAACAAGAGGCACGACGAACCAAGCGATGCGCGTGTGTCGGAACATGCAACAACAACAACAACTGCAGCACGCGAGCACGTCGCTGCGCTGCCGCACATCATCGACATGATCAGCGAGTTCTTGGATGTCGCGCATCCGCACATCTGGACATTGCCTCGAGCGTGTGAGAAGAACCTGCTGCAACTCGCTCAGCGACTCGGTGCGCATCTTCACGTCGGCACGCTCGACGACGTCGATGGTGGAGTCGAGCCACGCAATGGTGCAAGCGTCTCTACCACTTCAACAACAACAACAACAACAGCCACAGTCAGCGTGGACCCGCACTTTTGGGCGTGGCAGTGCAGCAGAGCACTCGTGTTTGCCGTTCAGCACGACAACCTCGACATGGTCGCGTGGCTCCACGACTACTGTCCGCGCGTGCTGCCGTTCGCCGCGATGATCGAAGCCGCGCGTCAAGGCAACGTGCGTCTGCTGCAGTGGTTGGATGCTCGCCATCCAGACGCGCCGTGGGTGCCGCAGATGATGGACGCAGCAGCGTCGACCGGTCAGCTCGAGGCGCTCGAGTGGCTCCACGCGCATCCAAAGAGCGTCGGCTGGTCGTTTGTCGCGATGATGATGGTGATCGATCGCGGTCACTTGGAGACGCTCAAGTGGCTGCACGCGCACGCCAGCGTTGCGCCGGGCTTGCGCATGTACCGTGTACCAATTGGAAACAAGATCGCCAAAGTGGACGCGTGGTGGTCCCTGTTCGATCACGCGGACCGGTACGGGTTCCAAGCAGAAGACGGCGTCACTGTTGCCGCCACTGTCGGTGACCTCGCGCGTCTACAGTCAATGGTGGCCAAGATCCCAGCGGACTGCCTCGCCAGTTGCATCCCAGATGTCGTCATCGCTGCTGCCAACGCCGGTCATCTGCATATCGTCAAGTGGCTCCACGAGCACTACTCCGACGCGTTCTCAGCAGACGCGATGGACAACGCTGCTGAGAGTGGCAACCTGGAGCTCGTGCGGTGGTTCCACGACCACCGTGCTGAAGGCTGTACGACTGCCGCAATGGACCACGCCGCTCGCAACGGTAACCTCGAGATCGTCAAGTTCCTCCACGAGCATCGCACCGAAGGCTGCACACAGGTCGCAATGGACAACGCTGCGATGCACGGCCACCTCGATGTCGTCCAGTGGCTCCACGAGCACCACACGGAAGGCTGCACAACTAACGCGATGGCCTACGCCGCTCGCAACGGCCACCTCGAGATCATCAAGTTCCTCCACGAGCACCGAAGCGAAGGCTGTACGACGGACGCAATGAACAACGCGGTTATGAGCGGCCACCTCGACGTCGTCAAGTGGCTCCACGAGAACCGCACAGAAGGCTGCGCACAAAGCGCTATGGACTGGGCGGGTATGAGAGGACATCTCGACGTCATCCAGTACCTGCACGAGAACCGAAGCGAGGGCTGTACAACCACTGCGATGGACAGAGCTGCCGAGAGCGGCCATCTCGCTGTCGTGAAGTACCTGCACGAGCATCGGACTGAAGGCTGCACTGACAGCGCCATGGAGAACGCGGCTAGAGGCGGCTACTTGGACATCGTCAAGTACCTCCACACGCAGCGACACATGCGCTGCACCAGTGACGCAATGCGAGCAGCTGCCGAGTTCGGCCACTTTGACGTCCTGCTCTACCTGCACGCACACCGAAGCGAAGACATCCGTCCAGACGCGTTTGAGTACGCAACTCCCAAACTCGAGCATCTTGAGATCATCCAGTGGCTCGAGCACACGTATCCTGGTGCGGCTGATCTCGATGCGCTGCGAGGTCGACACTCGGGTCTGGCGCCAGTGCTCGCATATGCACTTGGAACAAGTGCGTGAGTGAAGAACTGAAGAGATGCTCGTGCATGTCCGTCGGCACAGATCTGGTGTACCGTTCCAATCAACTGCATTGCACATCCGTGTAAGAACACACACACACTCTCTCTCTCTCTCTTGGACGTCCGTCAACACACCTACACACAGAGCTGGTCTTGCCACTCGCTCAAGAGCACCTCGACTTTGTGCTTCATACCCTCAGTCTTGCACACGAGCGCTGACCGCTCGCTCGCGCTGACCGCTCGCTCGCGCTGTCCTTGACAATGTCGACGTCACCTCGTCGCACTGCACGCTCCAGCTCGCTCGCTTGGAAGCAGTACGTGTGTCCAATCGCGCGGTACCACTGGAGCACACTCGAGTGACCAAACTTGACACTCGCCTGCACCGCTACTGGCAGCAGTCGATCGTCCATCGCTTTGTTCGCGTGCAGCCACTGCAGAACGAAGACGTGGCCATGGCGAGCACTCGCCCACGGATTGATACAAGTGCTCTGACGAGCAGCGAGCATCCACTGAAGCACGCTGAGATGGCCGAGCGCGCTCGCAGTCGCAACGACGAGCTGGACGCAGCTGGCAATGCTCAGCGTCAGCGCATGTCGGCTGCTCACTCGCATCTGCTGCGTGCGCTGCTGATCTTGTGCTCGCACACGCGCAAAGAGGTGCGTCAGTAGCGCGACGTCCTTGTGCCGCGCCGCCCACTTGAACAGCGCGTACGTCAGTGGTGGATCGTCGCAGCGCTCGAGAAAGAGCTGCACGAGCGGTCCGTCGCTTGTTGTCTGCAAGAGACGTCGGAGGTTCTTGCGCGACAAGATGTCTCGGTACTCGAGGTCGATGAGCGTGCGGAAGATGCCAACGAATCCGTGGCGCGCGGCCCAAGCGCCGAGTGCCGTGACACCATCGATACGATCCGGACGACGAGCTAGAGCTGTCTCCACGGCCGCCTTCTTCGCCATGACATCGTCATCGCCGTTGTCGACCGAGCGGCGGTACGGATGGTACAATGCCAGTGGCTGCTGCTGCTGTCGGTGGGCGCTGTCCTCGCCATCGTCATCGGGACGCAGCACGGACTCCCACGAGTCAAACACGATCTGGACGTGCGCGTTCGGAGCGACTTCAATGTCAATGGAGCACTCGAGTCGACACACTGGCTGGTGGCGCTGCGTGAGCCAGCGAAACACGCGAATGTGCTTCCCTGACACGGCGTACCTCGCGGCGTTGTCGCTCCACACCCCACGCTCGTCCACGAGATAGCGGACGACGTCCAAGTTCCCGACTATGGCAGCTTCGTCCACGACGGCGGCTGTCAGCATCACTTGCTGCTCGTGAGGCGAGAACGCGGACAAGAACGTCGTCAGGTCGTCGACGCCACTGCGCGCAAACGAGTGCACGAGCTGGGGCGTGAAGGAGAGCCCTTTCGTCGCGTGGAGCCACATGAGGACCTCAGACTTGTACAAGTACCCTTTCATGATCTGCGTGAGCTCGTCGTTGACTGGGAGCGACGAGAAGCGAGCGTACGCCCACTGCACAACGTCGAGACTGCTCGAGTACATGGCAATCTGCAGCAGGTCCGTCGAGAATGCGCCGAGTGTGAACCGCGCGTCGAGCCACTGGAGGACTGGCAGCTCGTTCGACTCCACCGCCGATCGCACGAGTCCCTGGACGTCATAGTTGGTCACGTCGCCATGGTTGAGCAGCCACTCGAGCGCATCGAGTCGACCGCATGCGACTGCCGCCATGAGCGTCTTTCGCGACAACGCCCAGTTGTGCGTCGCTCTGGTTCGCTTGAGCACCTCAAAGAGCTCGTCGTTGTGCTGCTCGATCGCATACACGAATGGATCGCTGCTCAGACGCGACCACGCGCCAACACTGTTGACTGCGAATGCGAGCTGCTCTGTCCCTCGGAACGCAAAGCCGCTTCGGTTGACCTTCCACCGATAGTGTCTCCGAGTGGCGCTCGCAGTGCTCTGCGCGTGCCACGCAAAGATGCCGACCGCCAGGTCGAATGGCGCTGTCACCTCAACAGCAACGACGTCCCATGGCTCGGCGCGTCGGTGTGGATACGGTACATCGTGGGCGTGCTCAGCGAGCCACTGCGCACTTTCGAGCTGTCCTGCGCGCGCAGCGTGCTCGACTGCGAGGAACGGCATGTACTCGGTCGTAGTGTGGAGCCACTGGATCGCGTTGAGGTTCCCGCGCTTGGCGGCGTCGTACATGACGTCTTCAGGGAAGAGGTACGGGCGATAGGTGTTTATCCAGGACGCCAAGCGAGCGTGTTGTGTGGAGTTTGTTGCGGCGAGATCATTGTCGACACTGTCTGTGATACTTGGTGATGTGGCGATGGCGGGGTGTTGTTGTTGCTGTTGTCGCTTCTTCTTCGTCACTGGAAACGTGCTCGTGTGCATTGGCAGTGCGTCCTTGCGCAGCGTGTACACTGCTCGCAAGCAGCCATGCGCAGCTGCAGCGTGCAGCAAGCGCGTCGTCTCTGTGACGCAGCTTGGCGCGCATTCGCGCAGCAGCGCAGCAGTCGCGCGGTCGCCAAACTCGAGCGTGTACACCATCAGAGCGACGACGTCGTGCGCATCGAGCAGCGCGAGTGTACGCGCGAGCAGCGCTGGCTCGGCACTCAACAACGCACTCCAGAGCGGCAGAGCCATGGTCGGCAAATGCACACAACTGGATGCTACTAGAACTCGCAGCAGCGGTGCTTGTCGAAGCTGTCGATACAGGAGACAGCGATGCAGGCGAGCAAGCGCTTGCTCTTGACACTGGATGCTTGCTAGAAATGCGGATGCTTGTCAGTTTTGTGTGGCGTGGACCACACAAGTGGTCAAACAACCAAACACAGCAACACGACAAGACAGCTCCACGCGAAGCAAAGTAAGCGACACGAGCAAGACGCATCAAGCCACGACAGGCAATCGCTCCTGTCGCTGCTTGCCCTGTCACGACTACTACTGCCTCTCACGACATAGTGTCGCTCTCGCTCGAATCGCCATCGTCGTTGCCGCGTGCGTGCAGCTCGCATTCGCCAGACGCAACAGCAACAAGAGGCACGACGAACCAAGTGATGCGCGTGTGTCGGATCATGCAACAACAAAAACAACAACAACAACAACTGCAGCACGTGAGCACGTCGCTGCGCTGCCGCACGTCGTCGACATGATCAGCGAGTTCTTGGATGTCGCGCATCCGCACATCTGGACATTGTCTCGAGCGTGCGAGAAGAACCTGCTGCATCTCACACAGCGTCTCGGTGCGCGTCTGTACGTCGACACGCTCAAGCCAGCAAACGTGGATGGCGGCATGAGCAACGACCCAAACATCACTGCCAACACTAGCGCTACCGCTGGCACGAACGTCACATCTTCATCGTCACCAACCGCAGTCAGCTTGGACCCGCACTTTTGGGCGTGGCAGTGCAGCAGAGCACTCGTGTTTGCCGTTCAGCACGACAACCTCGACATGGTCGCGTGGCTCCACGACTACTGTCCGCGCGTGCTGCCGTTCGCCGCGATGATCGAAGCCGCGCGTCAAGGCAACGTGCGTCTGCTGCAGTGGTTGGATGCTCGCCATCCAGACGCGCCGTGGGTGCCGCAGATGATGGACGCAGCAGCGTCGACCGGTCAGCTCGAGGCGCTCGAGTGGCTCCACGCGCATCCGAAGAGCGTCGGCTGCACGGAAGACGCGATGAAGAGCGCTGTTGAGGTTGGGCTTCTTGTGGTGGTCAAGTGGCTGCATGACCACACTAATGTCTCGCCTTGGCTAGGCTTGTATCGAGCGTACGATGGAGTCGCGCGCGGTCACACCGACGTCTGGTGGTTCCTGTTCGATCACGCGGATCGGTACGGACTCCAAGCGTCAGATGCTGCTGCTTTTGCTGCTGCGGCAGGCGACCTCGGGCGACTGCAGTCGATGCTGGCGAAGACCACGAGCGATTGGTCGACAAACAGTATCACTTCCGTTCTCGTAGCTGCTGCCAACGCGGGTCATCTGCACGTCGTTCAGTGGCTCGACAAGCACTACTCCGACGCGTTCTCGGCAGAAACGATGGACGCCGCCGCTCAGAGCGGCCATCTCGACGTCGTCAAGTGGCTCCACGAGAACCGCACAGAAGGCTGCACTGCTCGTGCAATGGGCTACGCCGTGGGGTTTGGCAACCTTGTAGCGATCGAGTGGCTCCACGAGCATCGGCACATGAACTACGCTAGTGGCGCGATGCAAGTCGCTGCCCGACGTGGACGCTTGGACGTCCTGCTCTTCCTGTACGCAAACCGAAGCGAAGACCTCCGCGCAGGCACAGTCCGCTCTCCAGGTCTGTTTGCCTTCACAGACTTCAAGATCAAGCACCTCGAGATCGTCCAGTGGCTCGCGCGAACAAGCCCTCATGTGCTCGACCTTGATGCGATGCGAACTCGAACCCCGAGATGTCAGCTGTGTTCGCGTACGTACTTGGAACGAACGAGTGAGTACACCTTCGAGTGATCTCTCGTGCCGAGGCGACTCGACGATCAAGACTGAACGACTGAGCGACACTGACACAAGCAGCTCTTGCATTCATCCTTCCGTGGGCGAACGAAGCGACCAACTGAACCAACTGAACCAGCAAACCATTCAACATGGACATCATGCAGCTCCTACTCGCGCACCTGCAGCTTCGTGTCTCGGAGTGCGTATGCGAGAAGAGGAGCCATGGAATCGCCGGCTTCGCTTTGAAGCGCACTGAGGTTCATCGATGCTGGGTACGTCTGGTGGAGCCACTGGAGGAGCTCGAGACGCTCAATCACGCTTGGAATGCGATGGACATGCGCAATGCCTTCGCGCCGGTGCGTGTGGAGGAACAAAACGACGTCAAAGTGGCCGGCCATGAGCGCGTACCGCATGGTGTGGGCTGTGCAGCCTTCGGTGCGATGCGCATGGAGCCACTGGACAACGTCGAGGTGACCTCCGCCTGCGGCATAGTCCATCGCGTCGGTAGTGCAGCCTTCGTTACGGTGTTCATGGAGCCATTCAACAACATCGAGGTAACCTCCGCAAGCCGCCAAGTCCATGGCGCTTGTCGTGCATCCTTCCGAACGGTGTTCATGGAGCCACTCGACGACGTCGAGATTGCCGTTTGTCGCAGCCAAGTCCATTGCGTTCCTGGAACAGCCTTCTGTGCGGTGTTCATGGAGCCACTGGACGACACGGAGGTGCCCCGAACGTGCAGCGGTGTCCATTGCAGTGCGCGTGCAGCCCTCTGTGCGATGCGCATGGAGCCACTGGATGACGTCGAGGTGCCCGTTGTCCGCAGCGCCGTGCATCGCACCGGTCGTGCAACCTTCGGTACGGTTCGCGTCGAGCCACTGGACAATCGCAAGATGACCTTCTGAGGCGGCGTCATCCATTGCAGCTGTCGTGCACGAGGCTGGTTCGTGCTTGTGGAGCCACTGCACGAGCTCAAGACTCCCACTCGCGGCTGCACAGTCAATCAAGCGCCCGCTCTTGCTGTCGCATTCGTCGTAGAATGTGTAGAGCCACTGGACGATGTGCTGGTGCCCACTGCGCGCTGCAGCTTTGAGAGCAGCTGCAATGTTGACGGACAAACCGGCTGCTGTCGCTCTGCTGCGGAGCCACTGAAGCATCTCGAGTTGACCATTATCCGCAGCAGCGACCATGCCAGCCTCAAGATCAGACACGCGGTCATCTTGGTTCCGCTGATGCTGCTGGTCGAGAAGCTCGACGACACGCTTGGCGGCTTCGACGTTTCCCTCACGAAGAGCATACACGCACTCGTACACGGACGGCCAAAGACTCCTAGAGCAATGAACAGAGAGCCAATCGGCGGTCTCAAGAAGCCCAGCCTCAACAGCGCTCTTCATCGCGTCTTCCGTGCAGCCGACGCTCTTCGGATGCGCGTGGAGCCACTCGAGCGCCTCGAGCTGACCGGTCGACGCTGCTGCGTCCATCATCTGTGGCACCCACGGCGCGTCTGGATGGCGAGCATCCAACCACTGCAGCAGACGCACGTTGCCTTGACGCGCGGCTTCGATCATCGCGGCGAACGGCAGCACGCGCGGACAGTAGTCGTGGAGCCACGCGACCATGTCGAGGTTGTCGTGCTGAACGGCAAACACGAGTGCTCTGCTGCACTGCCACGCCCAAAAGTGCGGGTCCAAGCTGACTGTGGCTGTTGTTGTTGTTGTTGTTGAAGTGGTAGAGACGCTTGCACCATTGCGTGGCTCGACTCCACCATCGACGTCGTCGAGCGTGCCGACGTGAAGATGCGCACCGAGTCGCTGAGCGAGTTGCAGCAGGTTCTTCTCACACGCTCGAGGCAATGTCCAGATGTGCGGATGCGCGACGTCCAGGAAGCCACTGATCATGTCGACGACGTGCGGCAGTGCAGCGACCTGAGCACGTGCTGACACTTGTGCTGTGTGGTCGTTGCTCGCGTCGCTGGCGTCGATGTCGCTGCTACTGTGGTCGTCGCAAGTGGCGCTTGGTCTTGGGAGCACCAGCTGCACACCCGTGAGTGGTGGAAGACGGTGTCGATGCAGCAGAGCAGACGCCATCGATGCGTGAACAAGGCTGATGCTGCTGCTACTGCTGCTGGTGCTGATGCGAATAGCGGTCTCTCAAGTGGCGCTTGAGCTCTTGTGTCTTGCGCTTGTGCTGGTGTGTTGGTTGTCATTGGCAATTTTTTGACAACTTGTCAATAATGGACGAATGGGTTGAGTAGTGCCGGTTCCTACTATTCACATTAAGGTATCTGAATATTCATGATTATTTCTTGATATTTCGACCTACGAGTGGTCTTTGCGAAACAGAACGACAAACGCAGCATCAGGATGTACGGCATCCGACGTCGCGATGGCAACTCGTCGGAAGCGATCGCTGCGATTCTCAACCCGCACGAGGGCTATCGGTGCGTCTCGTAAACGACTGCAGCTTCGTCTCGCTGCTGCGCGTGCTCGTTGTGCGGCATCGCAGCTACGATCGCAGTCGATGTCGATAACATGCGGTCACTTCAACACTGCATTCGCTGCACTTGTGTTTGAACACTGGCTCATGCGTGTGCTGTGTGTGGCGCGTAGAGAGAAGCTCAAGAAGCGCGGCATCACGCCAAAAGACTACGAGCGCGAGAACAAGCTGCGGCTCAAGCAGATGCAGCGGCAGAACCGCGAGCAGCGTCTGCGCGAGGTCAGCACGATCATCTCAGAGCTCTCTCTATTGATTCGTGAGCCATTGACTCACTGCTCGCTCTGCTCTACTGCCATGCATACGAACGCGATAGGAAGCTGCACGGCGCGAATCGTTCAAGCTCACGCGGTTCAAAAGCGTACGACCGCGCGTGTACAAGACTGAGGTACGACAACACAGAGCGTCATGTGCTTGTACTGCGCTATTCGAACATGGAGACTCATGTGCGACTGTGTAGACGCACGACGCGCAGAGTCCAGAGCCCAAGCACGCGTTCTTGCGGCGCGGAGATGCAGCGCACGAACCTGCTGAGCCGCCACTCGCGAAGCCAGCGCCTGCACGATCCGAGCCCAAACCCACGCGCATCGTGCGCAAAGAGCCCGTGCCGTCGCTCGATGAGCTTGAAGCGCGCAGTCGCGAGCTCGTGGCCAAGATGGTACGTGCTGAGCCCTGCAGTGCGGTTGTTAACGACTGTTAACGGATGTTAATGGCTGTTGATGGTAGACACTGAAAGAGAAGACCGACTTTGTGAACGCGAATGCGTGGGACGTGATCCGCAAGTCGTCGAGCAAGGCGCCAGTGTCGCCAGCGCCTGCAAAGGCAAGCGACGTTGCAGTTCCAATAGCTGTGAACGCACAGCCACCGGCGCTACCACTTGAGCACAAGCCGCTGGCTGCGACTGCAGCGTGCAATCGCAACTTTGGACGCATCCCAAAGTACCTCCTCGAGCGCAAGGAGCAGTGGGCGCGCGAAGAAGAGGAGCGACGGCGGAACGCGCCAGATCCAGACTGCCCGCCGGGTATGATGCTGCTCGACGACGACGAGCGCCAGCGCACGCTCCAAGTCCTCCGCACGTCGCTCGACGAAGCGCGGTGGCAGATGAACCACTTGCCGCTGCGCATTGAGACGCCGAGTCAGATCCGCCGCAAGTGCACGCTCGAAGCGAAGCTCCAGGAGATCGAAGACGCGATCCGTGTGTTTGATCGCGCGAAAGTCTACGTCGCGATGCCGATGGAGCTCCAGGACAAGCCACCCGCGCCGCAAGCGACGACGACGAAGCTCAAGCCAGCGTTCACGACGAGCATGACGAGCAACAACAGCAGTAGTAGCAAACGTGGCAAGACGATCGCAAACGATCGCGACAAGCGTCGCTTTGCGCTCAGTGGCGCTGCAGCATGAGAGACGCAAGCAACGGTGAGCGCTGACAACAAGACACATTTGCAACACACTCGATCGAACCACTTGCGGGTGTTTCAAATGGTCTCAAACGTGTCTCAAATGGCTGCATCGAGTTCATCCTATGGACACGACTACGTTGACATCGCAGCGAGTGTCGCTGCGATCGCGTCGGCGTCAAGTGCATCAAACTCCGCTTCCGTCACGACCGAGCGCTTGAGCGACTTGGCTTTGAGGTTGTAGCGATGCCAGTCCGAGCGAAAGTGCGCGCGGTAGAGCGCCATGTCGGTCCCAAAATCGCCGCCGCACGTGCTGCACTGGCGCGCTTTCGTCTCGCTGCTCGCAGTTGTCGTTGCTGTTGACTGGTCGCGCGTGCTCGCACCAGCAGTCTGCACTGACAGCGGCGTCGGCGCAGCAGAGCGCCGGTCAACAGGCGCGAGACGGTCAGTCTTCTGGCTGATCTCGTCGTCAATGTTGTCTTCGCCCTCTTTGTGGTTGTTGAGCTCAATGACCTCGAGCGACCCGCTCCCGAACTCGTCCACACAGTCGTTCACGGCCGTATCGACGATGCGGTACGACCCAGGATTGATCAGCGCTACGATCCGCGTTGGCTCGCTCCACTTCTCCTCCAAGATCTCGGCGGCTTCGCGCAGGAGCGCTGGCTTCATCTGCTTCGCACCAGCGAGCGGGAGCGTGAGCTGGATCTTCATCTTTGCGCGCGCGATCGGGATGTGTCCCTGCAGCCGCTTGATCACTTCGAGCGCCTGTTGCTTCGCTGTGCGGTTCGGCACGACAGCGTAGTGGATCTCTTTCATCAAGCGCTCGATCACACTGAACGGGTACGGCCGGTTCGAGTTCGGGTTCACGCACTTGTCAGCGACGATCGTCGCAATGTCTCGATACAGACTGTGCGTACGTGTCGAGCAATAGACAGAGTTCGTTGGAGACGTGAGTCGCACGGCGAGACGCAGTTCGTCACAAGCGAGCGGCACGTTCGTACTTTTCAACTTGCGCTTTGCGCTCGCCCTCAGACACTTGGAGCTCGCCGTGGTCGAGGATGTAGCGACACACCTCAGCGTCGTCTTGCATCCCAAACGCCTGGACCCAGTCGTGCTTCTTTGCAAACTTTCCCTGGAGATGCACACACGCACGTGAGCTCTCAGGTGCTGGTACAAACATTGGCAGTCACAATGACCGCGTTCTACTGCAAGCAAGTGCTGCAGCAGAAGCAGGAGATTGATAAAGTGAGCGAGTGTGTGTGTGAACAAACCTTGGAGACGTTCTCGTACACGCGCATGATCTGGAGCACTTCGCCAATGTCGGTCTCGACGCCATTGCGCCAGTTGAGCACTTTGTTCTTGTAGCACGCGACTTCGAAGCGCTTGCCGTTCTTCTTGAGGCGCACGACTGCGATGTTTGTCATGATGACTTTGCCCACGGGCTGACCGATGCGCGGGTTGCTCATGCTTGCTGCTTGCTACTGCTGCTGTTGATGGAGAGAGAGAGAGCGCGAGAGAGATCGGAAGTGCTCCTAATGCTCGTGCTGCTCGCAGTTTCTTGGCGCTTGGCGCGTTGATGGAGAGTGTGACACACCATACCGTACACCACATTGAGCATACAAAATGCAAGTATTTTGGTCGTTTAGTTTTTGCGTCGTGGGTACATCTTCCAACACCACATCTCGCGTTCAAGCAATGCGCTGAGCGGTGAACATCGTCGACATCTGTGTACATCGAGGCTCAGGACACGGCAGGAGCTCATGCAACGAGTTCAGGTGCCATGTAGACGACAATGCTCACGACTCTCCAAGCCGACATAGCATCCATAAGTCGAGGTGGTCTTGATCACAACCTCGACCATTCAGACGAGCGATGCCAGTGACCAAAGTTGCACGACGCGGTGTGATCTCAGACAAGCAATGAGGACGAGCACTCCACGACATTCACACTCACTTGGCACGAGCAAGTCGAGTCTCGAGTTTGTGAGTGCACGTGCGTGCTTTGGGAGAGGATAGCGCGAAGGTAGTGGTGGTGGTGGCGCGCGCGAGCCGGCGCGAAAATCTCACGCGCGCGTGTGTGCGCTGTCTTCCTCTGCATCGACCTCTGCTCAAGTCGAGCCAAGCGTCGAGTGAACGAACGAACCATCCATCCAATGAGCGAGGCGCTGTTTGTCTGCGGGTCTGTCTGTGGCAGTGCTCGAGCGCTCGAAGTCGAGCTGAAGACACCGACCGCGACAGCTGCGCGCTTGACGCTTGACGCTCTTCGCGAGAACCAGCACCACCACCACAGTCGCTGCATGTCTTTTTGCAACTTGAGCAAGCGCCCGATGAGCGTTTGAGCGTTTGGGCGTTTGGGCATCGAGCGCAATGTGAAGTCGGGATACCGTATTCTTATCCATCAAGTGCACAGTTCACACAGTTCACACACACAGAGCCTTGAGAGGAGCACGACGTACGTCGTCGTCGTTGTCGTCGTCGCGTGTGCATGCGTCGACGATGTCAAGCGAGAGCCTGCCGCGCTCGCGCTCGTTCGCCATGCAGCATTGGTCGAATCGGTCGACTCGCAAGCAACCACACACACACACACACACAGACCGGCATGACATGACAGCCAGCGAGTAACCACATCCGGTTGATGCGCTGAGCTCGCGTGAACGCATGCGTGAACAGTGAACAGTGAACAGCGTGTGCGCGCTGGCATGTGTTATTGCTACTGCGGCTGCTGGTCGTGGCCGCAAACGCGAGACACAGAGCAGCAAGAGCGTGCGAGCGGCAGTCGCAGACACATGGCAACGAGAGCAGCAAGAGCACACCAACACCAACAGAGCAACAACAACACCAACAAGAGCACAGGAGTGCAGTAGCAGCAGCGGCTGCTCGAAAATTCCTGCGCGCATAGCGTCAGTTCGAGCGGCTTCAACAACAGCAGCAGCAGCAACGCCGACAGCTCACACGCAACGACACAGCAGACGTAGTGTGCTCTTGCAAGCGGGCTCGCGACGACGACGACGACGAGATTCCTTGCTACTCCTGCTTGCTACTCCTGCTGGCGTGCGTGCGTGCGAGTGCAAGTCGTCTGGATGCATCGGAGCACAAGACGACAACAACAACAACAACGCCATCGCCACCATGGCCCAGAGTACATCCACGTAACCGCATTACACGAGTGTGTAACCTTGACTCACGAGCAAACACAAAACTCGACCTGTCACACACTGCAGGCAAATGTCGCTCACTCCCTCGGGTCCTTCATTCATATCGCACGCACTCCTGGGTGCTGCTGCTGGTGCTGCTGGTACTGGAAGCAACACTGGAGTGGTGAGATCATTGATGCCAACGTGAACGAGCAACCACGCGTGAGAGTTGTGAGAGCAATGTGCTAGGTAAGGATAGTCGCTGTCGTTGTGTGTCAACCAGCGTGAAGAGAGACACCAAGTCGGCTCTTGACAAAAAGAGGTACTGTACCAGTCTGAGAGACATACTAGTATCTGAGAGGTAACTCGGTTTCAGATTGACGATGTATCAGTCCATTTTCACTTGTTCCCGCTTAATCAAACCAGAGTTGTGCGCAAAGTTAAACAACAAAACAACGAACCAAACGAATCAGCTAGGGTCGAGCACTTCAACTTGTGCGTGATCTTGTGCACTGGTAGGCACACTACACTACACTCTCACACTCTCCGCTGTTCCCAACGCATACGCACTACTACATAAGCACTCGTGAGCACTCGAGCAACGATCAGCACTAGAACCAGACACTAGACATAGACACTAGACATTAGACATGAGATGCGTACACAGGTCGCTGTAGTCAGCGAATCGAGGCGCTCTGCGAGGTGTGGTCTTGACCCAACGATGCAAGACCAAAGTCAAAATGCGGCGTCGAGACCGAGCTGGCGCTGACAACGACGTACAACCGCGGCACGTTGTTTGGTACCGATGCATCAAGTGTTGTGATGTGCATATATATGCTCGACCCGAGACACTGGGACGAACGCTGGTGCTCAATTCTTCTCGCGCATCGATATAGCACAACGCAATGAACATGCGCACGGCGCTCAAGCGCGCAGTAACGAACTGTGACTTCTGTGAACGCCATATACCGGTCGTTCAGGCGCTCCAGTTTTCTTTGAAAGTGTTTGCGAGAGATTGGTTTGTATCGGAGTGGTGCTGGTTGAGCTCGCCAAACCTTTGAGGATCTGGTCGACGAATCAATCGGGTTACATATACGTTTTTCTCGATGTTGTGCTGAGCATCAACACCCTCGAACCTGCCTCCAAGCTCAAGTGCAAGAGCGCGTTGTCGCTAAAGATCTGTTGCTGCTTCGCCCGTAGTAGATCCTACTTCCGAGATTGATGCAGTTGGTCACCATCGAACTGGAGATAGGACAGTGCGATGTTGCTGAAGCGCTTGCCCTCTTGACAGTGTCTCCTTGACAAAGCGCTGACACAGCGCGTGGTGCTCATGGGCAACAACGTGGACGCAAAACGATGCCGATGACGAGCTGTGGTGGTTGCTTGATAATGAAAGTTGCAACGTCATGGGCTCGACAACACCAGCAGCAAAACTTGGTGAGCCCGCGTACGCGCGAGCAAGTATTTGTTCAAGTCAATCGCGACGCAGGGATTGAGAAAGTGGCCACGAGCAGAGCGAGGTTGCGACGGACATTTGAGCTCAGCACAAATATGTCCTTAAAATCATCAGCGCTCTCGGTGAACTCGAAGGGCTCATGTGTCCGCAATGTAAGTCTCTTCCTCATGCGCGTGCTGGGATGCTCTACACTATGTTCTCTGTGACTGCACGCATTAGGTGACGCCTCTGAGAAGTCGCGTGGGCATCAATCTCGCACGATATCGCCTCAAACGATAGTGTTCTTGCACCAACTCCACTCTCGGCGTAAGCAACTACAACTTCAGATACACGCGCTTGTAGCTCTCCTGCAATTGCAATCTTGAGTGCCTGAACGACCGGTATATGGCGTTCACAGAAGTCACAGTTCGTTACTGCGCGCTTGAGCGCCGTGCGCATGTTCATTGCGTTGTGCTATATCGATGCGCGAGAAGAATTGAGCACCAGCGTTCGTCCCAGTGTCTCGGGTCGAGCATATATATGCACATCACAACACTTGATGCATCGGTACCAAACAACGTGCCGCGGTTGTACGTCGTTGTCAGCGCCAGCTCGGTCTCGACGCCGCATTTTGACTTTGGTCTTGCATCGTTGGGTCAAGACCACACCTCGCAGAGCGCCTCGATTCGCTGACTACAGCGACCTGTGTACGCATCTCATGTCTAATGTCTAGTGTCTATGTCTAGTGTCTGGTTCTAGTGCTGATCGTTGCTCGAGTGCTCACGAGTGCTTATGTAGTAGTGCGTATGCGTTGGGAACAGCGGAGAGTGTGAGAGTGTAGTGTAGTGTGCCTACCAGTGCACAAGATCACGCACAAGTTGAAGTGCTCGACCCTAGCTGATTCGTTTGGTTCGTTGTTTTGTTGTTTAACTTTGCGCACAACTCTGGTTTGATTAAGCGGGAACAAGTGAAAATGGACTGATACATCGTCAATCTGAAACCGAGTTACCTCTCAGATACTAGTATGTCTCTCAGACTGGTACAGTACCTCTTTTTGTCAAGAGCCGACTTGGTGTCTCTCTTCACGCTGGTTGACACACAACGACAGCGACTATCCTTACCTAGCACATTGCTCTCACAACTCTCACGCGTGGTTGCTCGTTCACGTTGGCATCAATGATCTCACCACTCCAGTGTTGCTTCCAGTACCAGCAGCACCAGCAGCAGCACCCAGGAGTGCGTGCGATATGAATGAAGGACCCGAGGGAGTGAGCGACATTTGCCTGCAGTGTGTGACAGGTCGAGTTTTGTGTTTGCTCGTGAGTCAAGGTTACACACTCGTGTAATGCGGTTACGTGGATGTACTCTGGGCCATGGTGGCGATGGCGTTGTTGTTGTTGTTGTCGTCTTGTGCTCCGATGCATCCAGACGACTTGCACTCGCACGCACGCACGCCAGCAGGAGTAGCAAGCAGGAGTAGCAAGGAATCTCGTCGTCGTCGTCGTCGCGAGCCCGCTTGCAAGAGCACACTACGTCTGCTGTGTCGTTGCGTGTGAGCTGTCGGCGTTGCTGCTGCTGCTGTTGTTGAAGCCGCTCGAACTGACGCTATGCGCGCAGGAATTTTCGAGCAGCCGCTGCTGCTACTGCACTCCTGTGCTCTTGTTGGTGTTGTTGTTGCTCTGTTGGTGTTGGTGTGCTCTTGCTGCTCTCGTTGCCATGTGTCTGCGACTGCCGCTCGCACGCTCTTGCTGCTCTGTGTCTCGCGTTTGCGGCCACGACCAGCAGCCGCAGTAGCAATAACACATGCCAGCGCGCACACGCTGTTCACTGTTCACTGTTCACGCATGCGTTCACGCGAGCTCAGCGCATCAACCGGATGTGGTTACTCGCTGGCTGTCATGTCATGCCGGTCTGTGTGTGTGTGTGTGTGTGGTTGCTTGCGAGTCGACCGATTCGACCAATGCTGCATGGCGAACGAGCGCGAGCGCGGCAGGCTCTCGCTTGACATCGTCGACGCATGCACACGCGACGACGACAACGACGACGACGTACGTCGTGCTCCTCTCAAGGCTCTGTGTGTGTGAACTGTGTGAACTGTGCACTTGATGGATAAGAATACGGTATCCCGACTTCACATTGCGCTCGATGCCCAAACGCCCAAACGCTCAAACGCTCATCGGGCGCTTGCTCAAGTTGCAAAAAGACATGCAGCGACTGTGGTGGTGGTGCTGGTTCTCGCGAAGAGCGTCAAGCGTCAAGCGCGCAGCTGTCGCGGTCGGTGTCTTCAGCTCGACTTCGAGCGCTCGAGCACTGCCACAGACAGACCCGCAGACAAACAGCGCCTCGCTCATTGGATGGATGGTTCGTTCGTTCACTCGACGCTTGGCTCGACTTGAGCAGAGGTCGATGCAGAGGAAGACAGCGCACACACGCGCGCGTGAGATTTTCGCGCCGGCTCGCGCGCGCCACCACCACCACTACCTTCGCGCTATCCTCTCCCAAAGCACGCACGTGCACTCACAAACTCGAGACTCGACTTGCTCGTGCCAAGTGAGTGTGAATGGTGGTGGCACGCGCTAGCCTTGTGGGCTCCTGCTCTTGCTCGCGCCAAATCTCGTGGCTGAATTCAGGCTGATCGCGACCTGTCATTGGACCATCACCGTAGTGGGAGTGATGGTCCAAGTCAGCGCAGCCAGACGCGCATGCGACAGCGATGACTGGAAGTTTGTATGCCGCGCTGCACATTTCGCGAACACGCGACAAAAAACGCATGTACCCCGCATGTCGTCGCGCCGTAAGCAAAATCGCAGTCGGCGTCGCATATACAAAGTGCAAGTGAGCGTTTGTGTGGCGGCGAACAGAGACAGCGCCAGCCAGCCAGCTCTTTGCGACGAAAGACAGCAAAGGCAACAAGGAGTCGTCGAGGAGCTCACAACGAGAGAAGCTCACCCATTCTCGAATCTGCGCAACAGCACATCTTGCTCCGTGCTTTGCTTGCCTTGTCGTGTCTTGTGGTCTTGTGTTGGCACGCCCGAGCACGGGCACACACTCGAACGCCAGCAGCCACGCAGCTACCACCACCACCTCCACAACCTTGAGCATGAGCTCGTCGTGCCTCTTGCCAGTAGCAACAGCGATGCCGCCACAGTCGCCGCGCATGCTCAAGCGCGCGCGCAGCAGCTCCACGGACCGCCTCAGTCTCGACCACATCCTCAAAGCGTGCAAGCACTCGGACCCCGCGTCGCCGCACTCGCCAGTCGGCCCATCGCAGCCAGTGCGACGAAAGCAGTTCTCGTCGCCGCCACCGGCGCGCGTGATCCCAGCAGACGTGACCGCGGACGCACCAGCGTCGCTCTCGCCGCTGCTCCAAGCGTGCTCAAGCATGAAGTCTGCGATCCCGTTCCTCCAGAACGCTCGACGCCACGCGCTGAGTCTGCTGCTCCAGAACCAGTGCGAGCGAGCGCTGCACGTGCTCGAGAAGATCGAGCGCGCGAACGACATGATCTCGCGCCAGCGGCGCCGCTTCGTGCGGGACCAAGCAAACGCCATCCACCAGTACAACATGGAGCACGACGCGCAGCAGCAGCAGCAACAACCGTCAAAGCAGGAACAGAACGCGCAGGACGCTGACAAGGCACCATCGTCGCCGCGCCGCGTGCGCTTTAGCGACGAAGTCGTGACGATCGAGTGCGACGTCATGGACCGCTCGCCGATGCCGATGCCACCGCTCATTCGCGAAGAGATCCTCGTGCTCCGAGCCTCGCGACCGATCCCAGTCACCAACTTCTCGGAGCTCTGGAACTGAGCTCCAGTGCGACCAGTCAAAGTGTCTCGCCAAACTATCATAAGTCACTATTTATTAAGATAAAACCCGACACTTTGACAACTCGATTCTTGTTTGTTGTTGTTGTTGTTCCTTGCTCGACTTGCTCGCGAGAGGCACGAGCAAGACTTGCTTGCGAGACGACTTGGTTTGACTTGCATTTGCTTGAAGTGACGATCACAAGTTGTGGTAATGCTTGATCGACAGACGCACACACGCACACTGACTCACACAGACGATTGCGGTGGTGTCGTGACGGTCGAAGAAGAGGAAGACGATGCTCGCTGTCCAATGCGGAGTTTTGAGCGAAATGGCTCGAGGACTTTCCGGCTGATCGTCGTCTCGAGTTCATTCGATCGGTACTTGGCCGAGAAGTGCACCAAGACGATCGTACCGACACGCTCGAAGCGGTCAGCGCGCTCGATGAGCTACAACATGCATTGTAACACCGCCGTCCATTCAGTCAGTGCATTCAACGCTGCAACTTCAAACGTCAGGTTCCAAAGCACGCACATTCGTACCTGGTCCAAGTGGATGTGGCCGCGTGCAACTGCGTCGTCGGGTGTCTTGCTGTCGCACACGTACGTCGCCTAGTGAGCGAGAGGACACACATCAGGAACAGCAAGTTAGTATGGACAGCAGCAATCGACCACCCTCCCTCCCCAACCACTCGATCTGACGCACCTCTGTGATCAGGACCTTCACGTTGAGCAAGTCGTTCACGTGTGCGAGTGGCTCTGCTACAGTGAGGTCGCTCGGCGCAGCATTCGCTTTCGTGAACGTGTCGGTGTCAAACACATCGATCGTTGTGTCGCCCGTGTACGCGATCTCGGGACTCAAGACAGTCGTCGTGACTTCGTGGCCATCGCGACGCAGCGCTCCGATCTCTCGGCTCTTCATGCCCACGTACTCGGGCTTGAGCTTTGCTTCTTTGCGGTAGAGGATGTACCCGAGACTCGGAACGCGGTGCACCGTCAGCACAGATTTGACCATCCACTGCGCCGAGATGTGGACTTCGTCGAGCGGCGCGAGCGGGACGATCTCGGCGTGAATGTCGTCGCCCTGCATCGCTGAGAAACTCACGAGGATCTGCTGCATGTGAGAGACGAGGTGTGCTGGCACGTAGTACTTGGCCGGCTTCATGCGCTGGAGGCTGCGGCGCGCAGCATGGGTCGCAAACGCGCTGATGTGGTCCGCGTGGCCGTGCGTGATGAACACGTGCCCTTTGTTTGCAGCGAAGCGCGGACAGCAGCCAATGTCGAACGCGACGTCGAGGTTTTCAATGAAGCAGCACGACTCGACGCCAGCGACTGCGCGCACGTGGATCGCGTAGCCTTCCGCTTCAATCCGCATTGGATCAGTCGAGGAGCTCATGCTCGTTGCTGTTGTTGCTGTTTGATGCTTATCAAATCAACCCACAACTTGTCTAAGGTATGAATTATGTTCTGAAGATAAGCTCGATTGATTTGCGATAGAGCACACAAGTGCGTGGTCGTGCAACGCAGACGCGCATTCAGGCTCTGATCGACCGAACGTTGCACGCCTTCGTGGGCATCGCTCGTCGACGACAAGGACGGGTGGTGGCGGCGCGTGGCGGTGGTGCTGCTCCAGTTGCTGCGGATCCGACACGACTGCGCTGCGGGCCATTTCTCGATTGCTGCGCAACGACTCACGTGCTGCTGCGCAACCATGAGCGACGAAGCCACTGCGCTGACGCCGGCTGCGCACGCGCGCATCGAGCCTTTGCGCGTCGCGCTCGTGCTCGCAGTCTTCCTCTCTGACTTGCTGCTCACAGGCTTGGTCTTTGGCTGGGCGCCGCTGCTGCTCATGCTCCAGGACGAGCAGCAGTACGTCGAGCTCTGTGGCTTTGATAGCGCAGACTATGACGCAAACGACGGCAACGACGCACCGCTCACGTGCGTCGCGCAGGAGAACCGCTTAAACCTCATGTTTGCAGTCGCGTCCGTCACGATGAACGCCGGAGCGCTCCCAATCGGCTTCTTCTTGGACTACGCGGGGCCAAAGATCGCAATCGTCGTCGCCGCAGCGATCGAAGTCTCGGGCTTGCTCCTGCTCGCGTTCGCCGACTCGCGGAGCTTTGATGCGTTCCTCCCAGCGTACACGCTCCTGGCGTTCGGCGGGAGCATGACGATGATGGCGTCGTTCCCAGCGAGCTTCCTCGTGATGCAGTATCAGACTGCGATCCTCGCAGCGATCAGCTGTCTCTTTGACGGCAGCAGCGTCGTCTTCCTCGTACTCTACTCGATCAAAGAGACGTGGGACCTCTCACGCCAGCAGCTCCTCGTCGCACTCGCAGCGATCGCAGGCGCGATCTACGTCGCGCTCATTGCGCTCTGGCACGTCAACGAGCACGCGCTCACGGACGCGAGCGACGTAGACAGTAGCGTGAGTGACGACGCGCTCGAGCGCGCAGCGCTGCTCGCAAACGCCCCCGAGAGCGAGCACTACCCGAGCAACGACGACGCGTCGAGTCAGCTTGGTCAGTACGGCAGTCTCGACACTCAGCCAGCAACACAGCAGCAGCGTCTCGCACTCGTGCAGCAGCGCATTGACGACGAGTTTGAGCTCGTGGACGTCGCGATGCGCAAGCAAGTGCAGACGTTTGAGTTCGTCTACATCGTCGTCTTTGCGGCCGTGCAAGTGCTCCGCGCAACGATCTACATCGGCACGACGAACAAGCTCTTGGAGAACTACGGCGACCGGCAGCACGACTTTCTGTACACCAAGGTCTTTAGCTTTGTGCTCCCGCTCGGGTTCCTCTTTGTCCCCGCGATCGACCACATTGTCGAGAAGCGCGGCTTGGCGCTCTCGCTCGTTGTCACGAACATCCTCGGTGTTGTCTACAACGTCCTCGCGTTCGTGCCGCGTCTCGACGTCCAGTGCCTCACGTTCCTCGTCTTTGCGGGCTACCGCGCGTTCCTGTACGCAGTCATGTCGGCGTTCACGGCCAAGACGTTTGGGCTCAAGAACATGGGCTCGCTCATGGGCATCATCTTCTCGATCGGCTCAGTCGTGAGTCTTGCCGAGTACCCAGCAGTGTTCGTCTCGAACGCGTACTTTGACGGCGACCTCACTGCGCTCTACGCGCTCTCGCTCGTCCTCTGCCTCGCGCTCGTGCCGCTCACCGAGTACTTGCGCAAGCACGAGCGCGAGCGCGAGCAGCGCAAGCAAGCGCGCATCGCTGCGCTCATGGGCAAAGACAACACTGGACTGTACCACCCGCAGCACGCGCCAACGCCGACACACGGACTCACGTACTTGCGGTCGCCGATGGTGCGCAAGTCCCCAGTCGTAAAGAGCAGGTTCACACAGGCGTAGCGCAAGTCGTCTAGAGCGGTATATGATCAAGTACGCGTACACATGTGGCTGTGACGATGTGTCTGTCTTAGATGACGTCGAGTGGCGTGCCGGTTGGGACCTTGTTGGTCAGGAACTGGTTGATCGCGTGCGTGCACTCTTCGTGCTTCTCGTGCTGCAGGATGTGGCCGCACTTGTCAAACACAAGGACGTGCTTGCGGTCGACACGGAGCGCGTCGTCGAGCGTCTCGACGCACGAGACGTCGAGCACGCGGTCCTGTTTGCCCCACATCACGAGCGTCTTGGCGCGGATCTGCGGCAAGTACTGCTCCAGGATCGTCGGCTCCGTGAGGCAGTCGTTCACGATCTTCTCAAACACGTGGAGCTGCTTTGCCTACCGACGCCAACAAACACATAGAGAGAGCGCCGCCGTGTCAGTTGGAGCGTGCCATCGCGAGCCAAAGTCACAGAGACGTACTCGCTCAGCGCCAATGAGCGACGCGACAAAGTGCGGGATCGACTGCTGGCGGTAGCTGATGAGCTGGTTCATCTCGTTGATGTCCTCGGGCGTGTGCGCGAGCAGGAGGTTCCGCCCCGTTCCTTCGAGTATCCGCAAGCCGTCGCTCTTGGTCTTCATTGAGATGCCAGCGGGGCACACCATCGTGAGCGACCGCACGCGCTCGGGGTACTTGGCAGCGTACACGCCGGCGATCATGCCGCCCATGGAGCACCCGACGAGGTGCACTTTCTTGTCCGCAGGCACGGCAGTCTCGAGGAACGCGTGCAAGCGCCGCGCTTGGTGCTCGACGCTGTAGTTGAAGAGCGCGTCGGCTGGCGTTGTGCGACCTTGACCCGGCAAGTCGGGGATCAAGACTTGGAAGCGCCGGTCCACGCCGCTCGCGACGCGCACCCACGACTCTTTCATCGAGCTAAAGCCGTGGAGAAACACGACTGTGTCTGTCGTCGCAGCCTCTTTGCCCTCGCGCTCCATGTAGCTCCAGCTAAAGTCGTCTGCGACGACGCTCTTTGTTCCAAAGCCCTTGCAGTACGCGACGAACGTGAGCGTGTTGGTGAGGAACGACGCAAACGCCGACGAGAGCACCATGTCTGTCGGAAGTGCAGGAGTATAGGAGCGTGCTTGTGTGCGTTGTGTTGTGTTGTGTTGTGCGCTGAAGTGTAGCAATGCAGATGTGGCTGACACACGCGCGCGAGGTCGTTGTCCTTGTCGTCGTCGTCCTTGCAAAGAGCACTCGCTTTTGCGATCTGATCGCATCGACCTTGTGATTCGGCTTTTGCTTTGGCTGTTGTATCGGCCATCACTCTGTCAAGCGCAAAAAGCAAGTCCACTTCATAGTACTTAATTGTATTAATATCAGAATAGATTGATCGATGCGTCATCATGCTACCATCACTCTGTTTGATGATGACACATTTCAATGGTCAAATGGCTCCATTCATTCACAGCAACAATGCGTCGTTCTCACTTGCTCTCGCACGCACTAGTGCTGCTGCGACTGCTGCTGCTGCTGCCTGCGTACACATGCATGATTCGCTCTCTCTCGCTAACGCCTCTCTGCCTCTTACGCGATCGAGCGGTACACAAAGCGCCGCATCTTGGTCTTCACGATCACGAGCGCGGCGAGCAGCGTGCAGAGACTGCCTGCGAAGAAGAACGAGAACGCGTGCATCGCGACGAAACCTTCGTCGTTCGGCGCTGTCGTCGCTGTCGCTGCAATGTCAGACGTCGCGACGCCCGATGCAGCAGCAGACGTCGTCGCAAGCACGTCGACTTCCGCCAGCGCCGCAGTCGCAAGTGGCACGTCCCGGCGCGTCACGTCCTGCGTGTCAGCGATCGGATGCTTCGCTGCTGCGTCCTGCGCGAACGGTACGATGCCAAAGATCGAGCCGCCGTAGATCGGGTTCTCTTCCCACACGAGCTCTTCGTCGCTGATGTCCGGCTCGACGAACGCACAGTCAGCTTCAATGCCGAGGTTGTTCTTGCCGCGCACGATCTTGAAGAAGCCGTTCATGCCCCAGTATGTGCCCCACGAGTTGCGCACGTGCCAGTACTTGACGCCGTCCTCTTCGCCGTATCCGACGATCTCGACATCGTGGTCAATGTCCATAAACCCCGTCGTGTCTTCGTAGATCCCGGCCTTGTAGTCGTACGTGAAGCCGTCGCTACACGCAATGCCGCACGTGATCGGACCATTTGCGAGCTCTTTGATCATCGCGTGCTCGCCCGAGATGTGGCCGTATCGCTTCGCGCGGTACCGCACGACCTTTGTGACTGGGAAGCACGTTGCAGTCGTCGGGTTCTCGGGCGTGTACATGCAGCTGCAGTGTCAAGAACAGGAGTCAACAGACCACGATCCAGTCAGTCAGTCAGTTGTCTGATCACCACACCACACTCGATCGCAGCAGCAGCAGCATCTCATCCAAGCGCATATCGACAGCAGCAGCAGCATGAACGTACTTCATGCAGTAGCCGTGCGGAGGACACGTCCCGTTCGTTGCAGTGAACTTGGTATGGTCCGTCGCGTTGTATGGCAAGCACGACTCGTCTGGGAGACCGTAGCGCGCCATGAACTCGTACACGTCTTTCGCTTCGCCGCCGTTGCAGCCTTCCGAGAGTCCGTGGCCTGGTGCGCAGTTCAGGAACGTCTGGCGACCGAGCATGACGTCTGCGCCAGTGAAGTGGCGCTTCTTGTTCATGATCTTGATCCGGTCCTGCGCGCTCGACATCGCGCCGTGTGCAAAGCACGAGCCGCAGTACTGCGGGATGTGCTGGTTCCACGACGGCACGCAGTAGCCCTGCTCGCACCAGTCAAAGTGCTTTGGGTACTTCTCGTCGAGCTCGCGGCGCTCGCTGAGCGTCATCACTGGGAGCTCGCGCACGGACGGGTGCAAGTGCTCACGGCCTTTCATCGTGCGCTTGCATCGGCAGCCTTGGTCGCTCGCATCGACACTCGTCGTGACGAGCGCGAGCGCAGCCATGAGCGCAAAGAACGAGACGCGGCGGAGCGAGCGGAACATCGTGCAAGTGCAGATAGCGGAGCGACGGCTTGAGAAAGACAGCGACTCGAGCGGGAGCGAAGCGAAGCGACTGGCGCGCGAGCTGGCGAATTCAAGACTGCTGGGCTTGCTTGGTGGCGACCACGAGCACCAGCAAACCGTGCTGGTTGTATGGGAAAGGGATCGATGTGCGTAGCACGAAACGACCGGACCTAAGTGAGAGCGCACTTGAGCACCAACGAGCTCGAGCACGAGCGTGAAGCAGGACGTAGGACAAGCACGCGCGTGAGCAGGACGATGGAGCTGAGCGCTAGCAAGCAGTACCACCAGTACATCGAGAGCATCCGAGACGACATTGCCGACTGCTCGCAACAACTCGCGAGCAAACAGCAGGAGATTGCCGCAGCGCTCCAGCAGTCGGAAGCGCTCGCGATCGATGCGGCGACGCTCAAAGTGCGCATGAAAGAGCTCGAGCTCGACGAAGAGCTCGTGAAGCAGTCGGAAGACGCTGCGATCAACGAGCGCGTACTCGCTGAGAAGCGACTCATGGAAGTCGGTGGCTACGAGCGCGCCGTGCGCGTGCTCCAGAAAGCGCTGCAAGACGCAAAGCAAGAGCTCCAAGACACGAAAGGTGCTCGCGCTACTCGGTCGCTTTCTCTCTCGCTCTCTCTCTTTCTTTCTTTCATGACAAAGTGATCAAACGCATGAGCTGTATGTGTCTGACGCTCTGTGTCTCGGCTCGTCGATTGTGTCCTCGTCCAGACGAGAAAGCGCACATCGTGAGCGAAGAGAAGAAGCTCCACCAAGAGCTCGTGCAGCTCCACACGATCCTGCACAAGCGCCGCGACGCGAGTGTGAAGCTCCAGCACGAGTACACGAACGCCATGAAGAGCAAACGAGAAACTGACGAGAAGCTCGCGCGCCTCTCGCTGTTTCTCCAAAGAACGATCGACAGCACAGGCGCATCTGCGTCACCGAGGTCGTCGCCGACCAAAGAGCTGCAGCAGCAGCTGCAAGGAGCGGGCGACACATCGTCGCTGACGACAACGGCAGCGGCGATGTCCCCATCGAAAGAGGCGTCACTGTCGCCACCGTCACCATTACCAAGTCCGCGCTCGATTCGGTCGCAACTTGCCAAGTGGAGCACGACTGCAGTGCGCAAGACCAGCAGTAGCAGCAGCAGCCATAGCAACAGCGCGTCGCCGACTCGAACGCAATCGACGTCGTCGTCAATGTCGTCGTCTGTCGAGCCTAGTCCGAGTGCGAGCGAGTAAGCGTGAACGAGAGCTCTCAACATGGCTACACTTGGTTGTACCATGCTTTAGACTTCTACTGCTCCATACACAGTCATCATCGCGATGAATCGAGTCTCGACGTGCATCTAGCAAAGGCAAACACAACGACTGCTCATCTGTGCTGTAGCTTGCGATGTCTTGCGCTGTCACGTTGCTACGAAGAGCAAGAGCTACTCGCGCACAACGACGTTGGTTCGATCGTATAGTTTCTGCGCATAGAGTACACTTGTCTTGTCCAGCTCCGATCTTTCACTCTCGCATCTTCGCAAGACGACGCACGAGTCGCCGTTGCAGCAGCAGCTCGTGCGCGACGACGACACTTCATCGAGCGCAGCAGCAGCAGCCGCTCTCTGTAAGACACAAGCACGTATGGACAAGTACCGCCGCATGGACAAACCGAAAGCGCACGACACGCTCGCTGTCGATGCGAACGAGATCCGCATCACGCAGCAAGGCAACGTGCGCAACTACATCTCGTACGCCAACGGACTCTTTGCCGTACGTTGCGCTTGTTCATGTATTGTCGTGATGTCGATGACGACAGCTGTGCACGTATGTCTGACGCATGCGACGCGTGGAATGGATCGTGCGCATGCAACAGGACAAGCGCGAGCGCACGGTTGTGCTCAAAGCCATGGGCCACGCGATCAGCAAAGCCGTGTCAGTTGCAGAGATCCTGAAGCTCCGCGTCGTTGGGCTGCACCAGATCACGCGCCCGGGATCGATCGAGACCGTTGACGTGTACGAGCCGCTCGAAGAAGGGCTCGACCGCATCGAGACGACGCGCCACATCCCAAGCATCTCGATCCAGCTCTCGCTCGATCCGCTCAATGAGCACGACGAAGGCTACCAGAGTCCGATCCCAGCCGAGCTCGTGACGCCTGTGGCAGATGACCGCGAGGCACGCAAGACTGGCGCATCGACGCGCAAGAACTCAAAGCGCTCCGGCACGCGCAAGAGCAAAGGCGCGAGTGACACGGTCGCCGCGCCCCACGAGGCGGACAACAGCGACCAGGAGAACCGCAAGCAGCAAGCAAACGCTCCGAGCCCTCGAGCTGCTGCTCGTGGTGCAGCGTCGCCGCGGAACGCAAAGAGCGAGAGTGAGAGCGGCGCTGAGGCGAAACCAGCGGACAGTGCGGCGAAGCGCGGACGCCACAAGAGTCGGCGCGGTGGCGCTGGTCGCAAAGCGCGAGCGCGAGCGAGTGCGAGTGCGAGTGCGAACGCAGCAGTGTCGCCAAGTGAGAGCGAGCGACTGACTCTGCGTGATGCACAGACGTCTGCGCCACCTGTGGCAGTTGATGGGAGCAGCACCTCCAGTGTGCCTGCGAGTGCAGCAGCACCACACAAGGCAAGTCATTCGCGCAAGTCGCGAGGAAAGCGTAGTGACCGCACAGCAGCGGCACCCAGTGACGATCCGCCACACGAGCCGTCAGATGGCACTGGTGGTGATGGTGGTGATGCCAGTGCACGTGGACGCTCGAGTCGCGGCCGTGGTCGAGGTCGAGGCGGTCGTGGTCGTGGCGGTCGTGGCGCTACCAGCGAGCCTCTAGTGCCAGCGCCAGCTCCTGCGAGTGCTGTCGCGAGTAGCAATTAAGTGAGTGCGTCTTGTGTGTGTGTGTGCTCCAAGCAGGAGCGTGTCGTGGTGTGGCGTAGTTGTATCATCGCTCGCAAACAGCACTTCTACCAGTTGTTCATGCGAACAAGCGGCGATTACTTGCTTTTCGCTCGGTGGCCGAACGAGTACAGCGGCGGCGATGAAGCAAAGAGCAAGGACGGCACCGTTGATGCGGCCGAGTGGGATCCACCTAGATTGGAGCAACCAGGACGCAATGCACGTGCACCACTCCAGCGCTCAGAAGACGCGCTGGCTGCGCACGCAGACGGGGTTCGGGTCAACGAGTGTCAGATGAGTGCAACATGATCATTGTGCCTGACGAAGCCCAGTATCGAGTCATGCAAGGTGCTCTGATGCCAACGATTGATGAGGACACAAGGCAGCTGATACCTGCACGAGTAGTTCTGATAGATAGAGGCTATATGTATCAAGACCCTACTTGCTCAAACGCTCTCGAGACGCCAGCTACCCAAGAGTCAATGGACGACTGAGAGGGGCTGAAGTGAAGACAGGAGATGTGTGCGTGTGTGTGAGAGAGATAGGCGCTTGCATGTTCGGGAGCATGTACAGATCTGAAAGGCAGCAAGGCGCAAACGTACAAGGATACACGAATGCGTGAAAGAGTGCGCGCGTGCGAGCGTGAAAGCGTAAGAGCACGAGCGTGAGAGAGGAGTGAAAACCAGGCGCGTCGTCAGTGCCATCGCCGTTGCCATCACCAGCTCCAGATCCGCCTTGTTAGCCCTCACCCTTCCTCGCTCCGTCTTGCTAGCTACTACATGTAGTTGGTGTTGCTAGCTCCGCCTTGTGAGCGTGTTGCGTCAGTGCCATCGTCGTTGCCATCACCAGCTCCAGATCCGCCTTGTTAGCCCTCACCCTTCCTAGCTCCGTCTTGCTAGCTACTACATGTAGTTGGTGTTGCGTCAGTGCCATCGTCGTTGCCATCACCAGCTCCAGCTCCGTCTTGCTAGCTCTCTTGCTCCAGCGCTGTCTTGACTTGCCATTATGTGTGACGTGGACGACACGAAATTGTAGTGTTGTGTGGTTTTGTGGTCGCAAAAATGAACCCACTCACTCAAACACAAATTCACAAAATACGAGGCGAGCCGAGCGCTGTGCACAACGAGCGAAGCTCTTCGTGCAAGACAAGCACGTGAAGAAGAGCTCGACGACAGCACCGCACCGCACCGCACCGCACCGACAACGATCGCTTTCGTCGCTGTCATCGTCGCTACTGCTACTGCTGCTGCCTTCATCGCTACTGCTGCTCCTACTGCTGTCAGTGCTGGTAGCATCACCGCCTCTCAAGAGACATGGCAGTGACACTGCCATGGACTCGCGCGCGTCCATCATCACCATCGCCGTCGTTGCCGCCACTCAAGTGCGTGCAGCTCGCGTTCAGCAGATACAACACCACCACCAAGCGGAGCCGCGACGAACCAGGCGGTATTGCGATCTCCACTCTTGCTTCCGCACCACTGACAACAACAACGACGACGCGTGAGCACGTCGCTGCGCTGCCGCATGTCGTCGACATGATCAGTGGCTTCCTGGACGTCGCGCATCCGCACATCTGGACATTGCCTCGAGCGTGTGAGAAGAACCTGCTGCATCTCGCTCAGCGACTCGGTGCGCATCTTCACGTCGGCACGCTCGATCCAGCGAGCGTGGACGGCGACATGCGCAACGACACAAACGTCACTGCCAGCGCCACCACCGGCGCCAGTACCCCCAGCACCACCGGCACCACCAGCACCGGCATCGCCAGCAGCGCCACAACATCATCGTTGTCAGCCGCAGTCAGCTTGGACCCGCACTTTTGGGCGTGGCAGTGCAGCAAAGCGCTCGTGTTTGCGATCCAGCACGACAACCTCGACATGGTCAAGTGGCTCCACGACTACTGTCCGCGCGTGCTGCCGTTTGCCGCGATGATCGAAGCCGCGCGTCAAGGCAACGTGCGTCTGCTGCAGTGGCTCGATGCTCGCCATCCAGACGCGCCGTGGGTGCCGCAGATGATGGATGCGGCGGCATCGACCGGTCAGCTCGAGGCGCTCGAGTGGCTCCACGCGCACCCGAAGAACGTCGGCTGCTCCGGCATCGCGATGCGACGGGCTGTGGAGAATGGTCACGTGAAGACAGTCATGTGGCTGCATGACCATTGTGTCCTATTTTTTAAGGTGACCTGGAAGGCCATGCGTGAAGGTGTCACGAGCGAGCACGCAGACGGCTGGCTGTTCCTCGCTGAGCACGCGGATCGGTACGCCTTCCACGCGACGCATGGCATCATCGTCGCCGCCGCAGCAGGCAGCCTCGACCGACTCCAGATGATGGTAGCCAAGATGCCAAACTATCATGTCGAAGAAGCCGCTCGCTCGGGTGTCTTAACCGCTGCCAACGCGGGTCATCTCCGCATCGTGCAGTGGTTCCACGAGCACTACCCCGGCGCGTTCTCCGTGAACGTGATGGACAACGCTGCGAAGAGTGGCAACCTGGAGCTCGTGCAGTGGCTCCATGCGAACCGCACCGAAGGCTGCACCACCAAAGCGATGAATGACGCTGCTGGGTCCGGCCACATCGAGATCGTACAGTGGCTCCACGAGAACCGATCGGAAGGCTGCACGCACAGCGCAATGGACCAAGCTGCGATGAATGGCCACCTCGGCATCGTCAAGTACCTCCACGAGAACCGAAGCGAGGGCTGTACACACAGCGCAATGGACTGGGCAGCGACGAAAGGCCGTCTTGACATTGTCCAGTACCTCCACGAGAACCGCAGCGAAGGTTGCACGACCCACGCAATGAACTGGGCAGCCCAGAATGGCCATCTCGACATCGTCCAGTGGCTCCACGAGCGTCGCACCGAAGGCTGCACCACTGGCGCCATGGATCATGCTGCGAGTGAGGGTCACTTCGACGTCGTCCAGTGGCTCCACGCGTATCGGTCTGAAGGCTGCACGACTCACGCCATGGACCACGCTGCGAGATACGGTCACCTCGACATCATCAAGTGGTTGCACGAGAACCGAGCCGAAGGCTGTACGATCCATGCAATGGACAATGCGGCAATGAACGGCCATCTCGACATTGTGCAGTGGCTCCATCACAACCGCACGGAAGGGTGCACTGTTCGCGCGATGAGCAGCGCAGCTAGAGGTGGCTACTTTATCATCGTTCAGTACCTCCACGAGCAGCGACTCACAACCTGCTCCAGTGACGCAATGCAAGCAGCGGCTGAGAACGGTCACTTTGACATCCTGCGCTTCCTGCACGCCAACCGAAGCGAAGACATCCGCTCAAATGTGTTCGAGTACGCACTTCCCAAACTCGGGCATCTCGAGATCATCCAGTGGCTCGCGCGCACGTACCCTCATGCGCTCGATGTCGCTGCGATGCGAGCTCGAAACTCCGGTCTGGCGGCAGTGCTCGCGTATGCGCTTGAGTCGAGCGAGTGAGTGAGGAACTGAGTGAGATACTCGTGAACGCACTCGAGTACTTCGCCCTCTTGGACATTGCCTCGAACGTGCAAGTCATGTCACCATGAGCAGGAGCGTATCGTGGCGTATCATGACTTTCTATTGGCACAAGACAGACAAGCAAGGGCGTGTGCGTAGTCATCGTCATTCTCTTCTTGTCGTTCTTCTTCGTGTCGTTGGACGCAGCGCCTCGCGACGTCTGACAGACAACAGACAAGACACTCGCTCACTCCTACCTACACGACCACGCACGGGCGCTCGAGACAGCAGCCGCAGCAACAGCGACAGCAACCTAGTTGTTACTGTTGCTGTTGTTGTTGTTGTTGCGCTGGCGGTCACCGCCGCGGCCACCACGACCACCACCACGGCCGCCGCCACGACCGCCGCCGCGGCCACCGTGCGGACGGAAGCTCCCGCCCTGGTTCGAACGGTTGCGGTCGCCACCGCCACCGAGACGCGGACCGCGCTCGCCGCCCGACTGGTTGCGACGGTCGCCGCCACCGCCGCGGCGGTTGCTGTTCCAGTCGTCCTTGGAGAAGCCGGTGCGGAGGTCCATCATGCGCTCGTTGTTCTCGACGATCTGCGCGAGCTTGTCCGAGTACTGGAGCGCGAGCGTCTGGAGGCTCGAGCGCTCCGACTTGTGCAGCACGATCGACTGCGACGACTGGTCCCACGCGCCTTGGAGCTCTTCGTTGATCATCATCTTGGACACGACGCTGTGCACCGTCTTGTCATCGAGCGCAAACGTCTCGGTCAAGCGCGCGAGGCTGATCGAGTCGTACTCGTCGCTGAACGCGAGCAAGTATGTCCGGAGCGCCTCGACCTGGATCTTGTGGCGCACCATGTCCTTCACGCGCTGCGCAGCGTTCGCGCCTGGGACCAAGTCCCACACCGGGAGGCTCAGCAGCAAGTCGGCGCACTTGCTCCACGACCCTTGCGCAAGGAGCTTCGCAGCGGCGACGACGTGGTCGCGCGGGTTCTCTGGCGGACCCTCAAACACGAGGCGCTCGTGGAACTCGAGGAGCTTCCGGAACGCCTTCGAGACCATGCGCTTGCGCTCCGACACGCGCGCGTTCACCATGTTGGGCACCTCCAAGAGCATCGCGCTCACGAGGTGACACGTCTCGAGCAAGTCCAAGTTGATGTGCATGTGGTACGGCACTTGGCGCCGGCGCTCAATGCGCTCTTGCTCCAAGTCGCGCTCCTGGAACCGGAACGACTGCATGCCTTGCGCCAGCAGCTCCTTCGTGCGCGAGCCCGTGCAGATCTCCGACAGACACGCGTGCGCCTCCCAGATCAAGCCCGAGCGGAACGCCGCGAGACCGAGCTGCGCCATCATGCGATTGAACAGGATCTGCGTCGCAATGTCCGCGTCCGTGATGTTGTCTTGGATGTGCGACATCAAGAGCAGGTCGCGCGCGTCGTGGAACCGGTCGTGGAGCGCGTGGTGGTAGATGCGGCAGAGCATCGCGCGCGTCTTTGCGCGGATGTCGGCGTGCTTGAACACAAACATACACACGTCGCGGAGCTCCTTCTCCGTGTCGAGCGGCACGACCTGGACCGTCGGCGGACCTGCGATCGACGCCGGGTGCGTCGTCGACGCATCGAACGACGTGACGGCCACGGCCTTGACCGAACTGCCGTTGCACGCCGGGTGGAGCAGCGCAGGCTCGCCAAACACGCGGCGCTTGGCCGCCGACTCGTGCAGCGCGTTCGCGACCGACTCGTGCTTGTAGTAGATCAGCTCGGCGCGAATGAGCGCGACCGTCGACGCGCGCGACATGTCCTTGCGGCGCTCGTAGTAGCCCTGCACGCGGTGCGCGGCCTCGATGAGCAGACCTTCATCAAAGAGACGGCCAATGTACTCGCTCGTGTGCGGGTCCGTCTGCTGCAGCGCCTTCGTGTACTCCTCCGAGAGGCGCTCGACGAACGTCGCGAGGTCGCCCGAGACCTTGATCGCACCCTTCGCACCAGGCGCCGGGAGCGTGTCGACGTAGTTCGAGTCGTCCTCGTCCTTGTCGAGCGACGACGCGTCGCGACCGGCCTGGAGAATGTCCGCCTGGTCCTCCGACGTGAGCGGCGCGATCGAGAAGCCCGGGTTCTTCTCCAAGATCTTCACGATCGTGAGCAAGTCCGTGTGCGCCGTCTTCCACTGCCGCGCCGACATCACGCGATCGATCTTCGTCGAGCCGTCAAACATCTGCGTACCGAGCAAGTACATCGTCGCCACGAGCTGGCGCGCTGGACCGAGGCGGCGCGCGTAGTTCGCGAGCTTGCGAAGCGTGCTGAGCTGCTCCGTGATCTCCGTGCCCTTCTTACCGCGCATCGCCACGACCTCCTTGATGCGGCGGTCGAACTGCATGACCGAGAGCTTGAGCTCCTCCTCAACTGGCTTCACCGTGAGGTCGAGCGACGCACGGCGGACCTTGTCGCGCGTCGCACGCGGGATCTTGGGCCCCTTGACCTTGGCTGCGACTGCAGGCGTCTGCTTGAGCCACTTTGCACGGCCCTTGAGCTCGCCGTCGTCGTCCGAGTCCGACTCGGACGACGACTCGGACTCGCTCGGCCACGAGTCATCGTCCGAGCCAGAGTCGTCGTCGTCGTCATCGTCATCATCATCGCTCGACTTGGCCGAGTCCGACGCCTCCGACGACTTGTCGCTGTCGTCATCATCGTCGTCGTCCGAGTCGTCGTCGCTGTCGTCGTCGCTGTCGTCGTCCGACTCGGACTCGCTCTCGGACTCGCTGCTGCTACTCTCCGGGTTCTCGCGGAACTTGGTCACGTCCGTCTGGATGCCCTCGAGGTGCTTCTTGAGCTTGCCCTTCATGCGAATGAGCGCCTTGGAGTTCTCCTTGCTCATCTTCTTCTGGTCCGCCTTGTTCTTCGCCTTCTCGTTCAAGAAGTCCTCGAGCTGGACCATCGTGCGGATGTAGAACTTCGGGTTCCCCTGCGTCGCGAGCACGCCCTTGCTCTTTACGAGGTGCTTCTCAAGCGCATCGAACTCGCTCAGGATCTTCGTCCAGTCGTTGATCTTGATGAAGTTCTTGATCGCATCGCACGCGCGCTCGATCGCCTCGAGCGCCTTGTCCTTCCCGCTCTTCACGACGCGCACTTCTTCGTCCGAGTCCGAGTCCGACTGCACGGCCCAGCGCGACGCCGCACGCTGCTGCTGCTGCTGCGACGTCTCGATCTCCGAGTCGCTCGAGTGGTCGCTCTCCTCCTCGGACGAGGACCCGCCTGCCCAGAATCGGCTCGCCATCGTGTCTGTGTGTGTGTGTGTGTCTGTCGAGTGCTCCTGCTACTGCGGCGGTGCGGCGTGTCGATCACGACCTGCTTCCTGCTTCCTACTGCTGCTGCTGCTTCTTGCTCGCGTGTGTGGGCAGATTTGATCGCGAGGGGCGATATTGGTTGATTGGTTGGTTGTGGTGACCTCGCAACCATACATAATGCTCGATATCCGCTATAGTGAGTGCAAGAGAGAACACAAACAGCCAGTTTGTATGCGAGCCTCGTGTGTTGTTGTTGAGCATAGAGGAAGTGGTCGCTCTCATGATCGACTTGCTACTACGGCCCGACGCTTGTCCTCAACCACGACCTCGAGGTTCTTCTCTCTCGCTTGCGTGCTGTAGTTCATTGAACCAACATACACGACCTCATCATCCACCACCGTGTACTTGGTGTGGAGGAGACCACCGTCGGTGGTCTCTCGGCCTTGGAGCTTGTACAACTTGGCTCCAGCTTGGAAAAGAGCGACGATGGCCCTGTCGCTGGCAATGCTCTGGTCGCCGACGTTCAGGATAATGCTCGCTCGAAATGCTGGTTCTGCTGATGCGTCCGCGACTGCTGTCTGCGCGCCCTCAACGGGTTCTGTGCTTGTCGCTTTTGCTGCTGCGGCGGCTGCTGGATCGCCTTTGCTCTATTGAGAGCGTCGACGACTGCTTGAGTGGCACTCGGATACGTCCACACGTACATTGCCGAGACAATGGACTTGCAGGCGCCTGCAAGCGCATCATAGACAACTCGACTTGTTGCAAGAGCTGATGCTTGGTCGTCGAGCCAATAGTGAGTGACCGCCGACGCGTCGGTCTTGCGCAGCGCGCTTTGCGCATTGCGCTTGCTCTTCTTTGTTGTGTGTTTGCGCTTGGCTTGCTGGCAGCGCTCTGACAGTGTGGCTCGGCGGACTCCAAACAACCTCGCGATCGGATCGACGGCACACTCGAGGTTCACGACGAAATGGACAGCGCGCTCGTGTGTGTTGGCAGATGGGCTATACTGGTGGATTATGGTAGACGTGTGGTCGAGCACGACGACTGCGTACACGGCCATCTGCATGGCGAGCTCAGCCTTCTCGTTGTCGCGCATGGTCGTCGTCGACGCTTGTCTGTCTTGTGCCAATAGAACGTCATGATACGCCACGATACGCTCCTGCGCTGCGGTGCCTCGCGTCTGTCAGAGCTCACATACACATGCACGACACACGCACTCGGCACTACTAATGGTAGCACTCGCACGAGCAGGCGCTAGAGGTTTGCTGGTAGCGCTCACCGACCATACCCAAGGCTGAGTTGACCTCATCCAGGGTCGCGACTTGATCGGCCACGATCACTCTGACGCGACCCCATTGAGTTGCCTCGTGTGGCACAGCGTCGTGAAGCGCCTGTTCTCTGGTGACTCGCATGCTCTTGGCAGTGCACAAGAGGTCAAAGCACACGAGAGCGTACTCAACTATCTCACTCAGTACTCTTCTTACGCATGATCCAAGTGCATTCGCGAGCATTGGCGCCAGATCCGAGTTCTGAGCTTCCAGCGCATCGAGGTGGAGCGTGTGGGGACTTGTGCGCGCGAGCTACTGGACAATCTCGAGCTGCTCGAGATTGGGAGTACGGCTCGAACACCACTGGACGGTGTCATCCCTTTGGTGCTAGTGAAGCCACTTGACAGACACACAGCGGATGACCGGATGGATGAACTGCTTCATCGCAGTGGTTCTGCAGCCTTCCCTTAGGTTCTCGTGCAGACACACACTGATGATGTCGAGACGTCGCCCCATAGCGACCCAGTGGGGTTCTCGAGCAGATACATGTAGTACTGGACGACCTGTGATAGCTGTACAGTCCATTGCGCAGTGTGTGCGTGACTCAATCGATCTGTGCGACGTCTTGCGGACGATTCGCGCGGAGCCAAGCGACGAGGTCGTGGTACCCGACACGCTGTGCGTTTATGATCGCTCGTGGCGTGCACCCTTCTGTGCGGTGCTCGTGGAGCCACACAATGACGTCGCCGTGTCTCCCAGATGCAGCCGAATCCATCGCGTCCGTCGTGCAGCCTTCACTACGGTTCGCATGGAGCCACTTGACGACGTCGAGGTGGCCATGTGCTGCTGCTCGGTCCATCGCTTTCGTCGTGCAGCCTTCAGTGCGGTGCGCGTGCAGCCACTGGACAATGTCCAAGCGGCCGTTCGCTGCTGCAGCGTCCATCGCGTTGGTCGTGCAGCCTTCACTGCGGTTCGCATCGAGCCACATGACGAGCGAAACGTGGTTGTTTGAGACTGCGCCGTCCATTGCTGCAGTCGTGCAGCCGTCGGTGCGATGCTCGTGGAGCCACTGGACGACGAGTAAGTGTCCTTCACTCGCTGCGCGGTCCATTGCATCGACTGTGAACGCATGTGAGTAGCGCGCGTGGAACCACTGGAGCACTTCGAGCTGACCAGCACCAGCAGCCGCGCCGACAGCGTCGCGAAGATCGCACTCGCGATAGCCACTTGACGCAGCCGGCGTCAGGCGCTGAACGAGCGCAAGGTCGCCAGCTTCAGCGGCGAAGACTCACATGCGCGCGAGACTGAGCCGCAACTGCTCTGCGTGCTCGACCAAGTAGTCGACGACGCGTGCGCGGTGGTGGAGAATAGCGTCGCGCACATCTGTCTCGCGGACGCTCATGGCGCGGTCGTAGTGAGCATGGAGCCACGCGATTGTCGTCACGTGCTCGTTGCGAATAGCAGAGATCATCGCCGCAGGCGTGCAGCCAACATTGCGCGGGTGCGCGTAGATCCACTCGAGCACGTCGAGCTGACCCGTGGAGGCAGCGACGTCCATCATGTGCGGCACCCACGGCGCATTCGGGTTGTGGTGCACGAGCCACTGCAGGAGCCGCAAGTTCCCGTCCCCAGCGGCTTCCGCCATTGCAGCGTGCGGCAGCGCGTCGGGGCAGTACGCGCTCACCCACGCGAGCATCTCGAGGTTGTCGTGCTGGACTGCGAGGACGAGTCCCTTGCTGCACTGGCGCACCAAGAACATGTACGCGTTCACGTCCGAGTCCGAGCGCTGGATCGGCGGGACGCGCACGCCGTAGCGTCGGAGCAAGTGCATGTAGTTGAGCTCGCACGCGCGCGACACGCACCAGATGTCGGGCAGACAGAAGTCCAAGCACGTGCTGATCAGGTCGACGACATGCGGCAGTGCTGCGACTTGCGCTCGTGCACTTGGTGGTGCGGATGCAAGAGTGGAGATCGCAACACTGTCTTTCGAGTGGTGATGCTGTCAGCGCTGATAGCAGTAGCGGTAGCAGCATCAGTAGCGACGATGGCAGTGACCAAAGCGATCGATCGTTGTCGAGGTTGCCGTCGGTGCGGTGCTGTCGTCGAGGTCTTCTTCACTTGCTTGTCTTGCACACAGCGATGGCAATGATGACACTGTCGATGCGACTGACCTTCGCCACTCTCTCGCGCATTGCCGTGAGAGATTGACAAGTATCTGCTCTTTGCATCAGTACTCACAAGTACGGATGTACTCTAAGAAGTCACTGCGAGTGTCAACTCATCGCTTCTCTCATGCAAGCCTGGGGACATACTAGTGTCTATCAACACAGGAACGTTTGCAAACAGACATGATCTTCTTGTGCTCATAGTCGAGATCTTGGTCCACGGATGAGAGTGCCTCCTGCAATCAGTCAGTCAGTCAGTCGGTCGTAGTTGGTACGCGAAACAAGACGTAGTCCAGCAGCGCAGGCGCGTAGGTGCCTCGTGATTGCAGTCGCGCAAGGTCGACTGCGTGCGGGTGCTTGGCAAAGAGCCACTGCACGATCTCAAGGTTCTTGAGGAACGTCCCGATTTGCTTGACCGCGCTGTGACCGCAACCTTCGCTGCGGTTCGCATCGAGGAAGAGCAGGGCGTCAAAGTGACCATGCTCTGCCGCGAATCGCATCGCGTCACTCGTGCAGCCTTCAGTGCGATTCGCGTGGAGCCACTTGATGACATCGACGCGGCCGTTCCATGCGGCGAGGTCGATTGCGTCTTGCGAGCAGCCTTCTGTGCGGTGCGTATGGAGCCACTGCACGACGTCCAAGTGGCCGTTCTTGGCTGCGCCATCCATAGCGAGCGTCGTGCAGCCCTCGGTGCGATGCTCGTGGAGCCACTGCACGACATCCAAGTGGCCGTTCTTGGCTGCGCCGTCCATAGCGAGCGTCGTGCAGCCCTCGGTGCGATGCTCGTGAAGCCACTGCACGACGTCCAGGTGACCGCTCTCGGCTGCACAGTCCATCGCCCAGTGTGTGCACGCGACGCGACCAGCTGAAGTGAAATGCTCGTGCATCCACACCACGACGTCGAGGCGGCCGTGCTGTGCAGCGCGCTCCATTGCGTTTGCATTGTAGCCTTCGCGCCGGTGCTCGAAGAGCCACTGGACAACGTCGAAGTGGCCACCCGAAGCTGCGTTGGCCATAGCTGTTGGAGTACAGCCTTCGCTTCGATGTTCATGGAGCCACTGGACCACTTCGAGTCGTCCGTGATGCGCAGCGTTGTTCATCACAAGCGCCGAGAACTCGTCCGAGTGGTGCTCATGGAGCCACTTGATGATGTCAAAGTGACCGCGCAGCGCAGCGAGCTCAGTCGGCGTCACGCGACCGCTCCGGAGAAAGCACACATCATCGTACTCTTGCGCATACAGCCACTGCATGAGCGCGAGGTCGCCTGCACGTGCCGCAGCGAGGATCCCAGGCGATACCTCGAGCTGGTGCTGCTCGTACAGGAACTTCGCCATGTCTGCGTGGCCATTTGCGATCGCCTCGGTCACTTCATGAACCGAAATGGAGATCGTGTTGCTGTTGTGGCAAATGAGCCACTTCACAGTCTCGATGTGGCCGCCGCGCACTGCAAACTGTGCATCACGGGTACAGCCGACGTTCTTCGGGTGCGCGTGGAGCCACTCGAGCGCCTCGAGCTGACCGGTCGATGCCGCCGCATCCATCATCTGCGGCACCCACGGCGCGTCTGGATGGCGAGTATCGAGCCACTGCAGCAGACGCACGTTGCCTTGACGCGCGGCTTCGATCATCGCGGCAAACGGCAGCACGCGCGGACAGTAGTCGTGGAGCCACTTGACCATGTCGAGGTTGTCGTGCTGGATCGCAAACACGAGCGCTTTGCTGCACTGCCACGCCCAAAAGTGCGGGTCCAAGCTGACTGCGGCTGGCAACGATGATGTTGTGGCGCTGCTGGCGATGCCGGTGCTGGTGGTGCCGGTGCTGGGGGTACTGGCGCCGGTGGTGGCGCTGGCAGTGACGTTTGTGTCGTTGCGCATGTCGCCGTCCACGCTCGCTGGATCGAGCGTGCCGACGTGAAGATGCGCACCGAGTCGCTGAGCGAGATGCAGCAGGTTCTTCTCACACGCTCGAGGCAATGTCCAGATGTGCGGATGCGCGACGTCGAGGAAGCTGCTGATCATGTCGACGACATGCGGCAGCGCGGCGGCCTGCGCACGTGCTGATGCGGATGCTGCATGATCGCTGCTCCACACGCTGGCGTCGTTGCTGCTGCTGTCGTTGTCGCATGTGGTGGGACTTGGGAGCACCACCTGCACTCTCACAAGCGGCGGAAGGTGGTGACGAAGCGGGGTAGCGCGAGCCATAGATGCGTGCAAGCAGCAATTGCCGAGTGACCGACTTGACTGCTTTCGTGTCGATCGTATCGATCGACTGATGTTGTGTCGCGCTTCATTTCTTCCTTGCTGGGTTGATTGTGATTGTGATTGTAAAATGGCTCAAATGAGAGAAACCGGCAGTTGAAGTGGAAGTACGCCAGCGTTAGCGCTTTTATTTGAGCCGGCTCGGTTAGATGCGTTTCACACACACTCGTTTGTTTACACAAGAATACGTTTCAATTCGCAAAGCGTATTTTTGTGGTCGTGTTGGAGAAGTGTAACCAGCGAGACGTGAAACAAACCAAAGAAACGATGCTATATACAATAGTTGCTGGTTCAAAAATGTTCAAATCGCGTCTCAAAGTAAATAGCAACTTTACATTCAACGATTGTACTAAAAACATACCTTGTTTTCTCCATACAGCTATTTCCAAAAGAGCTCACACTCATTCCAAAAGACATCACATCGTATATAACTGAGGCGGTTCCATGGCAATCGCGTTGAGAAACACAAACGGGCATTCCTATACTCTAATCAGTACGCGTACTTGGTGCAACTATACGAATGCGTGACGCCTCAAGGACAACACACCGGTCATCTCAGTTAGCACGAGAGCGCGCGTGAGGTGCAAACTGGGTCAAATTGCTGTCACAACAGCGCGTGTGCTGTGCATTCGCTTGCCAAATGTGCCTTCTACTCTAGCTTGCCTTGCTTACTTTGGCCAGTTTGACACAAACAACAAAAAAGACACTAAATGTTCTCAAAAGTACGATTTTGATTTCTTTTGGAACGGTTGTGATCTCTTTCGGAAATACCTGTTTCACGCGATGAATCCTCATCTACCATTTAACATGGCTTCGTTGCGCTGCGCTGTAGCAACATGACGCTGACAGCGAGCTGCCTTCTGGGTCACAAGCCATGTGTTGCCCATACCTTAATGCACGCGACATCGGCACTTTCTAGGAGTTCATTCGTTGTCAACGACGAATAACTTCTGTGGAAAACATGTCGTCGCGATGGAGGCTTATATGGTCTTTACGTGCGACTCGACTGCTCTGGATCAGCGTACAGTCTTTACGAGTATGTAACGGGGTCTACGTATTTACACACCTACATGCAATCACACACCATATTCGCAGCACTTCATTTGAAAATTATCGGCGCTGATGCCTGAGTGGCTGTAAGAGATCTCTACAAAAATGCATATGCACTTGCCTCATAGCCGTTTAGGCGCAAACACAACGGTCAGCAGCAACCGCACCGGCATGACTCCTAACAAGTCTCATAGACCATCAGCGAGAAATATCTAGTACTCAAGACGATCACGAGCGGAGAGGCTACGTGCCGATACGCGTATTATAGATTTTTATGGGAGAGCTTGAGTGGGACGTTTTTGGGCCCAAAACCGGTATTGTTGGAAGCATCGCGTTGCTGTCGCGAACGCTCTGCCGCAAGCAAAACCCATGTGCGGTGCAGGAGCGCGTCCGAAGCTGAGCGATCTGAAAGTATTCGTACTCGACCAGATTCGTACTCGACCAAACTCTGTACTTGCGTACAAAGAAGGAGAACGTCGCGGGCAAATCAGTACAAGAACTCGCCCGACGACCTGCGCTGGTATAGCACAGCGAGTGTCACATCACGGGCCCTCCCGTGAACACAGCAGCGCGCGAGGTAACGTCTCGTAGTCTTTGCATCGCAAAGACTACGCTCGTCTTGAAGTTTGTATGCGTCTGCGAGAATGTCACGCCTACGAAGAAGAAGACGGAAACAGTACGATCGTAGGTAAAAGAAGAGTGCGATTGAGGTGCGAGCGTACTGCAGCTCGCACTTCAGAGAAAACCTAAAAACCGAAGACCTCCTACTCTGATCGTCTAGATACTGTGTGCCTTGTAACCAATGAGCTGCCTTATAGCTCATGCGCCACAGCGACCTGTCGTGTCGCTGTGCTTGAAGATCGGTGTGGAGTGGGCCACACCCATTACGGGTGGTACACATAACTGTGCGTACCACATCCCTTTGTGTGGCCCACACACCCAGAGGTGGACCACACCACCGAGCTGGACTCGGTGGTCCCGTACAAACCGTGATGCGGGACCACGGTTCGTCCGGTCCGCGGTTAGCGGGCTGCAAGTGTAACAGCCCGTTACAGCGAGGGCGACTTCAACGCGACTGACATGTGGTCGCAGGGTTCATGGTGTGTTATGGACTCTCACCATGGCGAACGACGAGCCCCACCGTCTTTGACGATTCGAGCTCGTAGTGTGTTACATTTACCTAAAAATGGTCGGAACAAAGCCGAAGTGCTTTCCATTCAATTTTCAAGGTGTGCGTGGCTTAGCGTCAACTGTGCACACTATAGTACTGTTCAGTATGTGCGTTACTATTATTAAAGAGAGATGATCTCGCCGGATTTTACGATATGATCGGCCACAATCTATTCTCTAAAGATTGCGATGTAAAACTGTACGCCATATGTAGAACCTCCATCCGAAGTGGATCGCGGTACACAACCCTGGTCATCTTTCAAGGCGCAACGATACGCTCGCTGCACTCGTGGTACGTGTCATGCATCGTGGTTTCTTTTTGACGGTCGGTCAGATGTCCAGTCTCGTCCAACCTTTCATCCATGTCATAGTGGCGCGTCAATGTCAAAACCGTGAAATTCGTGATGTGGTGCTTGCTAACGCATAGAATATTCAGCGGACTAGCTGGTTTGGAGAGGTGATGAACTTGAATCTCGATGGACAACAAACTTCACTTCATTGCAAGCTCGGCATCGTGCATTGGCACTAAGTGGCAAGTGTATGCATCATTTCGTGTGTTATAGAAACATGAGTGAACGCGCATCATGCAACGAACGGACCGACCTCTACAGTTCGGCAACCGATAGAGCAAACCACATACGTACAACGAGAAGCACTGATGTAAGGGGTTGCTTGACGATGGCGCTCACAGCTCCCAACGGCTGGCTTGAACTGCTATACCGCTGGTATGCGATGTACAGCGCGCTTACAGCCGCCGTAACTGACCACACTATAGACTGCTGCGTTGTGATCATCGTCTATATAATAGCGTTGCGCAGTGACAAAATGGGACATGAATGTTATAGGTTATTCGACGTAACACAATATATCTCATTGAAATAATCACTATCTATGTTAGCCTTGTGACCACCAGTGTTGAGTGAGCGAGACGTACCGCAGTTGGAGCGCATGCCGTACGGTTACGTTGGCTTGATCATGGTGGCGGGTGTTTGAAGCCCTTTCTAGCCGAAGAGTGACTGTGAACTAGCCCCTTCAATGAATTGCCAAAACATATCGAATGTGATGGCACGGATGCGATCTGCATGCGTCAGGTCGATGACTTCTGTTTGCGTCATTGTGCTGACTGTTCTTCTTTTAGTCCTACCGCGCCGTCAAGTACAGCTGGTATCCACAGTAGCCTAGTTCGCGTGTAGTGTCACCCCGAATCACTATTTACTGGAGAGTGACCGTGAGCTAGCACTCATATTTGACAAAATACATCGAATGTGATGGATAAGTTGACATGTACAGCAGCTTAGTTCACGTGTACCACCACTCGGAGACACAAGTAGTGGAATGTACGGATTAATTGAAATGTGAAACGCGACCAGCACCAGCGCAATCGAGCACAGTGGCGCAAGCTGCCGCTCACAAGCAAACGCGATATCGTAAGCACAGCACCAAAGCAGGATCGTCTCAAAGCCCCTAACGACATCGCGGTCAGTAGCGTGTCGAAAGACCCCACCATACTGGCGAACTTGGATCACCGCGGCGCGATAAAAGAAAAGCGTCAGAGGTAGTGCGAGCAACAGTCTCAAGCTACAAGACACCGAAAGCCATGTCACACAGATCTCGACGTCAAGCGACTTCATTTGCTGCGATCGCGTATTTAAGTGTAAAATGAACAGGTGCATGTGTGGTAGGTAGTATGACTGTATTGTACATACGCGGAAAAATGAGGACAAATGGGTCACAGAGCAATGCATCGTTCTCACTTTTGGAATACTCTCTCATAATGTAGCACGTCAAAATGCGAACAAACCAAGGGGTAGTTCGTTCTATAGAACTTGCCCAAGCTATACCTATCTTTTCACCGCGTCTCGCACCTCGACAAGAAGTCACGCAGAAAAATGGCTGTTATTTCATCTGAGCACGGCGCGCAATAGTGCTACCTTGTTGAGCTTATGGATGTGCTCTCTTTGTGCAACTACGACGACAAAGCATCAAAAATCTACAACACGGAGCATATGACAGTCTAGACATAATCCTACTGCCACGATCAACATTACTAGCTCTCGAGACGTCGAGGTCACACATGCATTGGTGCCAAACTTGTAATGGGGTACACAAGCTATGATTATTATTGTATTAATCTAGCTTTGCGGAATTACTATTCACGCACTTGTTTTAGGACCAGCCTGTTGACGGTCGATCTTATTGGTAGATATTGTTAGAATATTTGCCAATAAGTGATGTTGGGCTCTAAGAGCCAACCACATTTTAGTTGACTTAGCTTTAGTAATACGTACATAGACTTAGTGACTCGCACCAAAGGGTGGAGTCTGCACAACCAACTAAAATGAACACTTGGAATTTGGACCAAAGAACTCTTGTGTCTCCTTGCGGAAGGTGTTTGCACACGCTTCCTCGCAGAGGTGTTGCGTATCTCGGGAACGGCCGGTCATAGAACTCGTTCCGAGCAACAGTCTCTTATTGTATCAGTGAGCGGCATAAAGCTGCGATAACAGTCATATCCATTGTGATGTTGCCGGCTTCGCCAATGACACAACTACAGTCCATGGCATAGCCTAAAATATACGAGCTAGCGGTGTTCGAGTGAGTCGACGAGGCAGGTCGAATTAGCTTGAAAATGCTTCAACCATGCCACCTTGGGATTTTACTGCATACTATTTTATCTTTATACCTGTTGTTGTCAGATTTAAACGAGTATCTGCTTCTCTTTCTCGACAACTTGAATATCCGTTAAGCGGCGGAGGTTGCGAGGCGTCTCCACCAGAAAACCGAAATGGTCGAGTCTGTGCATTCAATACTAGACACTGGTGATGCCGTTCTATTGCCAACGGATAATAGTCGCTATAGTGAAAGTAGTCAGAAAATCTACACAACGAACAGTCAGCACAATGACGCAAACAGAAGTCATCGACCTGACGCATGCAGATCGCATCCGTGCCATCACATTCGATATGTTTTGGCAATTCATTGAAGGGGCTAGTTCACAGTCACTCTTCGGCTAGAAAGGGCTTCAAACACCCGCCACCATGATCAAGCCAACGTAACCGTACGGCATGCGCTCCAACTGCGGTACGTCTCGCTCACTCAACACTGGTGGTCACAAGGCTAACATAGATAGTGATTATTTCAATGAGATATATTGTGTTACGTCGAATAACCTATAACATTCATGTCCCATTTTGTCACTGCGCAACGCTATTATATAGACGATGATCACAACGCAGCAGTCTATAGTGTGGTCAGTTACGGCGGCTGTAAGCGCGCTGTACATCGCATACCAGCGGTATAGCAGTTCAAGCCAGCCGTTGGGAGCTGTGAGCGCCATCGTCAAGCAACCCCTTACATCAGTGCTTCTCGTTGTACGTATGTGGTTTGCTCTATCGGTTGCCGAACTGTAGAGGTCGGTCCGTTCGTTGCATGATGCGCGTTCACTCATGTTTCTATAACACACGAAATGATGCATACACTTGCCACTTAGTGCCAATGCACGATGCCGAGCTTGCAATGAAGTGAAGTTTGTTGTCCATCGAGATTCAAGTTCATCACCTCTCCAAACCAGCTAGTCCGCTGAATATTCTATGCGTTAGCAAGCACCACATCACGAATTTCACGGTTTTGACATTGACGCGCCACTATGACATGGATGAAAGGTTGGACGAGACTGGACATCTGACCGACCGTCAAAAAGAAACCACGATGCATGACACGTACCACGAGTGCAGCGAGCGTATCGTTGCGCCTTGAAAGATGACCAGGGTTGTGTACCGCGATCCACTTCGGATGGAGGTTCTACATATGGCGTACAGTTTTACATCGCAATCTTTAGAGAATAGATTGTGGCCGATCATATCGTAAAATCCGGCGAGATCATCTCTCTTTAATAATAGTAACGCACATACTGAACAGTACTATAGTGTGCACAGTTGACGCTAAGCCACGCACACCTTGAAAATTGAATGGAAAGCACTTCGGCTTTGTTCCGACCATTTTTAGGTAAATGTAACACACTACGAGCTCGAATCGTCAAAGACGGTGGGGCTCGTCGTTCGCCATGGTGAGAGTCCATAACACACCATGAACCCTGCGACCACATGTCAGTCGCGTTGAAGTCGCCCTCGCTGTAACGGGCTGTTACACTTGCAGCCCGCTAACCGCGGACCGGACGAACCGTGGTCCCGCATCACGGTTTGTACGGGACCACCGAGTCCAGCTCGGTGGTGTGGTCCACCTCTGGGTGTGTGGGCCACACAAAGGGATGTGGTACGCACAGTTATGTGTACCACCCGTAATGGGTGTGGCCCACTCCACACCGATCTTCAAGCACAGCGACACGACAGGTCGCTGTGGCGCATGAGCTATAAGGCAGCTCATTGGTTACAAGGCACACAGTATCTAGACGATCAGAGTAGGAGGTCTTCGGTTTTTAGGTTTTCTCTGAAGTGCGAGCTGCAGTACGCTCGCACCTCAATCGCACTCTTCTTTTACCTACGATCGTACTGTTTCCGTCTTCTTCTTCGTAGGCGTGACATTCTCGCAGACGCATACAAACTTCAAGACGAGCGTAGTCTTTGCGATGCAAAGACTACGAGACGTTACCTCGCGCGCTGCTGTGTTCACGGGAGGGCCCGTGATGTGACACTCGCTGTGCTATACCAGCGCAGGTCGTCGGGCGAGTTCTTGTACTGATTTGCCCGCGACGTTCTCCTTCTTTGTACGCAAGTACAGAGTTTGGTCGAGTACGAATCTGGTCGAGTACGAATACTTTCAGATCGCTCAGCTTCGGACGCGCTCCTGCACCGCACATGGGTTTTGCTTGCGGCAGAGCGTTCGCGACAGCAACGCGATGCTTCCAACAATACCGGTTTTGGGCCCAAAAACGTCCCACTCAAGCTCTCCCATAAAAATCTATAATACGCGTATCGGCACGTAGCCTCTCCGCTCGTGATCGTCTTGAGTACTAGATATTTCTCGCTGATGGTCTATGAGACTTGTTAGGAGTCATGCCGGTGCGGTTGCTGCTGACCGTTGTGTTTGCGCCTAAACGGCTATGAGGCAAGTGCATATGCATTTTTGTAGAGATCTCTTACAGCCACTCAGGCATCAGCGCCGATAATTTTCAAATGAAGTGCTGCGAATATGGTGTGTGATTGCATGTAGGTGTGTAAATACGTAGACCCCGTTACATACTCGTAAAGACTGTACGCTGATCCAGAGCAGTCGAGTCGCACGTAAAGACCATATAAGCCTCCATCGCGACGACATGTTTTCCACAGAAGTTATTCGTCGTTGACAACGAATGAACTCCTAGAAAGTGCCGATGTCGCGTGCATTAAGGTATGGGCAACACATGGCTTGTGACCCAGAAGGCAGCTCGCTGTCAGCGTCATGTTGCTACAGCGCAGCGCAACGAAGCCATGTTAAATGGTAGATGAGGATTCATCGCGTGAAACAGGTATTTCCGAAAGAGATCACAACCGTTCCAAAAGAAATCAAAATCGTACTTTTGAGAACATTTAGTGTCTTTTTTGTTGTTTGTGTCAAACTGGCCAAAGTAAGCAAGGCAAGCTAGAGTAGAAGGCACATTTGGCAAGCGAATGCACAGCACACGCGCTGTTGTGACAGCAATTTGACCCAGTTTGCACCTCACGCGCGCTCTCGTGCTAACTGAGATGACCGGTGTGTTGTCCTTGAGGCGTCACGCATTCGTATAGTTGCACCAAGTACGCGTACTGATTAGAGTATAGGAATGCCCGTTTGTGTTTCTCAACGCGATTGCCATGGAACCGCCTCAGTTATATACGATGTGATGTCTTTTGGAATGAGTGTGAGCTCTTTTGGAAATAGCTGTATGGAGAAAACAAGGTATGTTTTTAGTACAATCGTTGAATGTAAAGTTGCTATTTACTTTGAGACGCGATTTGAACATTTTTGAACCAGCAACTATTGTATATAGCATCGTTTCTTTGGTTTGTTTCACGTCTCGCTGGTTACACTTCTCCAACACGACCACAAAAATACGCTTTGCGAATTGAAACGTATTCTTGTGTAAACAAACGAGTGTGTGTGAAACGCATCTAACCGAGCCGGCTCAAATAAAAGCGCTAACGCTGGCGTACTTCCACTTCAACTGCCGGTTTCTCTCATTTGAGCCATTTTACAATCACAATCACAATCAACCCAGCAAGGAAGAAATGAAGCGCGACACAACATCAGTCGATCGATACGATCGACACGAAAGCAGTCAAGTCGGTCACTCGGCAATTGCTGCTTGCACGCATCTATGGCTCGCGCTACCCCGCTTCGTCACCACCTTCCGCCGCTTGTGAGAGTGCAGGTGGTGCTCCCAAGTCCCACCACATGCGACAACGACAGCAGCAGCAACGACGCCAGCGTGTGGAGCAGCGATCATGCAGCATCCGCATCAGCACGTGCGCAGGCCGCCGCGCTGCCGCATGTCGTCGACATGATCAGCAGCTTCCTCGACGTCGCGCATCCGCACATCTGGACATTGCCTCGAGCGTGTGAGAAGAACCTGCTGCATCTCGCTCAGCGACTCGGTGCGCATCTTCACGTCGGCACGCTCGATCCAGCGAGCGTGGACGGCGACATGCGCAACGACACAAACGTCACTGCCAGCGCCACCACCGGCGCCAGTACCCCCAGCACCGGCACCACCAGCACCGGCATCGCCAGCAGCGCCACAACATCATCGTTGCCAGCCGCAGTCAGCTTGGACCCGCACTTTTGGGCGTGGCAGTGCAGCAAAGCGCTCGTGTTTGCGATCCAGCACGACAACCTCGACATGGTCAAGTGGCTCCACGACTACTGTCCGCGCGTGCTGCCGTTTGCCGCGATGATCGAAGCCGCGCGTCAAGGCAACGTGCGTCTGCTGCAGTGGCTCGATACTCGCCATCCAGACGCGCCGTGGGTGCCGCAGATGATGGATGCGGCGGCATCGACCGGTCAGCTCGAGGCGCTCGAGTGGCTCCACGCGCATCCGAAGAACGTTGGCTGCACGAACGACGCGCTGTCTCAAGCCGTTCGAGCTGGCCATCTCGAGACGGTCAAGTGGGTTTGTGAAGACCGCCGACGCGACAAGATGTGCTCTGTTATGGCCGTGCGCTTATGTGTCGTAAACGGCCATGCGAACGTCTGGAAGCACTTGTGCGAGCGCGGGCTCGTGACCGATCTCCAAGTGGTCTATGGGATCATGTCGGCCGCAGTCGCTGGCAGCATCGAGCTGATGCAGTGGACAGCAGCGCAGATCCCTGTTGATCGCTTCCGAAGACGTGCCTCGACATTTGCTTTGGTTGCAGCTCGGTCCGGTCACATGCACATCGTGCTGTGGCTTGACAAGAACTTCCCAAAAGCGCTCACGGCGCAAGCGATGGACTGTGCTGCACAGAGCGGGAACCTCGAGCTCGTGCGGTGGTTCCATGAACACCGCACCGAAGGCTGGACGACCAACGCGATGGACTCTGCAGCGTCAGACGGTCATCTTGACGTCGTCCAGTGGCTTCATGAGCACCGATCGGAGGGCTGTACACGGAGCGCGATGGATGAAGCGGCAGAGAACGGTCACGTTGACGTCGTTCAGTGGCTCCATGAACACCGAACTGAGGGCTGTACCGCGAACGCAATGGACGCTGCTGCAATGAAAGGACATCTCGACATCACCCAGTGGCTGCACACGCATCGCACAGAAGGCTGCACGACCAAAGCGATGGATAATGCGGCGTCCAGCGGGCATCTCGACGTCGTCCAGTGGCTGCACACACATCGAAGCGAGGGCTGCACGGTGAAAGCGATGCATAACGCCGTTTTGAATGGCCACCTCAGCGTCGTTCAGTGGCTCCACGAGAACCGATCAGAAGGCTGCTCGAGTGATGCCATGCGCCATGCTGCCGAGTTCGGACACTTTGACGTCTTGCTCTATCTCTACCAGAACCGAAACGAAGGCAGCCTCCGTCACGTCTTTCGCGGCAGACTGGACGTGGCGGAGCACCTGGAGATCGTCCAGTGGCTCCACCACACGTACTCAGCGTTGTCGATGGACCTCAACGTACTTCAAACTCAAGGCGGCGACTTCATGGCACCACTACTTGCGTATGTACTGAGAGACGCAGTTGCGAGAGCGTGAGTACGAAGCGTGAACGACGCCGCGAGTGCATCGGTGTATGATGTCGTCTTTGTGCTGTGCATGAACATGGCAATGGACGAGCGACTGCTTACAACAGCAGTGCAAGCACTGTGAAGTTTGATCAACAGCGTGTGCTCCACAGTAACGTGGGTGTGACCAACAGAGTACTGCACTGGCACTTGCGCAATTCATTACGAGCATCTCACTCTAACTCTCACTCACTCACGCACTTGATGCAAATGTATATGTGAGTACGGCTGCCATGTACGGAGCTCGAGCACGCAGCGCAACGAGATCGATCACGTCAGGGTACGTGCGCTTGAGCCACTGGACGATCTCGAGGTGCTCGATCTTGACACTTCTGAACGAAAACACACCTCGAGTAAGGGCTGTGCCTGGACGGATGTCTTCGCTCCGGTTTGCGTGCAGGAAGAGCAAGATGTCAAAGTGGCCATTCTCCGCCGCTGCTCGCATCGCGCCGCTGTTGCAGCTCATGTGTCGCTGCTCGTGGAGGTACTTGACGATCTTAAAGTGGCCGTTCCCAGCTGCAGCGTCCATCGCGTAGGTCGTACAGCCTTCAGTGCGCGTCTCGAGTAGGAACTTGACGATCTCAAAGTGGCCGTTCGTAGCCGCAGCGTCCACGGCAGTGGTTGTGCAGCCTTCAGTGCGGTTGTCGTGGAGCCACTGGACGACGTCGAAGTGACCCTCACTCGCAGCATGATCCATGGCGCCAGTGGTGCAGCCTTCGGTGCGACGCTCGTGGAGCCACTGGACGATGTCGAGATGGCCATTCTGGGCTGCCCAGTTCATTGCGTGAGTCGTGCAACCTTCGCTGCGGTTCTCGTGGAGGTACTGGACAATGTCAAGACGGCCTTTCGTCGCTGCCCAGTCCATTGCGCTGTGTGTACAGCCCTCGCTTCGGTTCTCGTGGAGGTACTTGACGATGCCGAGGTGGCCATTCATCGCAGCTTGGTCCATTGCGCTGTGCGTGCAGCCTTCCGATCGGTTCTCGTGGAGCCACTGTACGATCTCGATGTGGCCGGACCCAGCAGCGTCATTCATCGCTTTGGTGGTGCAGCCTTCGGTGCGGTTCGCATGGAGCCACTGCACGAGCTCCAGGTTGCCACTCTTCGCAGCGTTGTCCATCACGTTCACGGAGAACGCGCCGGGGTAGTGCTCGTGCAACCACTGCACGACGTGGAGATGACCCGCGTTCGCAGCAACAACGACAGCCGCTGCGGTCTCGTCGGAGAGTTCGCTTGCTGCAAACTCGACCACCATTGACTGGAGCTGCGCGAGGTCGCCTGCAGCGGCGGCAATGACGACACCGTGCGTCGCTTGGAACATGTACCGATCCGGGTGCTTCGCGAGGAACAACCACACAAGTGCGTGTTCGCTCGCTACACCTCTGCAAATGGTTCTCCAGTGCGCTTTGAAACGGAGAGCACAATATTCATGCAGCCACTTGATCGTCTCCAAGCGACCTCCATCGATCGCACTCTCCATTGCTTTGCTCGAGCAGCCGACGCTCTTCGGATGCGCGTGGAGCCACTCGAGCGCCTCGAGCTGACCGGTCGATGCCGCCGCATCCATCATCTGCGGCACCCACGGCGCGTCTGGATGGCGAGCATCGAGCCACTGCAGCAGACGCACGTTGCCTTGACGCGCGGCTTCGATCATCGCGGCAAACGGCAGCACGCGCGGACAGTAGTCGTGGAGCCACTTGACCATGTCGAGGTTGTCGTGCTGGATCGCAAACACGAGCGCTTTGCTGCACTGCCACGCCCAAAAGTGCGGGTCCAAGCTGACTGCGGCTGGCAACGATGATGTTGTGGCGCTGCTGGCGATGCCGGTGCTGGTGGTGCCGGTGCTGGGGGTACTGGCGCCGGTGGTGGCGCTGGCAGTGACGTTTGTGTCGTTGCGCATGTCGCCGTCCACGCTCGCTGGATCGAGCGTGCCGACGTGAAGATGCGCACCGAGTCGCTGAGCGAGATGCAGCAGGTTCTTCTCACACGCTCGAGGCAATGTCCAGATGTGCGGATGCGCGACGTCGAGGAAGCTGCTGATCATGTCGACGACATGCGGCAGCGCAGCGACGTGCTCACGCGTCGTCGTTGTTGTTGTCAGTGGTGCGGAAGCAAGAGTGGAGATCGCAATACCGCCTGGTTCGTCGCGGCTCCGCTTGGTGGTGGTGTTGTATCTGCTGAACGCGAGCTGCACGCACTTGAGTGGCGGCAACGACGGCGATGGTGATGATGGACGCGCGCGAGTCCATGGCAGTGTCACTGCCATGTCTCTTGAGAGGCGGTGATGCTACCAGCACTGACAGCAGTAGGAGCAGCAGTAGCGATGAAGGCAGCAGCAGTAGCAGTAGCGACGATGACAGCGACGAAAGCGATCGTTGTCGGTGCGGTGCGGTGCGGTGCGGTGCGGTGCGGTGCGGTGCGGTGCTGTCGTCGAGCTCTTCTTCACGTGCTTGTCTTGCACGAAGAGCTTCGCTCGTTGTGCACAGCGCTCGGCTCGCCTCGTATTTTGTGAATTTGTGTTTGAGTGAGTGGGTTCATTTTTGCGACCACAAAACCACACAACACTACAATTTCGTGTCGTCCACGTCACACATAATGGCAAGTCAAGACAGCGCTGGAGCAAGAGAGCTAGCAAGACGGAGCTGGAGCTGGTGATGGCAACGACGATGGCACTGACGCAACACCAACTACATGTAGTAGCTAGCAAGACGGAGCTAGGAAGGGTGAGGGCTAACAAGGCGGATCTGGAGCTGGTGATGGCAACGGCGATGGCACTGACGACGCGACTGGTTTTCATTCCTCTCTCACGCTCGTGCTCTTACGCTTTCACGCTCGCACGCGCGCACTCTTTCACGCATTGCGCCTTGTTGTCTTTCAGATCTATACACGCTCCCGAACGCACAAGCACTTCTCTCTCTCACACACACACATACACACACATCTTCTCGTCTCCACTGCAGTTCCTCCGGTCGTCGCTGTCGTCGCCGTTGTTGCGTTCATTTACTCTTGAGCTACAGATAGACTATCGTCTTCATAGCGTATGCACATGTGCCAGGCGTTTGCGAACATAGCAGCAGCAACGAACACTGACACAAAAACATCAACTATACGACAAGACTAGACTAGACACTGGCGACTGGGTCAATCGATCCACGAGTGAATCGCGTTGGTATTCATTCTGATAGAGAAATAGCTGCACATGCAGATCAAAGCGCTAGAGTTGGTGTTCGGTTGTTCATGCAAGCTGCACATGCACGCGGGTGATGGTGATGAAGACGAAGATGGCGAGGAGGAGGAGGTCGCTCGCACCGCGCTGCGTTCGTCGCGGACTCGAGTGACGTCGACGCTTCTATCGACAGCTTAAAGCAGCGCACCGACGACTGCGTTCAGGTCGCCGCTGTGTTGCGTCAAGAGCGCAACGTTCTTGCGCTTGTCTGCAAAGCCCATGTCTGCGAGCGCCTGGAGCTCGGCTGCCCAGCGCAGCTCCTCTTCTGTTAGCTTGGCAGTGACCATTGGCGCAGGTGCTGGGATGTGCACGTTCTGCACTGAGTTCGGTGTGACGATCGGTGCCGGCGCACCAACTCGGATCGGCGCGCTGCTACTCGCAGCAGCAGGCGCATCGCCTGGCGCGAGGATGTTGATGTCGACCCAGAGTCGCTGGCCAAAGCGCGTGCCATTCGGCGTGCACAGCCGCCAGTAGCCAGTGTACCGTCCTGGCTTAGCCGGCGTCACCATGCGCAGTGAGATGTCGATCGAGCTGCCAGGATGCACGGACGGAATGAGGACGCTCTCTGGTGCTTGCATGCGGTCGCCACCGACGCACAGGAGCGTTGTGCCTGCTGGCCATTTCTACAGAGTCACGCGACAAGTAAGAGTAGTAAGATCCTCTGGTGCTCGTGGTTGAGTGAGAGAGCCAAGACGTTCGTGACCAGGAACGCACAACGCACCGACGGTCCCGCGTTCCGGATCTTCCAGACTTTGTCGAAAGGCACGCTTGGCTTGAGCACGACGCCGTCGGGACACGTGACGTCGCCTTCAAACACTGCGACGATCGGTCCCTGGTCTTCGACCGCGTCTTCGGTCGAAATCGCTTCAAACACGTCGCTCGCAGTCATGCGCTGGACGTTGTAGCTGCGCTGGAGCTCTTGGAGCACGCGCTCAATCTGCACACGCGCTTGCGGACACTTGAGCAGCAAGACTTTCGCAATCGCTTCGACGTCTGGTGCACCAGCGACTGTCACGAGACTCGCAGAGAAGCTGTCGCCCTATTGATACAGACATCGATAGCCAGGAAAGACATCCAGCCTGCTGTTAGCGTCGGTTGTACAAGAGCGCGCACACACAAGTAAAAACAGCAGAGCCGCACCTTTTGGAACTCTTCCGAGACGCGCTGGAAGATCGTGGCGTACTGTGGAGAACATCACAGTACGTCAAGGCGTGAGCTCACGATCGGTTGGAGCACAACACCTACACACACAGAAAGAACAACGGACCTTTTCGTTCGCCATGATCTCAAGCAGCGCGTCTTGACAGCCTGGCTCGTGCATGAGCGAGACGACGTCCCGCTTGAGCACTTCGTGCTCCCACGTTGGCTCCCACTTCTCGACGACTTTGCTCAAGTCGACAAACAGCGCCATCATGCGCTTCTGCTGGTCGGCTTCGAGCGCTTGCGACACGAGCTCCGCGCGGACGCCGCACATGCTGCTGCTACTTGCATCGAGGCTGAATGCAGCGCTGATGTTGCTGGATGCGGACAGCGCGCCTGCGCTCGGACGCGTCACGAGGGTCATTTTGCACACTGCGCTGGCTTCTGTGCGACCAGACGCGACTGCGAGCTCGCGCATGAGCCGGAACGCCTCAGTGAGCTCGACGTCGTTCGTAATGCGCACGAGCTCCTCGTCGTCGTCCGTGTAGTAGAGCAGCACGTCGTCGCGCGCCGCGTCAATCTCTGGAAACACGAGCAGCACGTAGTCGAGCAAATCGCGGAAGCTCAACTCGTCACTGTTACTCTCGAAGCAGCGGCCGTCGTGTGCCGCGAGCGCTTGCTTCACGGCTGCGACCTGCACGCGGCGCATGTCTTGCTTGGCTTGCCAGAGGATCTTGAGCGTTGTCATGCTTGCCGTTGCTCGTTCGTCGTTGGCTGTTGTTGTTGCCACGCACACAGCTCGATCGACCCCAAGACGTCGTTGCGCTCGTTTGTTCTTCAATGCGTCGTCGTCGTGTTCTCTCGGAAGGGTTCCCTGTATTATGTCGCTTTGCAAATATATTTCTTAGTGACAAAATCGAGTAATTCATTTCACATCAGAAATCGAACAATTAAAAGTGCCTCTTTTCAAGTCGCTGTCGATGTTGTCGAGCATTCTCGAAGCAGTGCAATGTAGTGTAAGCACATAGCGCTGTGTGTTGGACAGCGCTACTACCATTACGTTGGCAGTAGTGCGTGTGCACGTACATGACCATAGACTGGAATGGTGGTGCGCTGGATCGAGAGCGTTGTTGTTGCGGCCACAATCGATCGCGGCCGACATTCTGTTTGGTCCCCCCTTTCGCTTTCAAGCATGTAAAGACCAGATGACGTGTAAAACGAGGTGGATCGTTGTCACTTCACATGAATATCAAGTCAAAATGTGGCTTTCTGTCTGTACATCGAGGGTCTAACTTCTTTGCACATATGAAGTAAACCAGTACAAAACACGCGCATACAAACACTAAATATCGATATCAAAACCGATCGTTCAACGTACTTGAACAACATATATCACGTGCAAATGAGGCGCGATCCATCAAACAAGCACTCGATCGTGAAAGTACGATTATGACAACGATTTATGAGGCAGTTTCTTCAACCCGTTTTCTATGGCGGTGAGTATACTGAGCACATTCCAAGCCAGCAGGGGTCGCCTCGATGATCTTCACACACACACACACACAACTCGATTCGCCAGCTTGGACGCAAACAGGTGCGCGCACACAAAGTTGCGACCGCAGAAGGTGTTGCTCAAGAACAAGAAACAAGTCGACACGGCAACGACGCTTCAAGCTCCAGCAACGAACAGAACAACAACAACGCTTGACAGCAGCAACGCAAGACAACAGCAACTGAAACAAGCATGGCGACGCACTCGCTCGAGCTCGTGCTGGACGCGCCGGGTGCACCACCGGCAGTTAGCGTACCGCTCGCAGACAACGAGCGCGTGCTCGTGGCGTTCGACGCACTCGAGGCGACTGCGCACACACTCGTCGGCGACGACGTCACTGGCTGCTCGCTCAAGTACCTCGACTCGGACGGCGACTTTGTTACGCTCGCAAGCGACCGCGACGTGCTCGAACTGCTGCAGTACATGCGCGACGAGCAGCTCGCGCGCGTGACAGTCGTGGTAAAAGAGAACCGCAGCGCTGTGCAGCGCCAGCTCCACGGACTCGTCGCGGCTGTCACGAAGTTCACGCAGCAGCTCGAGCTCAAAGACGAGCAGCCGACGGTCGCAGACGCACTTGCGTGGCTCACGACGACTGTCGACGCGTGGGACGTCGCTGCGAGCGCGGCGCCAGAGCTCGCGCTGATCCGCGACGACGTGCTCGCAGTCCTCCGTGACGCCGACTTTTGCCGCGTCGTGACCGAGCTGAGCGCGACAAGCGAGTTCAAGCCTGTTGCAGACGCGCTCTTGGACGCGCTGTTCACGAAAGACGAAGCGGACGTCGCGGCGCACGACGTGTTCACGACGCACTTTGACGCGCTCTTTGCGTTTGCGCAGCGCGTGCTCATCGAGTGTCCGCAGCTGACGGACGTGCTGATCCAGCTCGCGAAGCGCTGCGCCACGAGCATCGTGTGCTACAACGCGTCGCTCTTGGCGACGGACGCGCCAGACAACGACCGAGACACCAGCAAGGACGATGCCGAGACGGTCGAGACTGTGTCGGTCGGTAGCGGCGCTGACAGTGTCGACGCTGCAATGGACGCAGATGCAACAGCTACGGCAGACGCCGCGCTCGTGCACGAGTTCTTCAAGTGCGACAGCTGCGACGCGATGCCGATCGTTGGCTCGCGCTTCCGGTCGACGCAGGACCCAAACTTTGATCTCTGCCACGCGTGCTACGAGACTGGCGCGCACAACGACGGCAAGGCGCCGTTCACTGAAGTGAACGTTGCGCAAGCGATGCACGCGGGCGTCGAGTGCGACGGCTGCGGCATGTTCCCGATCGTCGGTGTGCGCTACAAAGCGCTGCAAACAAACGACTTTGACTTGTGCGAGCGCTGTGAAGCGAGCGGGACGCACGTGAAGCACGAGCCGTTCGTGAAGATCACGAGCCCGTCGCGCGCACCGAAGAAGCAGCGCGACGTCGACGCGATTGTGCACCCGTTCGTCACGTGCGACGGCTGCGAGATGAGTCCGATCGTCGGCAAGCGCTTCAAGTCGACAGTCGTGCGCAACTTTGATCTCTGCGCGACGTGCGAGGCGAGCGGGTCGTGGACAGCGACTCACGGTCCGTTTGCAACGATCGACGGCGGCGACTTCCGCGGCAAGAAGGCGTGGTTCAAGTTTGGCGACGGCAAGTTCAAGAAGCACTGCGGTCCGCGCGGCCACCACGGCCATGGACACCATGGCCACCACGGACACCATGGACACCACGGACACCACGGACACCACCCACACCCAGGACCACACCCGCGTCCTCACCCACACCCGCGTCCTCACCCACACCCGCGTCCCCACCCACACCCGCGTCCCCACCCTCCAACGCCACCTGCACCTCCTGCTCCACCAGCTCTTCCAGCGCACGGCCACTACCACCACCACCACCACCACCATGGCCGCGATGCGAGCAGCCCTGATGGTGTGTTCTTTGGCGAGTGGCGCGAGAACATTTGGCGCGAGAACATGCAGCTCCAAGCGCGCTTTGTCAAAGACGTGACGATCCCGGACGGCTGCGTCGTGAGTCCGTCTGCGAGTTTGCGCAAGGCGTGGAAGCTCGAGAACAGCGGCGAGACTGCGTGGCCGCTGGGGTGCCGCCTGGTGCTTCAGGCCGAGAACCCGCTCTTTGGCATCCAAGCGGACAAGACGGACGTCGGTTTGCCAGCGCTCCAGCCGAGCGAGCAGTTTGTCGCGGAAGTCGACGTGCGCGTGCCTGCTGCGCCTGGTCGCTACACGACGTTCTGGCGCGTGTGCGACCCGAGCGGCACGCAGTTTGGCCACCGCTTCTGGATCGACATTGTCGTTGCGAGCACTGACGCGGAGATCATTTCGGCGTTTGGCGCTGACGCGAGTGCGCTGAGCAGCGTTGTTGACGAGAGCGTTGCGCTTGCGACAGATGTGGACGACACTGTGACTGACGCCAACGTTGCGGACGACGCGAGTTCTGTCAGCAGCAACAGCAGCTCGTGTGACAGCGACAGTGACAGTGACAGCGACATTGACAGCGCGAGTGACAGCGACGACGACGTTGAAATCGTCGATGTCCGCGTGACAGAGCCGGCTGACGCCACGGCCAACGCCACGGCCGACGCCACAACAGACCAGTACGCAGACGCACTTGCGATGCTGGCGTCGATGGGCTTTGCGGACGCAGCGAAGAACCGCCGTCACTTGGAGTTGGCAGACGGAAACGTCACGGACGCAGTCGTGTCGCTCCTGACAAAGTGAGCGATAGGAGCGTCGACGTCACTCGAGTCCGCGACGAACGCAGCGCGGTGCGAGCGACCTCCTCCTCCTCGCCATCTTCGTCTTCATCACCATCACCCGCGTGCATGTGCAGCTTGCATGAACAACCGAACACCAACTCTAGCGCTTTGATCTGCATGTGCAGCTATTTCTCTATCAGAATGAATACCAACGCGATTCACTCGTGGATCGATTGACCCAGTCGCCAGTGTCTAGTCTAGTCTTGTCGTATAGTTGATGTTTTTGTGTCAGTGTTCGTTGCTGCTGCTATGTTCGCAAACGCCTGGCACATGTGCATACGCTATGAAGACGATAGTCTATCTGTAGCTCAAGAGTAAATGAACGCAACAACGGCGACGACAGCGACGACCGGAGGAACTGCAGTGGAGACGAGAAGATGTGTGTGTATGTGTGTGTGTGAGAGAGAGAAGTGCTTGTGCGTTCGGGAGCGTGTATAGATCTGAAAGACAACAAGGCGCAATGCGTGAAAGAGTGCGCGCGTGCGAGCGTGAAAGCGTAAGAGCACGAGCGTGAGAGAGGAATGAAAACCAGTCGCGTCGTCAGTGCCATCGCCGTTGCCATCACCAGCTCCAGATCCGCCTTGTTAGCCCTCACCCTTCCTAGCTCCGTCTTGCTAGCTACTACATGTAGTTGGTGTTGCGTCAGTGCCATCGTCGTTGCCATCACCAGCTCCAGCTCCGTCTTGCTAGCTCTCTTGCTCCAGCGCTGTCTTGACTTGCCATTATGTGTGACGTGGACGACACGAAATTGTAGTGTTGTGTGGTTTTGTGGTCGCAAAAATGAACCCACTCACTCAAACACAAATTCACAAAATACGAGGCGAGCCGAGCGCTGTGCACAACGAGCGAAGCTCTTCGTGCAAGACAAGCACGTGAAGAAGAGCTCGACGACAGCACCGCACCGCACCGCACCGCACCGCACCGCACCGACAACGATCGCTTTCGTCGCTGTCATCGTCGCTACTGCTACTGCTGCTGCCTTCATCGCTACTGCTGCTCCTACTGCTGTCAGTGCTGGTAGCATCACCGCCTCTCAAGAGACATGGCAGTGACACTGCCATGGACTCGCGCGCGTCCATCATCACCATCGCCGTCGTTGCCGCCACTCAAGTGCGTGCAGCTCGCGTTCAGCAGATACAACACCACCACCAAGCGGAGCCGCGACGAACCAGGCGGTATTGCGATCTCCACTCTTGCTTCCGCACCACTGACAACAACAACGACGACGCGTGAGCACGTCGCTGCGCTGCCGCATGTCGTCGACATGATCAGCAGCTTCCTCGACGTCGCGCATCCGCACATCTGGACATTGCCTCGAGCGTGTGAGAAGAACCTGCTGCATCTCGCTCAGCGACTCGGTGCGCATCTTCACGTCGGCACGCTCGATCCAGCGAGCGTGGACGGCGACATGCGCAACGACACAAACGTCACTGCCAGCGCCACCACCGGCGCCAGTACCCCCAGCACCGGCACCACCAGCACCGGCATCGCCAGCAGCGCCACAACATCATCGTTGCCAGCCGCAGTCAGCTTGGACCCGCACTTTTGGGCGTGGCAGTGCAGCAAAGCGCTCGTGTTTGCGATCCAGCACGACAACCTCGACATGGTCAAGTGGCTCCACGACTACTGTCCGCGCGTGCTGCCGTTTGCCGCGATGATCGAAGCCGCGCGTCAAGGCAACGTGCGTCTGCTGCAGTGGCTCGATGCTCGCCATCCAGACGCGCCGTGGGTGCCGCAGATGATGGATGCGGCGGCATCGACCGGTCAGCTCGAGGCGCTCGAGTGGCTCCACGCGCATCCGAAGAGCGTCGGCTGCTCGAGCAAAGCAATGGAGAGTGCGATCGATGGAGGTCGCTTGGAGACGGTCAAGTGGCTGCATGAATATTGTGCTCTCCGTTTCAAAGCGCACTGGAGAACCATTTGCAGAGGTGTAGCGAGCGAACACGCACTTGTGTGGTTGTTCCTCGCGAAGCACCCGGATCGGTACATGTTCCAAGCGACGCACGGTGTCGTCATTGCCGCCGCTGCAGGCGACCTCGCGCAGCTCCAGTCAATGGTGGTCGAGTTTGCAGCAAGCGAACTCTCCGACGAGACCGCAGCGGCTGTCGTTGTTGCTGCGAACGCGGGTCATCTCCACGTCGTGCAGTGGTTGCACGAGCACTACCCCGGCGCGTTCTCCGTGAACGTGATGGACAACGCTGCGAAGAGTGGCAACCTGGAGCTCGTGCAGTGGCTCCATGCGAACCGCACCGAAGGCTGCACCACCAAAGCGATGAATGACGCTGCTGGGTCCGGCCACATCGAGATCGTACAGTGGCTCCACGAGAACCGATCGGAAGGCTGCACGCACAGCGCAATGGACCAAGCTGCGATGAATGGCCACCTCGGCATCGTCAAGTACCTCCACGAGAACCGAAGCGAGGGCTGTACACACAGCGCAATGGACTGGGCAGCGACGAAAGGCCGTCTTGACATTGTCCAGTACCTCCACGAGAACCGCAGCGAAGGTTGCACGACTCACGCAATGAACTGGGCAGCCCAGAATGGCCATCTCGACATCGTCCAGTGGCTCCACGAGCGTCGCACCGAAGGCTGCACCACTGGCGCCATGGATCATGCTGCGAGTGAGGGTCACTTCGACGTCGTCCAGTGGCTCCACGACAACCGCACTGAAGGCTGCACAACCACTGCCGTGGACGCTGCGGCTACGAACGGCCACTTTGAGATCGTCAAGTTCCTACTCGAGACGCGCACTGAAGGCTGTACGACCTACGCGATGGACGCTGCAGCTGGGAACGGCCACTTTGAGATCGTCAAGTACCTCCACGAGCAGCGACACATGAGCTGCAACAGCGGCGCGATGCGAGCAGCGGCGGAGAATGGCCACTTTGACATCTTGCTCTTCCTGCACGCAAACTGGAGCGAAGACATCCGTCCAGGCACAGCCCTTACTCGAGGTGTGTTTTCGTTCAGAAGTGTCAAGATCGAGCACCTCGAGATCGTCCAGTGGCTCAAGCGCACGTACCCTGACGTGATCGATCTCGTTGCGCTGCGCGCTCGAAACCCCGACTTCTCAGCCATGCTCGCGTATGCACGTGAGTCGCGTGCGTGAGCGAAAGATTGCGTGTGCTTGATGCTTGAGCGCTTGTTGCGTCCTCTCGTAGCTCCGACAAGTGTCAATCGAGTCAACGCATGCGCTTTGCGAGTGCACATCCAAGCATACGTGTGATCTCGCTCTCTCTCATGTGTGTGTATCATCTTGAACAACATGTAGTGGATCTGTATTACTCGGACACAAGGACGTACTCGAGCGAGTGGCTGAGTCGCTGTCACGAGCGCTGCTGCGCGCTGCTCGCATGAGAGATCGCTGTCTTCGCAGCGTTGACAAATGCGTCAACGTGCGCGTCGCTCGCGTCGCTGCTTGTCCGGAGCGTCACACCGAGCGTCTGTGTCGCGAGTGTGCAGTCGAGCACGAGGAAGAAGAACCAGTCACTCGCGCGCGGCTTGGCGTAGAACACAAACTTCTCGATGCCGTTCACAGTGCCGCTCGCCATGCACGTCACTCCGAGCGCTTGCATCGAGCGCACGAGCGCGTCCGAGTCGATGCGACCTGCTTGACTCTCGCTCGACTGGAAGCTGCGGCACCACAGTATCAGTGGCGTCTGTCAGTCAATCTCATATGGCAGATGAGAGCGACGCACTAAGAGTAGAGAGATGACGACGCACCGCTGCAGGTACTCGTCCCACAGGTTCTCGAACCGCTTCGGGTCCAGACGCGCCGTGCCGTCCAGGTCAAGAGGCTTGCGAAACTTGTCGGGCATCGCTGCAGGCGGCGTCCACTGCATCTGGATCGCTGGCATCCTGTCACAGCCGCAGAACACACACATCACCACACTGAGTACCGCGCTCTCGATACGAACCACGTCGGATCGTTGCGAAGCAGCACGTACTTCTTGTCGTGTCCAATCGACTGACGCGGTTTGGTTGAGCGTGGTGCTGCACTCGGCGCGACCAGCCTTCATGTGCCGTACACGCACGCAGCAAGAGAGCCACAACGCTCGTTAGCACATCGTCTGTCCTGTGTGGCATACGCAGCATGACGATGCAGAACAGCAGAACAAGACAGAGAGGGCATAGCAAACGTACCCGTCGCTCTCGAGTGCGTCGAGCTCGCGGTCCGAGATGCTGTCGTGCAGCGCGTCTGCGTCCGAGACTTTGCTCTTCTTCCAGCCGCTGCTGCCAGTCATCTCGGTCAGCTTGTTCAGACGCGGCACCGACTGTTTGCTGCTGCTTGTCGTTTGCTTGAGCGAGCGGCGAAGACACTCGGAGACGCGTCGGAACGACACGCTCGACCATCGCCGGCGCGTATACAGCATCGCTGCGAGCCCAACGATCGCAACGATCGCTACAGAGACGACTGCAGGACACACAAAGCGATTGTCAACCAGAGAGCATGAGTGATTCGACAATGAAGAACGCTGTCGCGCTGTCATGGAGAGTGCCACGCCAGTCTACAGAGCCGTACCTCGCCAGCTCCCAAGCGGAAACGCTGTCAGGTCGATGCGGTTCGACGGCGCTGACAAGCCGCCAAAGCCTTCGTGCGTGCTCTCCGTGTACGTGACGACGCCACCCACCGCCACAAACGTGCTGTCGCTCCGGAGCACGCCGTCGAAGCGGTGGCCGCGGAAGCCGCTGTGCGAGATGTACACGACGTAGCTCTTCGCCGCTGCGATCGCCACGCCACTCGATGATGTCGACCGGAACGCAATCGACTCGGTCGCACCCGGCGCGACGACTGCAGGCGACGGGAGCAGCGCAAACAGCGCCGACTCGCCGCTTGGACTTACTGTTGTCGCACTGGCGCTCGGAGCCTCAATGAGCGTGACGCGAAAGAGATGCAGCGGCACTTTGCCAGCGTTCCGGACGCTCACGTCGACGCTCACAATCCCAGACGCGCTGTCGAGCTGGATCTTTGCGCCGTGGAACTCGAACCGCGGCATGCCTTTGCCGTCTGGCAGCTCGTACGACGGCGAGAGCACGACGTGGCGCGGCGTCCACACGGCGCCGTGCTCAGCGCGAATGCCGTCTTTGCTGCTCTGCGCGCCGAATGCTTTGTCGATCTGTGCGCGGACGCTTGCGTCCCATGCACGCGCATCAGTGGCTTGGAGCTCGACGTTTGAGCGCGAGCAGACGGAGAAGACCGCAAAGAGCTCGGCGCTCTTCGTTACTGGACTCGCGACTGACTCTTGCACGCAGTCGACTGCGCTCACTGCAAATGCGTCCATCTGCGTCGCGAGGTAGTGACCGACTGCGTTCATTGGCGCATCGCGCAAGCAGCTCGCGGCAAGACTGCTCTCTGACGGCGACGATGCGATTGTAGCAGGTCGTACAGGGCTGTTGGTCGTGAAGTCAAAGTCGACTCCGAGGTCGGTGCAGAACACCGGGACGTCTGCTGCATCTAATGCTGAAACTGCAAGCGCAGCGCACGCAAAAAGCAAAGCGGCTCGCCAAGCATGTGTACGCATCGTCGGTATGGCAGGGCACGAGCAGAGAGATACCGCTAAGCGTCGTCTTCGAGTCGCAGCGGTCGATGCTCTCGATGCGTGTCTGCTTGATGTGAGAGATTTGTTCAGCCTGACGAACTTTGAATTAGACTGACGAGCACTGCGATACAGCATGGATTGCCTCTATATTTTTTGCGCGCACTGTTGTAGTAAGAGTTTATATATACTGCGCAAAAGGTACTTGCGCTTTGAGAGCTTCGACGACTGTCAACATCGAGCATCAGCGTCGCATCAAGTGGCGCGATGTCCTCGATAGCAGCAACAAACGACGCCGCCTCTGCGATCATCAGCGCTAGCGAGATGCACAGCAGTGAAGTCGATCGTGGCGCCATTCCAGACGACGCAACCGAAGACAATGTGGATCGTGACGACGATGACAATGAAGACAACAATGACCATGACCACAACGACGATGCGGAAATCGAAGACGTCCAAGTCGATGAGGTCTGTTCCTGCACTCGTTCTGCTGAGCACGTCTCCCACACCATTCTCACACGCACACCTACTTGCGACTGCCACCGTTACAGTGCTGCATTTGCTGCGACGTCGTGGCGCTGCTGAGCCAAGGCTTCCTGTCGGCGTGCGACCACAAGTTCCACTACGAGTGCATCGTCGCGTGGTCCAAGGTCACAAACTTGTGTCCACTCTGCAAGCAGCCGTTCAACGAAGTCACGCGCGTCGATGCCGCGGGCGCGATCGTGCACCGCGAAGCGATCCGAGACTGCAAGCAAGTGTTCCGACCGGACCCGGCAGACCACGACATTGCCGCGCAGCTCCGACTCGTGAACGAGGCGCGCTGCGAAGTCTGCGGCCGCGGCGATGACGAGCACGTGCTCTTGATGTGCGAAGCGCGCGGGTGTCCGATCTCAAACCACACGTACTGCATCGGACTCGCCGACGTCCCGAGTAGCTCGTGGTACTGCTCGCGCCACACGACCGGCACGCGCGCAAGTGACTTCATCGAGCGCCGCGCGACGACTGTGTCATCTCGACGCACGACTCGGCGTCTTGCAAACCTCATGTCGAACGTTCTGAGCGGTCGAAGCAGTACGTCAGCACGTCGTGGTCGCGCCGCTGGGTCACAAACTTCTGGCACTCGAGCGACTCGGACCCGACGACCCGCTACTGCCCGTGTGACGCTCGAGTCAGACAGTGGGCGGCCGATCCGAGGCATTGCTGCAGCGTACGCGCTCCGGATGTCGCAAGAGCTCCAGCAGATCCACCGCCGCGCTGAGCTCATGTACGAGCGAGGCGAGCACCACCGGATCGCACCAGCGCCTCGCCAAATCGCGCTCTCGCGCTCGACAGTATCGACGCCATCCTTCTTCGATCTCATGTGGCAAGACTTTGACGCGAGTCGCCAGGAGCTCGCTGCATCGGCAGCGACTGCAAACGCGCCAGTGAACGCGCGTGCATTCGTCGATCCGTCGTCGCAAGCGCATCGCATCTCGCCGACGCTCGCACCCGAGTACCGCGCGCTCGCAAAGCTCATGGTCGACGCTGTGAGTAGTGACAACTACGCCTCGACTGTGTCGCTCGTGATCCCAAAGACTGCGAAGCTCCGACTCGTGTCGCGCGTGAAGACGTTCTTTAGCCGATTGAACCGGCGCGAGCGCCTCGCTGTGCTCGACATGGGCTGTCTCGGCGTGCTACTACAGTGGATCCAGCAGCAGCAAGCGCAAGAGCGACCTGGCGCGTCATCATTGCCGCATCCACAAGTGCTCGATGCGGTGCTCACAGTCGTCGAGACGTTGCCAGTTCGCCAGAAAGACCTTCAAGAGGTACGACTTGCTGCCCACAACTCGCTCGACACTGTCCATCTAAGGAAAGACTCGTGACCATCTCGTTTGCGTGTGTAGGTCCCAGCGTTCCAAAGTGCGTTGGATGCGATCGTAGGACGCTCGGACGTGAGCTTGGAACTCCGTGAGCGTGCGATCGTGACGAGCGAGCGATGGCGCGACCTCAATCCACCGCCGCGACCGTCGCTGGAGCTCCCGCGTCGCCCAGACCTTCGTCAATCCGTGCGAGACGACGGTGCAAGCGAGTCACTACCGCCAATCCGAGCGTTTGCAGCACAGAAGCAGCCGAGTCGGCGACCGAAAGAAAAGACCCGGAAGCCTGAAGCGTACGTGCAGACGCTCTTTATGAGATGATGAAGTTGACGATCGTCAGTCGATGGACTCTCTCAGTCGCTCTCTTGATGACAATGACCACTTGTGTTCGTATAAGCAGATGGACCGACCCAGCGGTGCAGTACGTGAAAGCGAAGCTCTATCCACTGTACAAACACGGCAATGGGAAGCTCTCGAAGGACCGATTCAAAGCGATCGTGAAGCACGTGCTCGAGCTCTTTCGACCCGACGTCGCTGCGATGCAGTCCCAGGTCGTCTTGCCGACTGGCGAGCTCTCGAACATCGCCAAGACGCGGCTCAAGACGCTCATTGATCGGTGCTACAAAGCGTCGTCGTCGTCATCATCAGCATCGTCGTCGAGATCAACGACAGCGCTATCTGCAGTTGCGTCGGGTGAGATGAGTGCGTACTCGGCGATGCCATCGACAAAGCACAGACGGATAACGTAAGAAGTGCAATCGACGAGTCCCAACGTGTCCACTCACTCATGCAAACGCAACTACACGCACTGACGCTTGAGTGCGTAACGCGCGCCACCTCTGCTCGTCACACGATTGCTGCGATGTCGTGCTCACTAAAGCCAGCGTCTCGAAGCCGTTTCTTGTGCAGCGCTTGCTCAACGACCCACTCGGTGCTCATCTTCTGTGTGCTCAGCTTCGCTTGCTTGAGCTGTTCTTGCGCGAGCGCCAACTGCACTTGCTGGAGCTCTTGGCTATGCTCGTTGCGCTTCGCGTCCATCTCGAGCCGTCGGGTCTGGAGATCCACTTTTGCAGCCTTGAATGCAAGTGCACGGCGCATGTACTCGTGCTGCTGCGTCTTGGTTACTTCGATGTCCGTTGTGTGTTCGCTTGATGGTGTGTCTCGCTTGCGCTTTTGCAGCGTTGTGCAGTGGACATTGCCTTCAGCAGCAGCCTCGTGCACAGGGTCGACGTCGTCGTCGCCAATGATCGCAATCGTGTGTGGAACGTGCGCGAGTGTCTTGGTTGCTGCTGATGCGGAGTCTGAGCGCGGCGAAGGTGCCTGCACGGACGAGGTTGGTGGCAAGACAACGCGCGGCGGTCGCGTGATCGGGAAACTCACTTGCTCTTGGCTTGAGCGCACACTCGATGCCGCTTGACATTGCAGCGCAGCTGGTTGCGACGCACCAAGCGACTGGATGTCGATGCTCTCGATCTCACACGTCGCTGGCTCTGTCGAAACCGCGTGGTCGCGCACTGTCGCTGTCGCTGCTGCACTCTCTGTCGCTGCGTCACTTGCGAGCAACAGCGCAGCGTACGCTTGCTTGTTGCGGCTCTTTGGATCGATACGGATCTTGCGCTGTGCGAGTTCGCGCTTGAGCTGCACGTGCGACCACATGGTGTAGTCGTCCGACGTCGGTGCATGCGGACACTTGGAACTAGTCGTCGCGCTCCAGTGCACTGAGATGCGCGGAATCCACGTGTCCATGATGTCTGCAGTTGTTGCCACGCGCGCGTTGAGTGGCATGTGGTTCTTCTTGCTTGATGAGGGCTTGCTCCTCGCGCGTTGCTGTCGGATGCGGAATGGCAACGAGTGCCAGCAATGCGGAATTGCGCTGATGAGCAGCAACTTCAACTCGTACTTTAACGAGTGTCATGTGCACACAATATGTACTTTTCACGTGGAAACATATTCGCGTGTTTGAGCACATTCCTCTATTGTATACAGTATAAAAGATATAGTTGCGAATTGCGTGCTGAGGCGTGGAGCAACGTCGCATAGCCATCCTACGATGTGAGCAAGTCGACGAGTTCTCGCGCCGCTCCAGAACGCGACGACTGCCGGCGACGCGCTGCTGCTGCGGTGCTCGAGCGACCGACCGACTGATCGAGCGATCGGTCGATCTTGCGTCACGTCACCAGTCGATATCTTTCGCACACCACACAACGCGCTCCAGACATCACATACGCGCTCGACACGATGCGCACGCACACGATGGAGCGCGACAGTCAAGAGATCCGCCTCTGTGCACTCGTGCTCTCTGTCATCGCGTTCTTCTTGTTCATCGCAGCCGAGATCGCGCACGAGCAGCGCTGCGTGCCGTCGCGCGGCGTGCTCTTGCTCGTTGCACTCGGTGCGCTCGCGTTCGCGTGGATCGGACCGCTCACGCTGCTCGCAGGGACGCTCCGATCCAAGAAGTTCCAGTGGTGGCAGCCGTTCCAAGGCGGCGCCGAGTTTGTCTGGATGCAGGCGTACGGCTGGTGCTTCCACACGTTCGTGCTCACGAGCTCGGTCGTCGTGCTTGCGAACCCGCAAGTGCCCAAGTGGTTTGAAGGGCAGTACTTGCTCCTCGGCGCCATTGGCTTCATGGCGCAGCTCCTGCTGAACCTCAGCATCGGCTGCTTCCGCGACGTCGACGATCCAGACACGCGGGCGTTCCAGTTCCCGCTGACGACGAAAGCTGTCGTAAGCCTCCTCGTCTCGGCGTCTGGGACGCTCATGTTTGTGTGCTACGACCTGTTCTCGCATCGCGGACAGTCGCCCGTGATGATCGCGCTCGGGTGTCTCGAGTTCCTCGTCTCGGCGCTCGTGATCCACGTCCTGTACGGGTGCGCAGAGATCCCAGGCTTTCGGATCTGGCAGCCGTTTGAAGGCGAGCGAACGTTCTTGCTGCTCCAGTACCTCGGTTGGCAGCTCTTTGCGTTCACGATCGGCGGCGCGTTGAGCATCTTCTTCCGTGCCGCTGCAGCAAGCGACGACGACACGAGCTACAGCAACTCGCGGGGCTCTGGCACAGCGATTGGCGCAATGGGCATGACGTCGCAGATCCTCTTGCTAGCGTCGCTCCAGTACTTTGACAGCAGCAGTGGCAGCGCCAGTAGCAGATCCGTCCAAGACGATCCAAGCCAGCGCCACAGTAGTGACAGTGGCAGCACTGGAGCAGATCGCAGACATGCAGACGTTCGAGCACGCAGTCCGAGCCCTCAACGCCACTGCCAGCGATGGCGCCACCCTGCAGAAGTGTACGTTGCGAGCTTGCTCTGCATCGGCGCGCTCGGCGTTGGCTGTCTGTCGTACATCAGCAGCGCTACGCCCGACGTCCTCCCGACGCAGCTCCTGGAGTTCATCCGAACGCATGAGACTGTCGGCTGGGTCATCAGTCTCTCGTCACTCACGATCGCAGCGCCGATCGCCAACATGGGCGGCGTGCGCGCCAAGCCGAGCTACTGCTGGTGGCAGCCGTTCAAAGGCGGCACGAAGTTTGTGTTCCTCCAGACCATTGGCTGGCTCTGGTACGGCTTCTACCTCGCGCTCGCGATCGTCTTGTGCATGAACAGCGCGAGCTTTGGTGGCTTTGCTGCGTGTCTCGTGCTCGCCGTTGGCGCGGGCAGCGCTGGTGCAATCGCGACGTCGCTCGCGTACTTTGAGCCATCGATGGCAGTGGCGCCGCCAGTCTGTCCGAGCAGCGCGCACTGGTGCGACGCGATCAAAGGCGAAGTGACGATGGTGATGCTCTTGGCGCTCGCGTCGACAGTGATCCACTGCAGCGTCGACTACGTCCAGTCGCAGCTCCCGCCGTCGATCCGCGCGTTCTGCCTCGTGCTCGCGATGGCACTGTTTGTCCTGGCGTCTGCGATCTCGCATTGGTCCGGCCGGAAGCTCCATCCAGAGTTCCGGATCTGGCAGCCGTTTGAAGGTGGCGACAAGTTCGTGATCCGTCAAGCAGTCGGCTGGGCGCTCTTTGGCGTGCAGCTCCTCTTTGACTCGCTCCAGCTCACGCTTGGGCCGCAGACCGTCCCGTGCGGTGCACTGAGTCTGCTCGGCGCATTTGCACTCGTGCCGCAGCTCCTGCTGCTGTTGTCGATCCAGTACTTTGAGCCTACGCCGTGCACGCGACGCGTTGACGCTGCGACTGTGTCGCCGCGCGGACGCACTCAGCGCTGCAGCTGGTCCACGCTCTTGCAAGACGCGTCTGTGCGCTGGCACGCGTGGTCGAACGTCATGATCATCGTCGGCTCAACGAGTTTGTTTGTCTCGGCCGAAGTCTTGAGCATGACCGGGTCGTCGATGTACCTGCGCGCAGAGGACGTGCTCTACGTCTTTGGCTGCCTCCTCTCTACATGTGGCATTGCGTTCACCCACGGTGTCCTTGGACCAAAAATCCACCCGACGTACCGCGTGATCCAGCCATTCCGCGGCGGCATTCAGTTCGTGACGTTTCACGGCGCAGCGTGGACGCTCGTAGCAGTTGCGTGGGCGCTCTCGACGACTGTGATCTACTGGAGCGCCATGTTCTTTGAGATCCGCGGCATCCACGTCCTCACAGGTCTGCTCTACACATCTGCGCAGTCGATCTTGCTCTACGCGATCCCGCTCTTCAAGCCTTCCGTTGACGACTCGCACACGAACCAGCGCTTGAGTGCGAGCCAAAGTCTCAAAGCTGAAGACATGGCGAACCAGTTCTTTGTCGGACGGCTCCTTGGGTTCTCTGCGTGCGCTGTGTTTGTGCTCGTGGACCTCGCAATGGTGCGGTGGGGACCGACGATCCCAGTGTTCCCGATGACAGTCTCGGCCGTCCTCGCGCTCTTCTCGTCGATCCCGCTCTCGTACAAGTTTGCAACGTCGACGTACGGATCAAAAGCCAAGACGATCAGCGGCAGCATCGTGTTTGTCGTCCTCGGCTGCGCGCTCTGGTCGTTCACGCTTCTCCTCGGCGGCCTCTTTAGCTACAACCTCTGGCGCACACAGGACATCAGTCTGTCTGTCTCGAGCGTCCATGCACCGACCAAGTACCTTGGATCGTTCACTGGGAGCGTCGGGTTCACAGCGCAGCTCCTGTTTGTCCAGGCGTCGGAGCCCGCGAAGCGCAAAGTGAACGACTTTGGACTCCCGCTCGTGCGCGACAAGACGTTCCGAGCGATCGCAGCAACAGTGGCCAAGCACGTGGCGATCAAGCCGATCTGGGTCTACTCGTCCGTGCCGCTGATCGCAGGATTGCTCTACGCACAGACCAAGTCGGTGCTCCCGACGCACCTCACAATGAGCCAGATCCTCGTGCTCGCGCTGTGCTCAGCCGCTGTGATCTCGTCTGCGTGGTGGATCCAGCAGCAGATCGTCTCGACTGCCTGTGCGTGCGTCGCATCAACCACCACCATTACAACGACAAAGAGCGTTGTCGAGCGCCACTCGCTGCCACTTGCTGAGCCGCTCGTGCAGCGCATAGCTGTGCTCGAGATCGGAGTAGACTGCTACGCGCACGTCGCGCCGTTCCTTGCCGTCTCGGACTTGATCGCGCTGTCCTCGAGCTCGCGCGCGCTCTATGCGTTCCACTCGGAGGATTTTTGGCGCCAGGTCTTTGCCGACCGGTTCTTTGCAAGCGCCTGTGTCGCAAACAAGACAGCGGGTCGCACGAGCAGTCGGCCGTCGCGCTCGCGCAGCAGCAGCTTTGCGATCTCAACTGGCGCGCAGCCGTTCGCTGCGACGACACTGAATCACGTCGAGACTGCGCTCGTGAACTTGATCTGTCGGCAGCAGCAGCTCCCGAGTCTCTCGTTGCCGTCCAAGCGCGCGACTGTTGCCACGTATGTTGCCTGCTCATGCTGACCTGGTCGATAGCAGAGTGCTGACGCGAGTGTATGTTGTGTGTGACTGTGCAGACACAGCAAGTGGAAGGCGTTTTGCCTCGGCGGCGAGCGCAAGTACGCGTTTGAGCAGTGCCACGTGTGCGACGAGATTGACGCCGTGAGCGACGCGCTGCTGCAGTTTGAGCGCCGCGAGCACTGCCGTGTGCGCGCACCGAGCACGTGGGTCGCGCTGTGCGAGTGCGTGAACCCCGTGACGCTCCGAACTGAGAAAGCGCACCGCGCGTGTCTCGAGATGGCGCTCCAAGCGCAGCGGCAGACGCGCGAGAGCGCTGCATCACCGCCGCAGCAGCAGTCACTACTCTTTGACGCCTGCCCAGTGTGTGCGATCGGCGTGACCGAAGGCGGGCGTCTCCCACGCACGCTCTACGAGCTCGTGCGCGTGACGTACGACGACTTTTGCACGTCGAGCGGCGACTTTGGCGGCGGCTTCTTTGTGCTCGTGCCAGCGAGCGCGTCGATGTTCATCTTTGCGCTCCAGCGCGTGGGCTGGGGCTCGAGCGCGATGTACACGTGGGTCCTGATTGTTGTTGCGCTCTGCTTCATCATCAACTCGCCGCGCTTTGATCGGTGCCTCGCGCGCCTTGGGCACCCAAACTCGCCGAGCTTTGTCGCGTACCAGCGCGCTTACCACGCGCTCGCGCTCTCGAGCATCATGCACCTGTCGTGGTGCTGCCCATCGATGAACGCGTTTGAAGCGACGCCAGCGCCGACGCTCGTGCAACTGGCCGTGAAGCTCGCGTTCCGGTGCAACTGCGCGTTCTTCCTAGCGATCTCGGCTGCTGCGTGCCTTGCGTTCTGGCGCACGCAGTACCGCATCGTGACAGTGCACGAAGCCCGAGCAGCAGCAGCTGCATCTACAGCACCAGCACCAGCAGACACTGGGAATCGCCGTCATCACCAGACCCCGCGCACTGGAGCGGCATTCGACGCGTCGCAAGACGAGAGCTGTGTGTTGTGCCTCCTCAAGCTCTGCGGCGACTCGGTCGAGTAGTGAGCGACTTCAAACGTACTCAAGCGCACGTATCGTCGCGGACAGTGACGCTGTCCTCGTGGATCGCCGTGGAGTGTTACGTAGCAGTAGTAGTGTCGAGGGGCAAGTGGCACCTTCCCATGTACATCCAGTTAGTGTGACGTGGACCACACGAATGTGGTGATGGCTTCAAAAATGAGCTGAACAACACGCCTCAACAACGCTCAACGACGCCGACAAGCAAGTGCGGAGATCACGGACACTAACAACACCAGCAACGACCGCTGCTGCTGCTACCAGTAGTACGGCCACTCAAGCGACATGGCAGCAACTCTTGCGCGTCTACCATCGCTATCGTCGTTTCCGACACTCAAGTGCGTGCAGCTTACACTCACAAAGAGCAGCAGCGAGCGTCATGAAGCATCACGTGCGTCACGTGAGTCGGACCATGCACCAAAGTCTGCGCGTGAGCACGTCGCTGCGCTGCCGCATGTCGTCGACATGATCAGCAGCTTCCTCGACGTCGCGCATCCGCACATCTGGACATTGCCTCGAGCGTGTGAGAAGAACCTGCTGCATCTCGCTCAGCGACTCGGTGCGCATCTTCACGTCGGCACGCTCGATCCAGCGAGCGTGGACGGCGACATGCGCAACGACACAAACGTCACTGCCAGCGCCACCACCGGCGCCAGTACCCCCAGCACCGGCACCACCAGCACCGGCATCGCCAGCAGCGCCACAACATCATCGTTGCCAGCCGCAGTCAGCTTGGACCCGCACTTTTGGGCGTGGCAGTGCAGCAAAGCGCTCGTGTTTGCGATCCAGCACGACAACCTCGACATGGTCAAGTGGCTCCACGACTACTGTCCGCGCGTGCTGCCGTTTGCCGCGATGATCGAAGCCGCGCGTCAAGGCAACGTGCGTCTGCTGCAGTGGCTCGATGCTCGCCATCCAGACGCGCCGTGGGTGCCGCAGATGATGGATGCGGCGGCATCGACCGGTCAGCTCGAGACGCTAGAGTGGCTCCACGCGCACCTGAAGAGCGTCGGCTGCACGAACGACGCAATGTCGCAGGCTATTCAAGCTGGCCATCTCAAGGCCGTCAAGTGGCTGCACGAGCACACCAGTGTCGCTCCGTTACTCTACGTTTACCAAGCGTACGAAAGCATCCAGAGCGGTGACGCAGATATGTGGTGGTTCCTGTTTGAGCACGCCGATCGGTACAGACTCCGAGCAACAAAAGCCGCTATCGTTGCCGCCGCAGCGGGCGAGCTAGCGCGACTCCAGTTGGTGGTGGCCGAGTTTGCTGCGAACCAGCTCTCCGATGAGACCGCAGCGGCTGTCGTTGTTGCTGCGAACGCGGGTCATCTCCACGTCGTGCAGTGGTTGCACGAGCACTACCCCGGCGCGTTCTCCGTGAACGTGATGGACAACGCTGCGAAGAGTGGCAACCTGGAGCTCGTGCAGTGGCTCCACGCGAACCGCACCGAGAGCTGCACATACAGCGCAATGGACCAAGCTGCAGGGAATGGCCATCTCGACATCGTCCAGTGGCTCCACGAGCATCGCACTGAAGGCTGTACGCCCAACGCAATGGATGGAGCTGCAGAGAGCGGCCATCTCGCCGTTGTCCAGTGGCTCCACGAGAACCGATCAGAAGGGTGCACAACGCAAGCGATGAACAGCGCAGCTTGCCATGGTCAACTCGACGTCATCAAATGGCTCCACGAGAACCGCAGCGAAGGGTGCATGACGCAGGCGATGGACTGGGCAGCTATGAGCGGCCATCTCGACGTTGTCAAGTGGCTCCATACGAACCGGAGCGAAGGCTGCACGACTGGCGCCACGGACCACGCCGCAAGTGAGGGTCATCTTGACGTCGTCCAGTGGCTCCACGAGAACCGCAGCGAAGGCTGCACCTTTCGCGCGATGAACGGCGCAGCTGGGAACGGCCACTTTGAGATCGTTCGGTTCCTCCACGAGCACAAGAACATGACCTACTATGAAATCGTCCAGCATCCAGTCGGGAGCTACGACCGTAACGCGATGCCACTAGCTGCAGAGAACGGTCACTTCGATATCCTGCTCTTCCTGCACGCTCTTCGGCGCGAAGACATCCGTCCAGGCCGGTTTGCCTTCACAGACATCAAGATCGCGCACCTCGAGATCGTCCAGTGGCTCGCGCGCACGTACCCTCACCTACTTGATCTTACAGTGGTGCGAGATCGGTGCCCCGAGCTGATCGAGGTACTTGTGTATGCGCTTGAGCGAGCGAGTGTGTAAGCGAATGAATAAGGGGCCGTGTGAGTGTCCGCACGTGTGCTCTCTCTACAGATGACCTACACAGGCCGTGTCACTCGCTCACGAGCACCTCTATCGCAGGTGTCGCGTGTTCTGCTGTCGTCGGGTGTCACGATCGCGCAGGTACGAAAGCCTCTCAACACACTCTCGCAGAGTTCGTCTTTTGGATGAACGAATGAACTACCGCCGTGTATCGCGCTGCAGTCGCTCGATGCGTCGTCGCCGCAGTTCGTCTCGTGATATGTTTGCGGGTGAGTTGCCTGGATGCAGCCTCGCTGCGGCGCGGTACTCTTCATCTTGCAGCCGTTGCGCGAGCATGGCGTCACTCTCGTATGCTGCTGCGGCCTGCAACCTCGACTGCGAAGTGGTCGATGATGCGTATTGCGTCTGGTGCGCTGTCGTTCGAGGCGACGCTGGCGGTGATGGCGGCAACGCGACGAGCTCGAACCAGCGCTGGAAGAACCGCGCGACTCGAGCTCCTGCGTGCTGGAGCCCAGGACTCAGGACATAGAGGTAGCCTAGCCATACCATATCGTGAGCGATCGCTGCACACGAGTGTCCATGTCCATTGACAGCGATCGAGCGGCTGCTGTACCTGCAAAGATGCCGCACAGGTGGCCCATGAACGACGACCGCGGAACGAGAACGTGGATCAGCACGAGCTCGAGCCACGCTGCGTACTTGGTCGGGACGCGCACGCCGTAGACAGATGAGAACGTCGGTGCATTGTGGTTCAGCAGCACCTGCGAGGCGACGTCGCTGTCAGTGCGACCGAAGGGTGGCCGATTCGCAGGAGCGAGAGACCTGAGTGGCGCACCTTGAGCGCAAAGAGCACGCCTGAGAAGCCGATGCTGCACTGGTAGAACGGCTCCTGCAGAGCCGACGAGGCATCATGAGGCATTGAAGGTTAGTCGATGTGTTCCACGGCCATCCATCTCTCCGTCATCCGTCCGTCCTAGATCAATAGACAGAGTGAGCTGCTTGAATGGACACGGACGTGGATGTGGAAGACCGTCGCGAGTGCAAACGTCACGGCCACGACGAGTGCTTGCGAGAGCACGAGCAAGGACGCAACTGCGACGCCAAAGCGCGCGGTTCCATACTGGCGCTCAAGGTGGTAGCCTTTCCAGAGGAGCGACGCCCTTGTGTCCGATTGTTTGTGTGCCAGGCAGTCAGCACGTGCGGACTGTAAGCGACTCGCCACGACTCGCAAGATGCAAGCACGACGCACATGTTGTGGTAGAGATGCCAGTCGTCAGCGTGGAGGAATGCAGACGCGAGCAAGCGCGCGGTGTCTTGATCGTGCACGACCTTGTCGGGACATCTGCACGCGCGCAGCTGCGTGTGTTAGTGTGTCTGCTGCAAGAGCATTGAGCACGCACACAAGAGTGGCTCTCGTACGTACAGCGAGTACGATCGGAAGGTGAATGGCGTGCGCGTCTTTTGGAAGTGGAGCGCATACATGAGTCCTGCGCTCAACGGCGCAGCGCAAGCAAGCGGAACGTGCTTGTTTGTGAGCACTCGATTCGACTCGGCTCCAAGGTTCACAACGACCGGACGCGACACACACACACACACACCCATGAGCGCGAGCGTGAGCGGCGGCTTGCGGTCGAGCGCGTGGATGCGCTGCAGGAGCATCACGAGCAGCGCAGCGTTCGGTCCATTGCGACGAGCGCCATCGCGTCGCGTCCACATCGTCTTGGTCCGTGTTGATGTTGTCGCCCTGTTCAATGTGACCACAACCGAAGGACAGACTCATCATCATCGTCATACAAATAGTCGCGACTATTGACCGCACTTTATCTTGAATAACGTATGCAGAAGGGCCACGAAGTCGCTCGTTCGTACGAATCCACGCCAGACACTCGATTAGTATCATCACAAGTCAAGCACCAAGCGCCGAGTGTCTTGGAGCTCGAGCGTCTGCAGAGCTCACTCTCCGATTCGCTTCAAGCAGCGCAGGCAACCACCAGCCAGTCAGCCACCGCGCTCGTCCGTCGCCTCGCTCGTCCTCCCACACTCTCTCATACACACACTACGGCACGATGTTTACGGTCCAGCAGCTCGCAGACACTGTACCGCAGGACGTCTACGGCGTCGCGCTCGCGACAGTCGTCGCATACTTTGCACTCCGCGCGTTCTGCAACGTCGACCGCGTGCTCAAGAAGCTCTACCCGCTCGTGCTCGTCGGCGGCACGTACTACCGCTACCACTACGCAACGACAGCATCGTCGTCGTCGGACCACAGCGTGCTGCTCGATGCGCTCCAGCGCTTGCACGCAAAGGCGCCGCACATTGAAACTGCGCTTGGTGACCTCGTTGTCGTTGCGCTCGCGTTGCACGTGACGCTCTCAGCGCTCGACGTCGTGCGCAAGAGCCGCTACGTCTCCAAGAAGAACGTCTTGAACGTCCTCGGCGGCTCGGCTGTGAGCGTGATGAAGAAGCTGCCGTTCGTCTCTGGGAAGCTCGCGAGCGAGATCAAGAAGATCGAGGAGCAGATCGAGCACTCGCTCAAGGGCGAGACGCAGAGCATGGACAAGATCTACGCGCTGCCAGCAAACGGCATGGCCGACGACAAGCTCGTGGCGCTCATGACCAAGCTCGCGGGCGACTCGGACAAGAAGTGGCAAGACGGTCTTGTCTCGGGCGCGGTCTACCACGGCGAGAATGACCACTTGGACGTCCTGAACAAAGCGTACGCGCTCTTCTCAGTCTCGAACCCGCTGCACGCCGACATTTGGCCAGCAGTTGGCAAGTTCGAAGCCGAAGTCATTGCAATGACGGCGAGTCTCATGAGCAACGGCAGCGACGACGTCTGCGGCACGCTGAGCTCTGGCGGCACCGAGAGCATCTTCTTGGCGACAAAGACGCATCGCGAGTACTACCGCCAGAAGCACGGCATCACACAGCCAGAGATCATTGCGTGCGTCACGGCGCACGCTGCGATCGACAAGGCATGTGAGATCCTCGGGATCAAGCTCATCAAAGTCCCCGTCGACCCAAAGACGCTCCAAGTCGACTTGGCGGCCGTCAAGTGGAACATCACTGCGAACACGATCATGCTCTACAGCAGCGCACCCAACTTCCCACAGGGCATCATTGACGACATTGAAGCGCTGTCTGCGATCGCCGTTGCAAACGACGTTGGCTTGCACGTCGACTGCTGCCTCGGCGGCTTCATCCTGCCGTTTGCGAAGAAGCTCCGCGCGAACATCCCCAAGTTTGACTTTGAGCTCCCGGGCGTGACGAGCATGTCGTGCGACACGCACAAGTACGGCTACGCGTCGAAAGGCACGTCCGTTGTGCTCTACAAGACGAAGGAGCTGCGGCGGTTCCAGTACTTTGCGTACCCGGACTGGACCGGCGGACTGTACGTGACGCCGACGCTCGCGGGCAGTCGCCCTGGTGCATTGAGTGCTGCTGCGTGGGCGTCGATGATGCGTCTTGGGTACGACGGCTTCATGAAGAACACCGAGGCGATCCTGTCGACGGCGGAAGAGATCAAGGCCGGGATTGCAAAGATCGACGGACTGTATGTGCTTGGGGACCCGCTCGTGATGGTCATTTGCTTTGGCGGCAAGGGCGTGAACATCCTGAAAGTGAGCGATGCGATGGCGAAGAGCGGCTGGAGCCTCAACGCGCTCCAGCACCCGGCGTCCGTGCATCTGTGCGTGACTGTGCGGCACATTGGCAAGGCCCAGAAGTTCTTGCGCGAGCTCGCAGCTGCTGTGGCGCTCGTCAAGAGCGACCCGAACGGCACGCTCGAAGGCGGGAGTGCGATCTACGGCATGGCCTCGAGCATGCCAGCAGGTCCAGTCGACGACATCCTGCGCATCTACACGGACGTCACGCTCAAGGTCTAGCAGTCTAGGTGTGCGGCAGGATCATGCAGCATGACTGGTCAGTAGGATCTATGATACATGATACAACATGCGTACTTGCGTCACTTGTATCGGTGCGTGTGGTCGTCAGTCACTTGCTGCGACTGCGACGCGACTGAGCTTCTTGCCAGCAAAGTGCGGCTTCTTGAGTCGACTCTTGCCGCCTGCGGTCGTGGGCTTTGCGACTGCTGCTGCTGCTCCTGGTGTCGCGAGTGCGCTGCTGCTGTCGTCATAACATGACGAGGCGTCTGCGAGCTGCTTGGCACGACCGACTTGCTCAGCGAGCGCTTTCATGCACACGCCTTTGCGCGGATACAGCGACGCCCAGAGTCCGCGGAGCGTCTCCGTGCTGATAGTTGCGCTCGTGCCAGTGCCGCTAGCGCCGAATGAGAACATCCGATCTGTTGGCTGCTCCCCTTGGAACTCGTACACGTTCGTGCGCTCGAGCTCACGCAGCGATCTGTCGGTGTACAGCAGCGGCTTGACGTCGAGCACGTACGAGCTCGGCCAGAACAGCGCGCTCCCAGGTTTGAACTCCAGATCGTGTGCGTCGTCACGTGCAAACGATACGTGCCAGTCGCACTCGAGTGCTTTCGTGTCTGTGGTCGTAGTGTTGCTGCTGGCGCATGCGTCCAACGGAGCGCCTGACGTGTTGGCGACGCCGGTGGAGTGCGTCGCGGGGTACGTTGCGACGGTCACGAACTGGACCCAGACGATGAACATCTCGTCGTCTTTGCTGCTGTGAGGGATGCGGAAGCGCTTCGCACCGACGCCAATGAGCTCTTGCTTGCGGTTGAACAGCATCGCGTACGCACTGTCGCTGCCACTCGCAGGCGGCGATGGCGACAGGACCCGGTTGATCGCAACAGACTTGAAGCGTGGCTCGCTCAAGAGCGTAGTGTGCTGCGCGTGCTCTGCGGCAAAGTCCCAGTACACGAGCGGGTACTGGAGCATGCACTGGTCGCAGTGAAAGTGCTCGGGGTGCACATCGTCTTCGTCGAGACGCGACCAGCGACTGCACTTGACGTGGTACGTCTGACCGCAGTCGTCCTTTGCGCACAGGAGGAACGTCCCGCGCGCCGCCTTGCGCGCGACTTTGATCCGCTTTGTGCACACAGCGCACGTGCGCGCGATGAGCACGCCGCTTTCGTCAAAGTGCGCGACGCTCTTGCTCTGTTGTTGTTGTGACTGCTGCTTGGTGCGCTGCTTGCGACCGCCAAATGACCGGAACTGGTCCGTGAGGCTCCGCGTGTGGCCTGTGTAGTTCTCGATGTGAAGCACAACACAGAGGTTCGTGCTGATCGAGCACGAGATGAGGAGGTTGAGGTTCTCCGGCGAGTCGCTCTCGATGATCCCAGTCGTGCCGCGCTCGCCTGTCGGGACTGCAGCCAAGTGGAACGGCTCGAGCGGGATCGCGAGGATGTCAGTGAGGCGCCGTGCGAGCTGGTCTTTCAAGATACCATGCGTCGTCTATCTGAGCAAGCAGCGCACGTCTGTCAGTTAGCGTATGCTCTGTATATGCAAGGAGACTTTACATGTGCCGCATCTCTCTGTGGTCGCTCGCCTGCCCGCACCTCGAGCTTGAGCATGAGCAGTGGCGACTTGCAGATGTTCCACATCGTCGCAGCAGCGTAGACGCAGGCGTCCGCGTCGCGGCTCTCGAGCAAGCGCAAGAGCGTCGGGATGCCTGAGATTGCATCGATCTGGATCTGGCACTCGTTCTGGATCGAGAATGCGAGGAGCGCTGCAGCAGCGACGTGCTGGAGCGCAGTGTCCGAACTGCACTGCGCTGTCGACAGCAGCAGGAACAGCGGACAGTGGTGGCGGTGCGAGACGCACCCCCATCTAGCGCGCATTGCGACATTGAGTACACAATGGCTGTATCCGTATGGAACGTATGAAGCGAGTGTGCTCAGTGACGTACCGGTCACACGAGCTCGCACTGAGGCGTCCTCGCTCCGACTGCGCGAGGTTCCCAAGGATGCTACAGCAGCACCACAAGCACGCACGTGCACTGAGTGCCTGTCACATACGTCGTCGCTTGTATAGACTTGTGCATTCACACACACACCCGACGCAGAGGCGCTGCGTCGTGACTGCGTTCGCGCTCATCCAGATCGTCACGATGCGTCGCACGGCTTGGAACTGCACCATCTGGTCGCGCAGCTTTGCATCGCGCGCCATGAGAAGTATGCGCTGGAGATCGTGCTCTGCATCTTGTGGACTGTGTGCTGTCTCTTCGTTGCGCTGAATGAGCGCAACGACTTCGCTGAACGTCCCGTTGTCGTCAAGCTGCTTCGTCATGTTGCTGCTGCTCTTGGTGTCTTTGAGCTGAGCTGCTGCAAATGGCTTCAATCCAGCTGGTGGCATTGGTGACACAATTGTGACGTGTAGTTGTGGCAGCAGCAACTGATTGTCAGGAGCTCAAGAATACGACTACGACCTCAAGCACTTGATCAATCAAGCTCGTTGCGTGCGTCGCTCGCTGTGGAAGCACGCCTCAGTGACAGCACGTACCCACGATGTTCATACGGAGCAGCAGCTCTGTGAGTCTCGGCAGCGCCAGTGACGCGAAAGAGACTGGTGGACTGCTCCATGGTCTCCGCAAGAAGACGCTGCTCAAGATGGCGCGCTCGTCGAGCGCATCGTCTGCGTCGCTGAGTCTCTCGCCCATTGCATCGCACCTGTCACCGTCGCCACATCACCACCTCGAACAGCAAGCGATCCACGACGCGCGCACGCGCTACTTTCTCGTGCTCATGAAGCGCTTCCAGGAGCAGGACTGCAGTCTCCGGCAGCTCGAAGCCGAACTCGGCGACATGCTCATACAGATCCAGGTACGCTTGTGTGTCTGTTCTGTTTCCATGAGCAAAGCCGCAGCGACCCACAGAGCTGACAACACACTTGCTCTCATAGAACGCGTGCTCGGCCATGACGCGCGCTGTCGAAGTCTTCACACAGACGTTCCGGTCCGTTTGCCTCCTATCTGTTCTGCGATGAGGAGCTACGTACAAGCACTGACGCCTGCTGCCGCGTAGGTACGACGCTGCGTCGTACAAGCTCGGCGTCGACTACTTGGCAATGATGAAGCAGATTGCGTGCGACGGCGTTGAGATGATGGAGCAGTCGATTCGCTTCACCGTCGTCGACCCGATCGTCACGCGCCTTGAGCGCCACGCGCAGCTCAAAAGCAGCATCCACGCGTGGGAGCGCCTCCATCGCGAAGTCAGTGACCTCGAGCGCTCGCTCGAGCAGCTCACGAGCACTGGAAAAGACGAGCGACGGCGGCGCGCTGAGCGTCAGCAGCTCATCGAGATGCAAGAGCAGCTCGCCGCGCTCCAGGACGTCGTGACGCCGCTCATCGGTGCGTTCGGATCGACTGGTCGTGGCTAAGAGAAGGCATGTGCGTGTGACTTGAGCGTGTGCGACTCACACGCTATCGGCTGTCGATAGAGGAGACGACAGAGACGTACCCTGCGGCGAGCCAAGTGCAGCTCTTTGACGCCATGGTGCGTCTTGATGATTGTCCAACTGATCACATGCACTTGTCCCTCTCGTCTCTCTCTCTCTCTCGCACTGCTGCACTGACACGCACGTGGACGAGTGAGCAGCGTCTTCAGCTCGCGCTCTTCTTCTACAACACGAACCAGTCGCTCGTTGGCGGACTCTCTGAGACTGAAGCAGAGATCGTGCGCGGGAGCTCTGCGTCGCAGCAGTCGACGACGTCTATGGTCAAAGATGCACGAGCATCGCTTGAGCGCCTGCGTGCGTCTGATCGCATGCGCGAGACTACGTTGAGCCTACAAGAGGTCTCGCACTCTGCGCCGTCGCGAGATACCAGCGTCGACAAGCCACGCCCAGCTTCTCTATCGCCATCTGCAGGCGCTAACAAGGGCGAGAACGTAGCACTTGACGACGGTGACGATGATCTGCGCGCATCGACGTCGTCGTCGATCACGCTCGAGGAGTTTGAGCTCGGCAAGAGTCCGCCAGACGCTCTTTTGCTGTCGCACGACGCAGCACTGGCGCTCGACAACGAGACCGCTCGCTCCAGACGCTCGCTGAGCTACTCGGAGGACGCAGCGCAGCACATTGGCGACATTGTCAACTTGCTCGCGCTCGCGTCGAACCCTGTCGTGCCAGACTTTGCGCACGACACGGTGTCGTACGACCACGCAACAGAGCAGCCAGACGCAGAGAAGTCGGACGACGGCGACGGCAGCGTGAGCGAGCAGTCGCTTGATGCAGATCGTCAGGCTGCTACGACTGGCGTCTTCTCGTCACTCAAGCGGTCGATGCGCGGCAAGTTCCGCGTCGGAAGCACCGATGCGCTGCTGCACCGAGGCTCGGACGCCAGTCCAACCGGCTCGTTCCGCGCGTCCAGGCGCTCGAACGCGACGGTATGTGTGCATTCTGTGCAGTCACTTGGTCTTCTTCTGTTGCTCTTGGCTAGCGATGCTCACTCTCGACAGATCATCCTCCCGAGTCCGCCGTCGCTGTCTGTGACCGAGTGGCGACAGATCGAGCGGTGTCTCTGGGAAATGGATCGCACCGGCGCGCCGTCACCTCCAAAGCGCATGCTACCGCCTGCTAGCGCCTCGCCCCTTGTATCAAGCGCATGTCTAGACGACACGAGCATCCTCCATGGCCTCCTCGACACTGTACGTCGTCCTCTCACTATGCTTGTTCCCACCGATTTGATCGACTGACGCTTGCTGTCGACAGAACACGGAGCTGTTCTTCGAGTGCACGGCGTTCCTGGCGCTTGGCGACATCGGTCGCCTCGCAAAGACCGATCAGCGCCTCCGCTCGACGCTCCGCAGCAGCGCATCCGCGTGGAAGCAGTGCATTCGCGCCGGTGGTCTTGCACCGGCAGTGCGCGGCGCCGTGTGGCTCGATATGCTCTACGGCAAGACACCGTGGGTGTCAGATACGACAGCGCCACATCACCTCAGCGCACGCGAGACGCGCGAGAAGATCTACGAGCAGCTCCTGATGAAAGTCGGGACGCGCATGGCGCACAGCAACGTACTGCAGCCATCGAATGGTCTCAGTCGTGACGCTCCAGACAGCAGCGTGAGTGAAGAGCACCAGCAGCTCCTCGAGTGGCTCCACGAGATTGACGTCGACGTCGCGCGCACGTGCAACAAGGACATCTACGCCAAGGACGTCGTACGTCTCGCACTGTCTTCATACGCTCCTAGGAGCTAGGCTAGCAGACTCATGTGTGTGTCTGGACGTCGTGCTTGTAGGCAGACGACTGGAACGTGGCGTTCAGCCTCGAGCAAGTGGTCTCGAGCGATGGCGGCGACGACCACGCGCTCATTGAAGCGCTCGTCGAGTCAGCACTACTCGAGTCGCTCACAGAGACTGAGACTAGCACCACCACAACAACATCGTCACCAGCATCGCCACAGAGCACATCGCCGAAAGCGCCTGCGTCGCTCCAACGAACAGACGAAGACCGCGCAAGCAGCGTGCGTGGCGCCGTTGAAGCCAAGATCCGCCGCATCCTTCGCGCGTATGCGATGTACAACCCGCGCGTGGGCTACTGCCAGGGCATGAACTTCCTCGTGCGCGTGCTCCTCGAGGTCTCGGACAACGAAGCCGACGTCTTCTGGCTCTTTGTCGGTCTCTCTGAGCCCGAGATCAACCGGAACCTGTACGAGCCGGGTCTTGCGATGCTCCAGCCGCTGCTCGCCAAGTTTGAGCTCCTCGTGTCGTACCACATGCCCGAGCTGTACGTGCACTTTCAGCGCGAGGGCGTGCACGTCGCAGCGTTCAGCACGCGGTGGTTCATGACGCTCTTCTCGTCGTTCGAGACGTTTGGGCCGTCCATGGTCCTCCGCGTGCTCGATCTGTTTGTGATCGACGGCTGGCGCGTGCTCCTGAGCATGGGTCTCGTCGTGCTCGACGAGCTCCGGAGCGTCCTCGTCAGCGCCGATCTGGAAGACATCCTCCGGATCCTCCAGTTCCCGCGCAACTACTTGGTCGAGCCAGACCACGCGCGGCGGCGACAGCTCGTGCGCCACGCACTTGCATTCTGCGTCACGCGCGCGATCAACACGCTCTGAGCTCTGTGTGGCGCGCACCTGAGCTGCTTGGACTAGGAATGCGCGGCTGGTAGGAGCGCTCGGGACGAGGTGCCGCCTCTGTCGAACGAGGACCCATTGAAACGCGTGCGCCTTCGACGTCACAGTGACTGCGACGCTGTCGTGTCCGTGACCTGCTCGCAGCACGACGACCGCATGAGCGCGTGCCACATGTACATCGAGGTGTCGATCTCGCCCTCCATTTCTTCACAGCCAAAATGGAGCAATGGCTGCACGAGCTACACTTTGACGACTGCGGCGCGTTTGTGCCGCGCGTCCACAGCGAGCAGCAGCTTGCGGACGCAACTGCAGGCGCGCTGCTGACACCGAGTGACCGCACGAGCACACACGCGACTGCGAGTCCGCAGAGCGAGCAACTGCAGCAGCAGCAGCTCGATACATCAGGCGTGTCGACGCCGTGGACACCGACGCCTGTGACGCCGCAGGACCTTCGCTCGGCTACAGCTGCAGATGCTACGCACGCCGTGTCGTTCGAGACGCTCTTGAGCGTCCCACCAGCGTGCGTGTTTCAAAGCGCGCGCTCGCGTACTGATGCAGCGCTGCTGTACGACATCTCGTGCGTCGCAATCGAGATGGACGCGGTGATCGAGAGCGTGCATGAGCAGCTCCAGGACTACGAGCGCATTAACGAGTGGCTCCATCGCGCAGAGCAGCAACAGCAGAGTGCGCATCGAGCCAGCACAAGCAGTCAAGCAGACGTGATGGCGACTGCGCTGCTCGCACTGCAGCGTACGTTCTACAGCTTCGTAGTTGCTGCTTTCGTGTGTGTGAGCATAGCGCAGCTGAGTCTCTCTCTCTCTATGGATGTGCGTGTGATGCTAGAGCAAGCGCGTGACGTGACTGAGCGCAGTCTCCTCGCACTGCTCGCGCGCCTCCAGCAGAGCCTCCAGAAGCTCTACGACCTCCAGGTGGCGCATGTGTCTCGCTCCTTTGCCTCCAAACAGTCAGACAGTCGGTTGACGTCCACTACGATGTCCTCACCTCTCTCTCTCTTCGTCGTGACGTGTGTGTGGTGACTGCAGTTCCCACTGGCGCAGAGCATCGAAAGCAACGAAGCGAGTGCGCTGGAGCTCGAAGACCTCGGACACACGGACGCAGCAGCGCAGCGATGGACGTTGTACGTGCGCTCGGAAGAACGATACAACCGATCGACAGTCGTGTCTTGGACCTGAACTGACGAATGACACTGTTTGCTGTTGATCCAGTCTCGACGTCCAAGTCGCTCTGCTCGCGCGTCTGACAGCGCTACAGACGCGCGAGACGATCAGCGGCTGGACGCATGCGCTCGTGTCGCCAGCGCAGACATCAGAGCACCCAGAGCGCCGCCATCGCGTGTGCTGGCCGACGGCCTCCAACTCGGACGAGAGGTGCGTATCTGTGCTTGTCTACTTGTATGCGAGTGTCATAGCTGCGAGCCTGACGTCGGAGCGCTTTGGTCTTGGCAGCACGAAGCGCTCGACGCTTGATGACGTCCGGCTGAGCTCGTCGTCTGGGTCGCTCCACTCGGCGTTCTCTGCGTCGACGCCGTCGTCGTCGTCAGCGTCGTCGTCTGCAGCAGTGGCGGGGACTGCGCCGAGCGAACGCCAGCGTGATGACGTGGACGCTGACGACCCGAACCGAACGCTCACGTCCGACGACCTCGTCGAGCTGCTCGTACACGGTGAGGACGGAGACGACAAGACGTCGAAGCCACCAGCAACAGCACACGTCACAGCGCCAGATGAGCGCTCTAGTCAAGACTGACAAGTCAACACTGTTGTGTGCGGATCTCGAGTGCTGGAGCCTCCATTCTCATTCTCACGTGCACTCTCATGGTGCCTCTGGTGCCACGTCACTCGAGTGCGTCAAAGTGCCCTTCGCTTGGCGCCAGGTAGTGCGTAGTCGAGAAAGCTGCTGATCGTGTCCACGATATGCGGCAGTACTGCAACATGGCAGATTGCTCTGTCACCGTCATGATGTCGAGCAAACACGACGCGAACACTCGTCAGCGGCACCGATGGTCGACGTGGAGGCATCGTCGGCAGTAGATGTGATTGACATGCTTGTTTTCAACATTTCGATAGTGATGTAAACAAGTGCATTCTTGAAAGGCAAGGCTATATATACTAATATCATAAATGCTTTGTCTACATACGCATTAAAACATATATACTGACTAAACACGTGATTATTTACTAAATAGGTGACTGTATTTGCAATGCTTTCGTCCTACTCAACCCAAGAAGCTCAAAACCATCACCACGATTGAGCTCGAGATCAACAACGAGAAGATCAGCAGCAGTAGCAGCACCATGGCGCTCGAAGGGTTTGACGTCGACGCGTATGCCGCCAAGTACGCGGGCCGCAACCGCACGGACCGCTTGCTCTTCATCGCGCAGTCGTGCGCGCCACTGCGCCGTGATGCGCACCTCGCGCTTGTGAAAGACCTCAAGGACAGCCTCAACATGAAGCTGTACCTCGAGATCGTGGACGCTGCGACGAAAGACGCGAGCGCTGCAGCTGGGAGTGACGCTGGTGCTTCGCCCGAGATGAGCGCGCCACTGGACCCGCTCCTTGTGGTCGACCAGACCTTCGTCGAGAACGTCAAGCGCAACGCGGCGCAGCAGCACGAGCGCCTCGAGCAAGAGCTCAACTCGTACAAGTCGACGATGATCAAAGAGAGCATCCGCGTACGTGCTTCACAATCGCTGCTCTCTCTCTCTCTGTGCCTTCGTCTAACGTGCTGCTACTGTGCGCATCTAGATGGGACACAACGACTTGGGCGAGTTCTACTACCAGCTCGGGGACCTGCCGCTCGCGCTCAAGAGCTTTGCGCAAGCGCGCGACTACTGCACGACCGACAAGCACATTGTCGAGATGTGTCTGAACGTGAGCAAGGTGCGATTTGTCTATTGAATGCATGGAGCAGCCGGCAGCTAGACCGAGAGGCAGTTGATCCCTCAGTCACTCACACACTCTTGACAGGTGGGACTCCACATGCGCAACTTTGCGCACGTGACGAACTACCTCACGAAGCTCGAGCAAGTCGCGACGACGCAGTCCGACCCAATGTACGCACTGCATCAAATCGTATCTGATGTTGGTACACCCCTCACACGGCTCTCATATGCGTCATGCGCTTTCGTCAGTCTCAAGACCAAGATCGCTGCGTCGTTTGGTCTCGTGGCGCTCCACGACCGCAACTACCACGCTGCAGCGCTCAAGTTCCTCGACTGCCAAGCGGAGATCGGCGCGACGTACAACGAAGTGCTCCACGCAGAGGACATTGCGCTCTACGGCGGCATCTGCGCACTCGCGTCGTTCACGCGTCAAGAGCTCCGTGAAAAGGTCCGTGCATTGTATTTGGTATCACACTGTCGTCATCTTTTTGGTATCAAAAGCATCACCGATGATATCTGACATGTCGCCTGTAACAAATACTGCACTGATAGCTCGTGAACAACTCGTCGTTCAAGGCGTTCTTGGAGCTCTTGCCGTGGCTTCGAGAGCTCATCAACGACTTTTACTCGAGCAACTACGCGTCGTGCCTTCAGACGCTCGAGAAGATGAAGCCGGAGCTGAGCCTCGACATGTACCTCTGCGCGCACGTCGACAAGCTCTGTCAAGAGATCCGCAACCGCGGCATTGTCCAGTACTTCCACCCGTACTTGTCCGTGGACTTGCACCAGATGGCGCAGACGTTCAACACTGAGACTGCGAGCCTCGAGAAAGAGATCTGCGAGCTCATTGCAGCTGACAAGCTCCACGCGCGCATGGACAGCTACGAAAAGGTACAGTGTTGTCTCTGAGTATTCTCACGAATGCTCTTGTATCCGATTCGCGCTGATACTGACACTGATGATTCAATCACTGTCAATAGATCCTGTACGCGTACCACCCAAACAAGCGCAGTGCGACGTACAAGCGCGCGTTTGACGTCGGTCGCAAGTACGCTGCCGAGTCGCGCAACTTGCTCTTGCGCATGAGTTTGCTCAAGAACAACGTGATCATCCGCGACGTCTGAGCGGATGCGCAGTCAGGCGACTCGAGCATTTTGTGTCAGGACGACAACCAAGTTGCGATCATGGGAGACGCCACACAGAAGAGAGAAGGAGAAGATGACGAAGATCGATGCGTGAACGAGTCGCATCCACTCTGTTGGCTCGTACGCCTTGCTTGCTTGTCCATCCACTGTATCATAGTACGATCGTCACTCGACGCGATCGTCGACAATGAGCTGCTGCACGTCGCATCGCTCTGTTTGGTTCTGGTCGAGTGCCTCTGGCCGCAGACTCGGTCGCATTGCTGCACCACCTCCAGCTTTTGCTGCTGTCTGCGCTCTGGTCTTCATCGTCTCGCTATCACTCGACAAGCGAGACGCTGACGCAATGTCTTCAGAAGACACGTCCACGCGCACTTGCTGCGGCTGCTGGTTGCTCTTCTCGCGGATCTGCGCGCGTCGACACGCTTCAAACTCGCGCTCGAGCTCCAAGCGAATGTCGCGGCGCATCTGCGTCTCGAGCGCGTCGAGCTGACGAGCGATGCGCGCGTCGTCTTTTGTCCTGCGATACGCTGCGAGTGCGTGGAACCGCTCGACGCGCTCGTGGTCCTGCGCGGACTGCGCTTTCGACTCGCGCAGACGACTCTGGAGCCCGTCGACGTCGCTCGTGAGTCTCGACTCTTGACTCACGAGGCGCTTCCCGAGTGCAATCGCATCGCGGAGCTGCTGCTTGAGCTCTCGGACTGTCGAGTCGGGATCGATAGCGTCGTCTGTTGCGAGTCCTGATGGCTCGCTCAGCTGCTTCATCACGAGCGGATACCGCGCAAGCTCGCTACTCCGGATCAAGCGGCAGTACACTGCGTGCTTGCCGAGCGTGCGCTGGAGCACTTTGGCATTGCGCTCGAGCTTCTCGAGCTGCTTAAGATGGCGATACGCGCGTGAGCAGTGCGCGATCTTCTTCTTTGAGAGGTGTACGCGCCACGCTCGCTGGACGACTGCTGCTGCTCGCTGCCGGCGCTTTGCAAAGATACAGCGGAGCCAGCGCTGGATGCGCAAGGCGCTTAAGGCTTCCTGTACTCGCTTCGTTTGTCGTTGGAGTCGAGCAGCCTCAGCGAGGTCTGTGAGCCATCGCGCGAGAGTTCTGCGCTGTCGGCACTTGCGCCAGTGCATTTGGATGCGAGACGCAGCCGCGAGACGAGCGTGTGTCCGTCGCTGCGCGCGGAGTCGCACGACTGCGAGGATGCACCTCGCAGCATGATCGCGCTCGGCTCGAATGCGCGCAAAGTACCGGCGCTTGCGCCACACGTACTGGATGTACGTCGCAGCCGCGTGCTGGAGCTTGCGCTCCATGCGCGCGAGCTCTCGCTCTTCTCGCAGCGTTTGGAGTCGCTTCGACTCGACGTACTCGAGTTCTAGTTGCTCAAGTCGATGCTCCTACACATTCACGACAAGCGAAGGTGTGAGTGAGCATGTGCGTCGCTCGTTGGATCGCAGTCCAGAGAGCTAGCAACTGCAGACAGACCTGCTCGAGCGCTTTCTCACGCGCCTTGGCTTGTCGTCTCCGCGTTGTCTCGACCACGCGCTTCTGGCGTCCGAGTGAGTTGTCGGAGAAGAAGCGGTTCTGTAGCAGCAGCAGCGCCATGTTCAGCAAGAGAGAGAGAGAGAGATCGTCGATCAGTCCGAGATGGTGGCTAGTTGTAGGCTAGCCAGCTTCATAGTACGACACGGTTGAATGTACCGCGACGCTTGATGCGAACGTTGTCGTGCGCGGCTGGACATGTTGTCGATCAAAGCTCGCTTGGCGATGCACGAGACGCGCTGCAGTCGAGTCGAGCGGCACGTTCATCCTTGCCACGTCGTCGTTGGCCGCGTCGCCATAAGTATTGTGACCATACTCCAAGAGTCGCCTCCCATTATTGTAACTCGCCATGCGCTGCTGCTGCTGCTGCTTGACGAGTGTTCGCACGAATGCAGTGGCAGCTCCTCGGTCTCGATGTCCGCACTAAAGACTGACGTCCTTGCGCCGCACCGGAGCAACAGCGTCGTGGTCGAGCGTCGCGCAACGGGCTTACCACCACGTCGTCCCACGAGTGCGCGCGCGAGCATTGTGCAGCAGAAGCTCCAGTCTGCGCTCTCACAGGCCGAGAAGACCGCAGAGCTTGCAACTGTCGAGTCCCAGACGAGCTTTCGCTGCAGGTACGACCGAGTCACGCGTATGGAGTGAGTAGTATAGAGCAATGGAAGATCCTCACCGCGTAGGACGACCGCTATGACGCTATGACCACAGCAAGCGCTTTGCTGCAGTAGCAGACGACGCGCAGTGCGACCGGAGCGTGTTTCGGTACCGCAGCGACGCGGCCATCGTGTCGTGCGCAGACCCCGCGAGTCCGTTCGTGTACTCGGCCAACTTCCTGCCTGGCGCGCACTTCTACACGTTCCTCGCATCGAAAGACACGACGGCGCTCGCAAGAGCCACGCAACTTGGTTCCATACAGGACATGGCTGGTAGCGCTAGTGTCGCTGGCACCACGAGCAATGGCACTGTTGCTACCGCCGCTACAACAACAGCAGCGAGCTCCGAGCCAGTTGCGGGTCTAGACGAGAGCACTCGAGCGACGTCGAGCCTTGCGTCAACGAGGAAGAAGACAGCGCTGCGCATGTGGATCCCCGACACAGTCGTGTACGGCGAGACAGGACGCGCAGTGTGGCTCTCGACGGACAAGGACGGCTTTGTCCAGCGCTGTACGGACTTCAGCGAGCGTCAAGTGCTCGAGAAGCTCGGCAATGCGACTGCGTGCGACGCAACTGACCACGCAGTCGTCGTGTACAAGGAGCCAGTCGTGTCGACGCGCAAGCGGAGTAGCCACACAAGCACGACGAAGTACAAGACGTCGTCTGACAGTGGCGTCGTGTTTGCGTCGGGCGGGAACCAGCTCCGACTGCTCAACCCTGGCGAGCTCAAGACGCTACTGAGTCACGTCACGAACTCGAAGAAGTGCTTTGCGCTCCAGCAGTTTGTCAAGTGCAACGGCTCGAAAGCGTTCGTCGTGCGCGCGATCTACGACGCCGGCAAGCCAGCGTACGCGTGGATGATCAGCAACGTCGTGCCGTTCCAGGACGCCAACGACCCAGGCAGCACAAGCGGTAGTGGCGGTAGTGCGAGCAATGGTGGCGTACCGAGTACGCCGCTCTCTTCCGCACGCGGTCCTCCATCGACAGCTGCAGCAGCGAGCGCACCCGACCCGAGCGACGCATCAGCAGCAAGCGCAACACCAGCTACAACTGGAGCAGCAGCAGCAGTTGTCCCGCTCGTGAATCGGCTGTGCACGAGCGTCCAGCTCGACAAGACGTGCACGTTCGTGAAGCTCAACGAGCGCGGGTGTGCGACAGTGTCGGAGCTCAACCAGCGCGTGAGTCGCCCATAGCCTTGCGTTGCTGGATGGCTGTGATCTGCTGTGCAGAAAGTCACAGACACACTGACACACGTCCGTGCTTGCTACTGTCGCAGCTGGTCAAGTACGTTGAGCACAAGCTCCACGTACAGCTCCAGGTGCTCGTTGCAGACTACACAAAAGACGGAGCAGGTCGGTGGTGGCTCCTCCAAGTGAAAGCGTTCCGCGTCCGGAGCCGAGCGCACCCCGAGCGCGCGTGCTCGCTCCCGCTCAAGCTCCGCGTGCAGTACTTGAGCTACCGCGACTCGAGCATCTTGGAAGACAACTCCGAGTCGGATGACGACGACGAGCACGACTACAGCAATGCGCAGCGCGGTCAGTCGATGGCTGCGCTCGCGCAGCGCCAAGTGCGCAAGCTCGTGCAGTGCAAGTGCTGCCTCGCGTCGTACCCAAAGGCCGAGCTGTCGTTCAAGATGACGCTCAAGATGATCAGCGAGACGCTCGTGCGCATCCGCGCGCGCTTGCCACCGGACAAGACGTACGCGTTCCTCGCCGCTGCGCTCTCGGCGTGCGAAGCCCCAGACGCGTCGCTCGCGTACGAGTCCTGGAGCGTCTGTAGCTACTGCTACGCGATCTACGAGCGCGACCAGCAGCTCAAGCGCATCGAGACCAAGTTCTCGGCGATCCTCGGACTCCCAAACGCTGCGACCGCTGCCGATGGACTCAGCGTCGTGCAGGACCGCACGCCGTTTGCATTAGACCCAAACTCGCTCGGGTCCGTGCTGCCGCCGCAGCTCACGCTCTGTCGCCTCGTGCTTGTGTTCAATGCGATCTACGACATCCCAAAGGAGCTCGTGGACGCCGAGCAGCTCCACTTTGGCGTCGCGAGTCTCCCGATTGGCGCAAACAAGACCAAGACGCTCCGCGCGATCGCATCGAAGCTCTACTTGCGCGTCACGGCGCTCGGGTACACTGAGTGCATCCCACTCTGCGCCGACGACATTGAGCTCGCACCAATGCGCGCACCACGCGGCGCATCGCTGCGGCGCTCGAGTAGCGTCGAGAGCGACCTCGACGTTGATAGTGAGAGTGCACCAGGTGAGCCAGAGACGACTGCGCGTCGTCGCGATCGCCTCGACTCGAACGCAACAGCACCGGCGAACTACTGGCTCCCGATCAACATCATCCGGACGATCCACTTTGCTGCGCCGAGGACGCCGCTGCAGTCCAAGCTCAAAGACACGAGCGGCATCGCGTCGCTCCTGAACGACGAGACGAACATCCTCGTGCAGCTCATCCGTGCGACGGAGCCGCCGTTGAAAGACCCGTCGGCCGTCAAGCGCCGGACCAAGAAGCGCCGCGCAGCGCTCGTACCGGACGCAGCGAGCGTCTCGGAGATGGTCAATGAGATGCAGCAGCTTCACCACGCAGTGCTCCTTGGGTCAACGACGATCCGCATGGCGCAGTTCCGCAGTGCGTACGTGACGAAGATCGACTTCTACGCCTGCATGGCGCTCTCGGGCGAGATGTTCAACTTGAAAGGCAACATCGGTCTCGAGCGCCTGCGGTACGTCGACACGAAGCTCTTGACGTCGCAGTACCGCTTGCGGCTCTTCCACGGCGTCTTCATCCCCGATGACTCGTACTTGACAAGCGACCCGCTGTCGTCCGAGTGGATGGATGCGCTGCTCGTGTCGTTCCACAAGCAAGCGCGCGGTGTGGCGCTGGTGAGTGGCGACAACCGTGACGACGATGGTGATGATGAAGATGACGGACGAGCACCAGGTGCGAGTCCAAAGCGACACGCACGGCTGCAGCGCCTCGCACATGGCAGCTCCAAGTACCGACACCAGCAGCAATCGTCCAAGCAAGCTCCAAGTGCGCTCGGACGCGTGAGCAACCAGCAGACGCGGTCGACGACGTCGCTCGCGAGCGCAGACAATGGCGAGATGGACGAAGAGCTCGAGGCGATGATCGACCGCGCAAACGCCGACTTGATGCGCGCGCAGCAGCCTGCGAGCGTACGGTCCAAGACGATGGCGCTGTCACCACGAGAGCAGGACTTAGCGACAGAGCACCGACGGCATCCAGAGTCACGCGACCTCCGTCAAGAGAGCGATCGTGATCCTTCTGAAGTACCACCGCCAGAGCACGCAACACCACGATCTCAAACGCCACGTGCTGACGCAGTGCTGTCTGTTGCGTCGCGCAAACACGAGCTCTTGCCGTCCATGGCGCTGCCATCGCGCTACGACCGACAAGTCGCGATGCTCCTCAAGAAGACCGTGCTCTCGCCTCGCTCTGCGCTCGCAGACGACGCTGTCGCCGTTGCGCCGATGACACTGAGCGCTCGCAGCACTTTAGCGGCACTCAGTACATCGCCACTATCACCGCGCAATAGCCGCCGGCTCTGGTGTCTCGTGCTCCAGCTCCACGAAGCGCACAACCTCCAGAGCCGCGAGCACGCGTTCTGCCGCTGGGAGTGCCACTACACGCTCTTTGGGCAGAAGCGCTCGGCCGTTGAGCGTCCGGTTGCGACGCCCACGACGACGCACGTCCACTTTACGTGCACGCACACGTTCTTCGTCGCTGGAACGGCGCGCATGCTCGAGGCGTTCGTGAAAGCGCACGCGCCGCTCGTGCTCCACTTGCGCAACGACATGTACGCGTCGACGCGCGCGCGGTCGCAAGGCGAGTTTGCCTGTGACGTGAGTCTTGCGCCGCTGCTCGAGCGCCCGAGCGTCGAGACGACCGTCGACATTCGCGTCGCGAACCCAGCCGACGCTGTGCGCTTGACACCGCGCGAAGCTGCTGCTGTCGCACGCGCGGCGCCGTATCTGTCGCTCGCGCTGCACTTGACGCACGTCGCGCTCGATCCCGACGACGCAGTCGCAAGTGGCGACTTTGTTGAGCTCGCGAAGACGCCAGAAGGGCTCGACGTCCTGCGCAAGATCGCATGACACGGCGCCATGACAAGTCGTGTAGACGATCGCACAGACGCACAAAGCACACACGTGTTCACTCGTAGACGACGCACGACACACTCTCGATGGCTCAGATGTCGGCTGTCGGAGCTGTCGTCTGGTAGTTCCCAGGCGAACCGGCAGTCGAGTGCGAGAGCGAGAGACGATCTGCGTAGCTCCCGTCTGGAATGTACTCGTACGCTGCGAGTGTCCGTCATGGCCATGGCCATGGAGCAGTCAGTCACTCGCTCACTCTCTTACAAAGACAGATAGAGACACAGTCAGGCAAGCAGACGTACCGGCGTACGTGTCGATGAAGTCCTCTTTCGACTGCATGATGCCGGCTGTGACTGCGAGCTGCGTGACAAAGATCGCGCTGTGGAGCACGCTCGCAGCGACGCTCGCGAGCTCGTTCGCGCCGTGGTCTTGTGCGACCAAGGCCCAGTACAGCGCGCCTTGGAACGTCAGACCGAGCACGAGCAGCGACGAGCCGACAATGTAGCCAATCTAGTCACGTATGTCCAGTCTGTCAGCCATCAACGCAGTCGCAGGCGTCTACAGACCACGTACGCACGCGCGACGGACGCACCGCATACGCTGAGGGCGACTTGTTGAGCAGCACGACTGTCGAGAATGCGAACGCAATGAGCGCGCTCGCAGTCACGAACGCATTGAAGCCGACGTACGGCGTCTCGAGCAGGAATAGCGTGACGAGGAAGAGCGCGCACGACAGCACCTACGTACGCAGTAGCGCGCGGAGCGCAAGTGAGACCACGAGCGAGAAAGAGCGAGCGAGAGATGGATTAGCGCAGGAAGCACGCACGAGGTTTACGATCAGCGCTGCGTTGAGGAGCTTCTTTCGGCGCGCAAACGACACCATCGCTGCTGTTCGTGGTAGCGCTACACACGTGCTGATGCTCGTCAACACACAGTGGACCTTGCCTCGCTCGCAGTCAAGCAGGTCAAGCGCTCGCAGTCGTAGACGCAGAGACGATGACGCCGAAGTCGAAGCTGCTGGTGTTGTGGCGATGTGGATCGGCGTGTTTGACGCCACACGGAATTTCTCGCGTTATTCATGTGGCACCACACGACCGCACTTTATCGAGCCGATTCAGTACACAATGCTCATTTATCCGATGACGTCTGTGCTACGTACAAACCTACCGTGCACGTTGCGTAACTCGTACGAGTCATCCCAAAGGAGACTGTAAAACACAAGTGCGTCTGCGACCTCGCTTCCAGCGTGGTGGACAAAGACGAGCTCGCGGTTCGAGCGCCAACCAGCCTTCGTCCAGTTGGCGCTGCCAGAGACGAGCTTGCACTTATCGATGATGGCCAGCTTCGTGTGCATCACGCCATACGGGGCTCGCAGCTCGAAGCGGATCGGGACGATCGATGTTGCGCGGATGCTTTCGACTTGAGCAAGTAAATGGCGGAGAGTCGAATAGCCCATGTTGCTCTCGTCGAAGTCGCACGCCAGACGTACGTACACGCCGCGCTTAATTGCGTCGAGCACAGCTCGCTCAATCTACGAGTAAAACAGTCACAATCGGTTAGATGAGAGTGTCAAGCATCGCGATGAACGTGTATCGGTATCTCACCAGCTCGTAGCTGAAGTTGTAGATCGCGACATCGATGGAGACCTTCCCTTCGTCGATGAGCTTTATGAACTCGTCGATCTCGACTTGATTGCGCCAGTACTCGCGGAACGTCGACGTCGTGCTAAGACCAAGCGTTGTTTCGTGCGTGCGGGACTTGAACTGCTTTCGATCGAGCTCGAACGCCTGCTCGTCGTTGCGGAGTTGCTCGCTCTGTTGCTCGATCTCACGTGCGCGTTCGTCAAGCTCAGCCTCGCGCTGCATTAAGTCCAACTTGGCTTGCTGTAGAAGCGCTCGCTGGCGCTCGAGATCGTATTGTAGTTTGTGCAGTTGCGCGTGTGACGGTGCGCTCCTGGTGTGCGATCCAGCTCGCTCTGGTGGCGTTGAGCAGGTTGCTGAGATACACGCACTCTGCACTTGCAGTTCATGAGCTCGAGGACTTGTGGCGCAGCTGCACCTGCGCGGAGCATTGCACGCGTGGCGACGGCATACAGTGCTGCGTCCTGGAGCTTTGTCATTCCTTCTCCCTTCGTGTTGTGTTTGAACTTGTGATCGCGTGGCGCCACGCCGCTGTTTCTGGCTTGTGTGAGTCTTTCACGTGAACACATTCGCGACCCATCGTTTGCGCTCTCAGCATAGCGGATCGGTTCCTACCACGTGCACTGTCACTTATGATACTGTGCAGTACCGTACAACTCACCACCACGGTTGCCAAACCTTGTCGCTCTTATGGTCAATCACTCGTAGTAAAACATCAAGAGTGTGCTCTTGGTGCTCAAGTCGATGGTCAATGCGTACTTCACGCTAGCGGCCTAGGTTTAGCAGTCTGTTCATACTTACTTGACCATGACCCCCATCGCAATACACTTCTCACGCAAGCGTGTGACACGTTCATAAGCGAAGGTGCTAGTGAGTCAACCCGCGTAGCGTTTGACGCGCATACGCCTACGAGTGAGTGTTCACGCAAGAAGACATGCAATTGGGGAAGTCATATGACCACCAAACATAAATATACTCACAATGAACAAGGTCATATATTGACTGCGCATTTGAGTGTTAACGATTACATGAGAACAACAAACCACTGCAAAATATGTACTCAACAAACGTCGACTACACATCATGACTGGCCGTCATCGTTTGTGTGCACGTCTCAAAATAACTTTATCAATTTTTACCCAAAGTTTACCGCTGCACTGTTGCTCGCTCTGGTGATCGATTTCGCAAATGCCGTGAGTGATCTTGTGTGCGTGGGTGTAACCGGACGTGTCCGAGTTACGCAGCACCTTTGTGAGGAAGCGTGTGTGAACACCTTCTGCAAGGATTCCAGTCGTAAAGACGGAAGCAAAACAAGACACTTGGTTTGAGTGCTCCAAATTGTAACTGTTCATTTGAGTCGGAAGTGCGGCTCCACCCTTTGGTGTGAGCCTTTAGATCTAAGTATGTAATACTAAACCTAAGACAACTAAAATGTGGTTGGCTCTGAGAGTCCGAGTTCACTGATTGGTTAATATCCTAAGATATCTACCAATTAGAGCCACCGCCAATTACGGTCGGTCTTAAAAGAAGTGCGTGAATTGTGATTCCGGAGAGCTGGGTTATTATCGGATAACTCCAGCTGTGTACCCCGTTACAGCGGGACTCAAGATTCCTTCGTTCGAGTCCTCGAAATCGTGTTGGAATAGTTTAATTCGGCATCGCTTTTACTCGTGCAACGGCTTGCTCACTACATGCGCTTGCTGAGCTAGCAAAGTTGGTGCAGAGCGGTTTACAGCAATGCACGTGGTTTTGCACAGTTCATCAGATCCTGGGCATGTGGCTTGGATGTACTGGGGATGAGCAAGCTCGCGCTTCTATATGTAGTGTTGCGTTATGAATTAATATTAATTCTTTTCTATATTCGTTCTCTTCTTATCTCCACATTTGCTATGTATAATGTAGATTACCGAGTAGAGTTCGTGAATTTTCTTTCGTGTGTCAGTCCTCTTCATCGTACAACGTTTTTCTTATCTCAATTATGGTCTTTAACAGACTCAAGAGTATATTAGAATATCGCTGTCGACAACACATCAAAAACATCCTGGATTGTATGAACACACAATCTGAACATACAATCCAAGATGTTTTACTATTCTCCACGTACAGAGGATAAGCTAAATTGTTGAAGTGTCTTGTCTGGCGTTTACACAGCCCACATGTATTCGCTACGTTTGATTTACGATCCTTTAGGTTTCGTTTACCTACGTCCTTGTTTCATAAGACAAGACAGCAATGGTGCAAATACACTTGGCATACATATTAGCATACTTCAACTGTGATATCTTACGCAATTTTTGTTTGAAGTTCATGTCTATTTCAGCATCATATTTTAATTTAGACTTTCAACAAAATGCAAAATGAATGAACTCAACACGTTGTAAAAATAACATGTTGTGTTATCGGATAAAGTGACAGTTCTTCAGTGTACCCCAGTTGTCGTCGTTCAGTTGCCAACGCCAAACCACTGTGCTACGCACGACCCTAGGCAAATGACTGTTTTCGCTTTTTCTGCTATCTGCTTTTGCATGTAGTCGTTGACCCTTGACCTTGACCGTTATCAATCAGTAAACCCCTCATATTCTTTTTGATATCCAAAGGGTACTTTGATAAGGTTGGTTATATGATACAACATTTTGGGGAAATATGTATTCGGGCGTTGCTATTCAAATTTAGACTCCGCGCCAAGATTGTACGCACTTTGGTTCACAAAAATGTATGTAAGTCTGCGAGTCCAGTTAGATATGTTGCGGCATAAGCGACGAGTCAATTCTCACCAGTCATCTGAGGATATCGTCTGTACAGTTCTCGATATGAAAACACAGTTATAGAAGTATCCGAATATCCAAGAATATTTGCCTTTTTACAGCACAAAAATTCCGATACTATTTTGTGTGAATGTAACTATTTCAAATTGTCTTTCACAATTATTCCAGCTGTCACAAATATCGTTTTGCTACTGTCATTTCGGCGCGCAAACGACACCATTGCTGCTGCTGCTGTTGCTGCTGGTGGCGCTACACACGTGCCGGTGCTCGTCAACACACAAAGGGTCTTGACTCACTCGCAGTCAAGCGCTTGCCGTCGTAGACGCAGAGACAGAGACGACGACGATGACGCCGAGGCTGCTGGTGCTGCTGATGCAGATCGCGTGTTTGACGCCACACGGAATTTCTCGCGCTATTCATGTGGCACCACCACAACCGCACTTTATCGAAAAGATATGGTACATGATGGCTGGTTGAAGCAATTTCGAGCGAGGTGTAGGGTTCGCTGTCTGTGATGCGCTGCTGTCACAGATTGTCAGTCACTGCATTCTATCACACAGTGGATGTAGCTTACACATCGTGGTTCGCTTTCATTGCACTTGCGTCCATACTCAAGGCAGCGCGACTCGACTCGCGACAACAAGTCTACACCATCACTTGCAATATGTATGCAAAGCGAATGCATTTGTGCGTCACTGCAAAGAATCTAATTCAGTGGGCACGTTTCTACCAAACCAAGGCGTTGATGTCTTCTTGCGTCTTGTTTTGCGCAAGCGATGCCATTTGCTTGCTCTGTTGTTGCTGTGCGCTTGCTCGACTGTTGTGGTTGTTGTGAGCCGAGAGCGTTGCCACTTCAGAAAAGTTCACGTCGAGCGCAACGAGCGACGCGAAAGATCCCACGACACCATCGCCACGACGACCAGCGCGCTGTCCCTGTCGTCTCGCAGTCGCCACTTCCACAGCTCTCACCACACACACACACACACACATCTTGACACCACGCACACACACACGATGCGCGCTGCTCGCTCCTCCTCATTTGCAACGGCCGCTGCGATGGCGACGTCGCGGTCGTCGTCACTCGCATCGAGCGCTTCGAACGAGTCGATGAAACGCATCAAAGCGCTTGCGCAGCGGCCGCAGACTGGCGTGTCGCTCCAGGACCTGCTCGACTTTGGCACGGACTGCACGCCGCAGAAGCTCATCAAGTCGGCGAGGTTCCTCCACTACGAACTGCCAGTGCGGTACGCCCATCGCATCAAGAACCTCGAAGACCTACCGCACGGTCTGAGCGACATGCCGTCGGTCAAGCACGTGCGGAATTGGTACATCCACTCGGTCGAAGAGCTCTTGGCGTTCCCAAAAGTCGAGACGTTCCAAGACGAACTGCGCTTTCGGTCGCTCATTGAGAGCATCAAAGCGCGGCACAACGGCACGCTCTACACAATGGCCAAGGGCGTCCATGAGCTCAAGATGAACTTGTTCCGGTCGTTCTCTGCGAACCAGACGAACGGCGCTGTGCGTCAAGACTTGGGCGAGCGCTACTTGAGGTCGCAGGAGTTTGCCGACTTGGCCGACTTGCACTCGTTCCTCGACGCGTTCTACATGTCGCGCATTGGCATTCGCATGCTCATGAGCCAGCACATTGCGCTCCACGAAGAAGAGGCCGGGTGGGTCGGCTGCATCTGCGAGACGACGTCGCCTGCTGAGATTGCGCTCGCTGCTGTCGACACGGCGCGCCACATGTGCATTCGGCAGTACGGCGACGCGCCAGAAGTCGAGCTCCTCGGTCACACGGACTTCTCCATGCCGTTCGTGCCGAGCCACTTGCACCACATGCTCTTTGAGGTGATCAAGAACTCGATGCGCGCAGTCGTTGAGTTTCACGGCGTTGACAACGAGATGCCGCCGATCAAGATCGTGATTGCAGACGGCGAAGACAATGAAGACGTGTCGATCAAGATCTCGGACGAAGGCGGCGGCATCCCGCGCTCATCGATCCCGCGCATCTGGTCGTACCTGTACACGACTGCCGACTCGGAGGCGTTTGAGCGCTTGGAGGCGCCGAACGACTTTGGTGGCGACTCGCCGCTCGCGGGCCTTGGCTACGGCTTGCCGATCAGTCGTCTCTTTGCGCGGTACTTTGGCGGCGACTTGCAAGTCATTTCGATGGAGGGCTACGGCACGGACGCGTACTTGCATCTCAAGCGCGTCGGTGATGCGTCGGAGCCACTGCCGTGATTGAGCGCTGTCGATCATGTGATTGAACGAACGAGCGAGCGAGTAGCTACGTTGCACAATATTATTGTTATTGGTGAACACACACATTGTTGTTATTGCTGCAAGTGCGGTTGGACACTGCTCTTGGGTCGGAGCATCTGCGACCGCGTCTGGAGCTTGCTCAATGCGGTCACTCGTCCGCTCAAGACTGCGCCGGTGTTGTGTGCGAGTGCAGCAGCGGCTGTGCGTCCTGGCCGCACTTCGCCACTCAGTTTGTGGATCTGCAGTGGATCGAGCTTTGGTTGAGACTTGGGACGATCGAGCGGGTCGAGCGCTGCAGTGAGCGAGTAGTCAGCCGACGCAACAGCGTCGGTGCTACTGCTGCTCGCAGAGTTGTGGCGCTTGAACAGTGCCGATGGATACCGATGGCCAACAACGCCGCTGCTGCGATCGCGCTCGGACTTCCACACGTCGAGCTGTCGCAAGACGTCGCTGAGCGTGTCTTCCGAGACAAACTGCGAGCGCATCGCTGCGATCTCGTTCCGCAAGCGATGGAGCTCGTCAGTGACGCTACCTGTTGCATCGCTAGCTTGTGTGTCGCCAGGCACCGGTGGCCGCTTGATCGCGATCGCGTCGACCAGGAGTGCTGCTGGAGCGACGACTGCGCCGGGATTTTGTTCTGAAGAGCGCGCTTGTCCTCCTCCTCCTGCTGCTGTGATCTCTGCGAGCGCAGCTTCGAGTCGTTGCTGGTTGTGCACGAGCGCCTCCATCTCGAGTTGCATGCGTTCGAGAGCGTGCTTGCTCGAGTCGGAAGATGTCAGCTCTGGCGCTGCTGAAGTCGCAGGCATTGCAACTGCCATTGGCGAAGGAGACGAAGGTGCCGCACTCTGTGTAGCACTGCTGCCTCCTTTCAGCGAGTCTGTGAAGAGCTCCGAGTACCGACAGAGCGCTGGGACAATGTCGTTCGCAGCGATCGAGCGCCTGAGATGGTCGTCTTGCGCGTTCGGGTACCCGAGCATCCCAAGCACGTGCATCGAGAAGTCGGAGCCGAGGATCCGCGAGACTTTCTCGACATGGCGAGCGACTGCGACGAGGTCGACCGGTTCTTCCGCTGTTGCGCTGTACGCGTCTGCGATCATCGCAACGACCTTCTCCATGTGCGTCTTCACGACCGGATTGAGACCCTTCTGCTGGTGCTTCTTCTTCCACTGGAGCTTGAGCAGATTGAAGTTGCGCGAGAGCTCGAGGAGACACACGCGGAGCTCTGGGATCTGTCCTGCAGTCAGCTGGACGCCTGACGTCGTAGGAAACGCGTTGTTGTTGCTGCTCAGCAGCGGCGCATTCGTGCTCGAGCTGCCAGTCGCAAGTGCGCGGTCTTTCACAGTCGAAACCATGAGCGACTCGATGCCTTTTGGCTGCTGCTGCGACTTGCCAACGACCGCGCTGCTAGCTGTCATTACAAGTGGCGGGTGCTTGATCCGATGCGCGCCTGCGATCTCGAGCTCTCGCAGTCGACTGCGCAGCGCTTTGAGCTCGCTCTGGACCGCAGCAAAGTCCATCTTCTCGGCCTTGGACTCGCAGCAGCTATAGAGATGCAAGTTTGAGTCCCGAATCATCTGGAACGCGTGCTTGAGCTGCTCTTGGCACTGGTCGACTTGCAAGCGCACTTCGCTCAAACGCGGGTTGCTCGCAAGTAGCAGACGTCGGTACGCTTCTGCGAGCTCTGCTGCTGCTTGGGCGTCGGCTTCTTCTTTCCGGAGCTCGCGCTCGCGAATGCGCATCTCGACTTTTGCTTTCATATCGTCTGGGATCGTAAATGGCTGGAGATCGGTGTACGGTCCACCGCCGCTTCGGTACGAGCCTTCGCGTCGGTGCAAGTGCGTCTGGAGCAAGAGCTTGTCGTCTGCTGTGCGGAACGTAAAGTCGGTCTCGCGCGTCGTTGGTGTCGCCTGGAGCGCTGCGAGCGCGCGCGGGATCTCGTCGAGCTTGAGACTTAGCTCCGAGAAGCGGGTATTGAAATCGTCGCGCTGGTTGTCGACTTTCTGTTGGAGGTAGCCGATGTGTAGGCGAAGTACAGAGAGAGAGAGAGAGAGACGCCCATGACGTGTGTGTATGTGAGCTAACTGCTCAACACATCCGCTCAATGACGCACGAGCGCATGCACAGTACCTCGTGCACGTCGCTCACGCGACTGTGCTCGTCGGTGAGCGACGATGAGAGCCACGACAAGCTGCTCTTGTGGTTGTTCATCTCGCTCTGGAACAAGTCCATCACACCGGCGTACTCGTTGAGCTGCGTCGAGATCGTCTCGACGCGTGCTTGGACACCAGAGACTTCGCCACGCACGGCGCTCGTGTCGCGCTGAGCATCTGCGCGCAGGCACGTCACATCAGTCTGGATCGTCGCAAGCGTTGTCTCGAGCCGCGCGAGGCGCTGACACAAGTGCGTGAGGATCGCGCGCGACGCGCTGCTGTGCACTGCGAGCTCATTCTGCACTTGTCCGAGCGACGCGAGCGCCTCCTTGCTGCTCGTCGCCATCGAGTCTCGAGCGAGTACTTTGTTGCCGGTGCCTTCAAGAGTCGCGACCTCGAGAGTATCACGCTCGACCGTCAAGCTCATGGATCTGTCTGTGGGTGTGTGTCAACCAAGCCTTGGACATGCGCATCAATGCATGAGGACGTCTAGCGTGTGGCAGAGTGCTATGAAGGCGAGAAGAGTGTGTGGAGATGCAGTCACGAGCGACGAGCATGATGACGTCGAGTTCATGTCATGAGGTCCTGAAATCGTACTTAGTACGATTGCATTCTCAATAACATGGCACGCGACGAGCTTGTGCATGAGCTCCAGCTCTTGCGCGCTGCGACGAGCGCTGACGACGTCGAAGCGCGCTTTGCTGCGATCCGCGCAGGTGCGTGCACTGCTTCTGCGTCAATATGCACTTGTCAGTACTCACGCGAGCGCGCTTGCTCGCACTAGCGCTTGGTGACATTGAGCGCAAGCGCTCGCGGTTCCTCGAAGACGCACTCGGTGCTGTGCTGCGCCACATCTGGCGCTTCGTTGCTCGAGAGCGCACTGACAGCAGCGACGACGAAGACGACAATGGCGGTCGAGACGTTCACATGTCCACGATCTCGTCGCTTGACGCGATCGAGCGCTGCCTTGCGTTTGCTCGTCCGTTGCTCCCGACTGTCGAGCACTCGCAGCGCCATGAGGCAGTCGACCCAAGCGACGACTGCGTCCGTGAGGTGCGCATGCGTATGACTCTATGACCAACTGCCTCTCAATATGTCCTCACGCCTGCCTGCAACTGTGTATGTGCGACGCATAGCGCGCTGTGTGCGTCGCGTACTTGCTCTCCCTCCTCGGTCACGACGCACTCGCAGTCTCTCATAGAGACGCCACAGCAGTCCCAGCACTGCGACGAGAGCTCTCGGGGCGCATCACACACTGCGGCATTGCGCTCGACGCGATCGTCTCGACCTGCCGCGTCCGCGAAGAGCTGCGCGAGTGCGCGCGGCTCCTGCTGCCACAGGAAGACGACGACGAGAGTGACGACGACGATGACGACGATCAAGACGACGATGAGCGCGCGTTGCTCGTGGGTCTGACGACGCGCGCGTGGGACGTCGAGGCGCTCGCGTACTTTGTGACCGAGCGTGGCCAAGAGTACGCGTTCGCGTCCTGGTCGGTCGATGGCATCTGCGCGCTCGTGTACGAGCTCTTGGTCGCGTCACAGACGCACGAAGCAAACACTCGCAGCGCATCGTCTGCGCCGCTGTCACTCGTGATCGCGCCACACGCGTGGCTCTTTCTCCTCGCGCCATTGATCCAGCGCTTCTTGCAGTCGGAAGCCGCGCGTGACGACCGCCACTGCGGCATTCAACTGCTCACGCAGACGCTCGCGCGCGTCCCGGACGCGTCAGTGCCGTACCACTCGCCTCCAGAGCGAACGGACTCTTGCAGTCACACGCAACGTCCGTCGTTCGCTGCTGTCTGCGCAGGTGCGACTGCTCTACGTCTCTCTCTCCTCTGTTGTGCGAGGCGAGGCGAGGCGACGGACTGACACGGTCGCTTCGTAGCGTTCGCCCAGCGCGACTGGCTCGCGCCGCTCATGCAGCTCGTGACGAACGTCATGATCGCAAGTCCAGCGCCCGAGGACCGCGCACAGGCGCTCGCAGCGCTGCGGCTGCTCGTTGCCAAAGTCTGCGTCGACGACAAGTGCGTTGTCTCGTGTGTCTCGTGTCCTATGAGCGCCGTGCTGACGCGTCTTGTGTGTGCGTCTCGAGATTCCGCTTGCTCGCGCGCTTGCTCCGCCAGTGTCCGTACGCGAACGTCAGCGCTGTGCTCGTGGACGAAGTGCGCGCCGCGACGGTGCGCGTGTGGGCGGCGCTCAACGGTGATATTGCGTCCGAGTCGCGTACGTCCTGCGTCGCGTGCTGCGCTCCTAGCGCTCGGTTGATGCGGCTGACGCGGTCGATGGCTGTCGTTGTGTGTGTGAGCGAAGCGTTCGCGACGCGTGCGCTTGGCGAGCTGCTCGTGGACGTTCTTGAGCGCGCGAGTGAGCGCGACCTGGTGCTCCAAGCGGATCTCATCGCAAGTTGCGCGAGTCTTGTGCGGTTCCTCACGATCCGTGACACGGTACGTCCGGCTCTTCATGCGCATTGTGTCGTGTAGCGACTGACGCGCGTGTCTTGATGCTGCGATGCGTAGACGAACCGCTCGGGCGTTCAGTCGGAGGACGCAAAGAGCGTCTCGAGTGCTCTCACGCGCATCCGACGGCGTCTCACTGCGCGGATCCGCGAGCTCACGCCAGTCTGCAGCCACGACCACAAGACGTCGCAGCTTGCCTCAGGCGCACAGTACGACGTAGCGGACGAGTACAACCGCTTGCTGATCCTCGAAGCAGTCTTGGCGTCGACGACACCGACTGCGGAGTAGGACTGAAGACGTTCTGCGCAACGGACAGCGAGTGCTAGAACGGGATCGGAACACTGTCGACGTCGTCTGCATCGATAGAGCGAAGCGCGTGGCGTCCTTGTCGAAGCAGTGGCGAGAGCTGCGCGGTCGTCTTTGACACGTGCGACGCCTGGAGCAACGCCGCTCTGCTCTTGCGGCCCCACGCGTGCGCACTTGCTGCTGTCGCTGGTAGTTCGTCGGTCGCGCAACGAGGCGACAGTGTCGATGCCACCGACGCGAGCAGCACGCGCACTTGATGAGCGAGCGCTGGGTCGAGACGCGTGCTCACGACGCCACTGCGTGTCTGGGAATGAGCGATAGTCATGTGAGCGTCTGTCGTGTCTGTAGCGCAAGAGCAAGAGCGAGAGAGAGAGTGAGGCGTACGGTGAGGTCGTTCGCTGTCGTGACTCCAGCAAGCGCCAGCGCTGCTGCGTGTTCGTTTGCAATGAGCTTCGCAGCGCTCACGCGGTCGCGAATGAGCGTCCGGAGCGCTCCAGCATCGTGTTGCGTCTCGAGCGCAACGAGCGCGTCGAGGAACGCGTCGTAGCTCTGTCGCGTAGGTGCTCGCAGCTGCATCGGTGCTGCCATAGGCGTCTCGCAGACGAGGAACGCGGCTTTGAAGAGCACGTCGACGACTGCGAGACTGTCCGTGCGCTCAATCGGGAGCTGGAGCACGTCGCGCTCAAGACGCGTGCGGATCTGGCCCTTGAGCGTCTCGACTGCAGGACTCGTAGGTCGTAGCGCGTCGTCAGGACCGACAGACTCGACTGTTGCGTCGTCTTTGGACGTCGTCGGTGCCTCGGAGGTGACAAGGCGCTGCCGCATGCGGACGAACTGCTCAAAGCTCGGACTCACAAAGAGCTCACGGAGGACTGTGCGCGTGCTCAAGCGCGTCGTCTGCGCGTGGATCTGCTCGAGCACGTCGTAGATACTGAGCGCAAGTGCGCGCGGGACGGTCCACGACACGAGCTCGTCGACGCCGCGGACGTTGTAGAGCACGTCAAAGCCTGTCCAGCAGCGGTTCTCGGTGAGGACGTCGATGAACGGCTTGGCGGCTTCGAGCACTTGGTGCTCGCGGCGGATCTGACGTGAGAGACACAGGAGCAGTGAGACGTCAGTAAGCCACTCATCGTGAGCATGTACTAGCAGCAGGAGCGCCACTGACCTTGAGTAGCGGCGATGCGAGTGCGAGGTACGACTCGAACGGATCGGTCGAGAAGTCCTCTGGAAGGACGAACGCACCGTCGCCAGCGCCCGCGTCTGGATCGAACGACTTGATCGCTGCAACGAGCATAATGCGCGCGATCGAAGCGTTGAGACCGCCCGGGACTGACGCGACGAGGTTCTCCGTCACGAACGCGTGCTCTGACGGCTGGCGTCGATGTGCTTTGGCTCGAGGACTGTGCGCTGCAACGTGGGTTTGCTTGGTACGAGTAGTAGGTGTCGCTGTCGTGAGCTTTGCTGGACGTGGCGCTGGTGCTAGGAGACGAAGAGGAGCGCTTGATCGCTCGACAGAGTCGTCTGCATGCGGCAGGTGCGACGCTGGGAGCGCTTCGAGCCGCGCCATGCGCTCCGACTTCCACGAGTTCGTCATGAGCGGCGTGCGCTGGTGGAGCGTCTTGAGCACGAGACTCACGTCCTGAACGTCCTTCCGCTGCGCTTGGAGCCCTCGTCTAGATGTCCAAACAAAGAGAGAGAGACACTGTCAGCACAACACCGGTCGAGCTCCTGTCTTCACGAACGACAACTCGCGACGCACAGCACGGCGATGATGTCGTCGAACGCGAAGCCGTCGGCCATGGCGTGGCGAATGACTTTGGGCGGCAAGTCGGTCGGGAACACGTCGGCTTTGCGCTTGTGCGGACTCAGCGCAATGAGATCCGCGGCGATCGGCGCCTCGAGCAGCGCCTGTGACCAGTTGACAGGCGGTTCACTCGATGCTGGCGACGCGACGCTCGACTGCGTCGACGGTGATGATGATGGGGACAGTGACAGTTGTGACGCAGTGCTCGCGCTGTCTCCGTACGTGCTCTGGGTCCGTCGCGCGCCGTGGACGATCGGACTCTGCATCGCAGACGCCGCGAACCATTCCTACACAAGCAAGCAACTGTCAGTTCAATGCTACCAGCGCTGCGCTTTCGGTAGAACGCAGTACCTGCATGCGCTGGTCTTCCTCGAGCTTGCGCTGCTTGAGGAGCGTCGAGACGAACGTGAGCGCGTGCTCCTCCTCTTCGCGCTGCGCGTGCTCAAAGCGGCGGTAGTCGGCGTCGACTTGGAGCACAAAGCCCCAGAAGTTGCCACGACAGACGTACTCGTCCACGAGCGCACGCACGCGGTGCGAGAGCGTCTCGAGCAAGCGAATGCGCTTGAGGAAGAGACGGTCGCGGAAGCCGCGGTACATGCGCTGGATCGTCACGACGCAGCGCTAGTCGGTTGGTGCACAGCGCGTCAGTGAATCGATCGACCGAGTCAAGGGCGACAACGAGAGCGCTCGCGCTCGTACCAGTGTCCGGAGTTGCTGATGCGCCGTCGCTTGCCGCTGCTTCTCGCGCCACATGAGCAGCGCACGGCGGCACGCAATGCGCACAAAGATCCGCTCGAGCGCGAGGACTGCGCGGCGCTTCTGGTCGAACGCCGCGCGTCGATCGTCTTGTTCGCGCTGCGCAGCTTCCGCGCGCCGCATCGCTGCGATCGTGCGAAAGAACCGGCAGATCATGTCGGCTGCGAGCGCTTTGCGCTTGCTGCGCCGCAGTTCGAGCAGGAACTGGCGCTCGCGCACTGCGACGCGCATGCGGACGACCGACTGGATCGTCACTGCAGCAGCGAGCTGCACGTCGTGCTGGAACGAGCGCCAGACGCGTTTCCAGCGCTCGTGGCGCAGGAAGTCGCGCACGCTTTGCTGGAGCTTCGTCGCTGCGACGTCACGGACGTAGTGGCAGATGAGCTGCAGCGAGCGCGCCACAGTATGAGTCGAGCGGACAGACAGACAGATAGACACTGTCGAGCGCATACAGAGGACGGTACGGACCTTGATGCTCGTCTCTTCGTGCGTGATCGCAGTGTTGACGCGCTCGAGTCGCGCGCGCACGTCTGGCAAGAGCGTCTCAGCTGGAACGAGCTGCTTAGAGAACGAGTCAAAGACGTCCGAGTCGATGTGCGAGTAGTCGATCGCCGTGCGTCGCGCAGGATGCGGCTCGGATTTTCTACAGCAGCAGCACAGACGCACAGAGATGCAGTGCGTTAGTACAATGGGAGGTACGAGCAGTCGACGAACAGAGCCGTACTTGAGCTCTTCGAGCTTCCGCAGCGCCTCTTTTGCTTTCACGAGGTCGCGATTGAGCTTCTTGCGCGCGCGTCGGTGCTTGTCGAGCACTGCGCTCGACGTCGTAAGTGCCTCGAGCATCGCAAGGCGCAGCTGCCGCATGCGCGTGTAGAACGCGCTCTTCTCCTGGACGCTGCAGCCACGCGCATACAATCGAGCATGTAAGACGATCACTTTTGGACACACCACTAACGTGTGCACATCCAGGCACACGTAGGCGATTGCAGGAAGACGCACGGCCAGTCTGGTCGCCGCATCCGGAGCACGCAGTCTGGACTGAGCTCCAGCAGCTCAAACTGCTGGCTCGCCACGAGCTCGCTATAGCGCAGACAGCGCCGCATAGTTGCTCCTGCAGTTGAGCGTCGAGTGCTGCTACTGCTACTCGTCGCTTTTGCCGCATTGAGTCGGCAGTTGACGCACTCGCCGCACGCAAAGACGACGTCGCGCTGTCCGCGATGCGTGGCGCCCATTTCGCACGTGCACGGACGTCCAAGCGGACAGCCACAGCGGAGCATGTTGCCAGCCGGAAGTGGCGGCGCATCGTCCATGGTGCTCGAGTCCATAGCGCTCGCTTGTGAAGTGTGTTGAAGCAATTGCGTCGCTTGGAGATCAATATAACCCGAATAGTAGCCTCTAATCACTCGAATAGTAGCCCATGTGGCAGAGGCAACTTGTTGGCAACAGACACCGATGCTACGTTCGTGGCGTAAGTGGCGACGCGAGCGACAGCTCCGGAAGCGCCTCGACTTCGCGCTCTCGACGCCACTCGACACGCGCACGTCAAGTGTGCCGCTCATGCGACCGAGTTGCTGGCGACGCGCCACTGGCGCTGCTGCTGCGAATGCTCCAGCAGTGACGCCAGGAGTTCCAGCAGCCGCACCGTCAGTTGCGCTGCTCGTTCAAGTCGGACAGCAACTTGATCGCCGCGCGCCATGCACACTCGCAATCCTTTGTGCGTTGATCTCTGCGAGCAGTATACGATCCACGCAAGCGCCTTCGCGGACCTGACTGACTGAGCGCGTTGTGGTCGTGTGCTAGTGCTCATGGTCGCGTGGCAGATCCACAGCAAACACAGCGAGAGCTCCTTGTGCGTCGTCTTGCACACGCTCGCATTGCTGCACCACCATTGCTCATGTTCGCTCACACTCACACATGCATATCTTGTCCTTCCACGCAGTCTCTCGCGCTTGTGGGACAGCAGCGCGCCCCTCAGTGCCCTCACTGACTCGACATTCCTCCACAGCGCGTGCGTCTACAGCTCGTGTCCGCATGCTACTCGCACTGCTGAAGTGCGATGACGTCTCACACTATCGCTCCTCCTGCTCCGTAGCATCTCGTTTGGCTGGACAGGCTACTACCTCGAGAAGCAACTCGGCGGTCTCCGCTTCCTCCTCGTCCTCGCGTACTTGCTCGTCCTCACTCAAGTCCTTCGCATCGCAATGGCGATCGCACTCGCTCGGACACTCTCGCTTCACGTACGCACTCACGCCCGTGCCTCAGACATTGCCTACAGTAGCTAAGTTCAAGTCCGATGATGTGTCTCTTGCCTACAGAACGCATGGCGCGTCGACGTGTCCAGTGCACTCTGGGCTCTCAAGGTACAGTCGCTCGCTACGTCGCGACCTCCTCTAGCGATCGCCATCTCACTCACTGACTCTCCCTAACAGGTCGTGCTCACGCGGCAGTACCCGACGCTCGCACCAGCGCTAAGTGTCTCTCTCCCAACGTCCACTGCGACGTGGCTCGAGCTCTTAACAGTCCACGCGTTCCTCCCACGCGCGGCGCTACTCGACCAAGCGATCGGTCTTGTCGCTGGCTACGTCTTCACAGCGATACCTGATGCGATGACACACGTCGCGACGTGCGAGCACCACATCGACAGGACACTGCGGCGCCACGGCATTGCGTTGCCAGTCAAGCATCGCTGGAAGCGCGTGCTTCGCGACGCTCGCGAGCGGCTACGGACGAGCAAGTGGTGGCCACTGCGTCGGCGCCACGGTGTCACAGGCGCGTAGTCAGCAGGACGAGGACGTACAGGCGATCGACAGAGACACAACACAGTAGCAAGAGAGAGACGCACACTCAGTCCAACAGTGTTGACGGGTCGGATCGCTAGCGAATGACGACAAAGCTCTCGGGCGCAATGCACACGCGACGGTCGACTGCGTCGCTCGCACTTGGCGCTTCGAGCACAAACGTCGCGACGCCGCAGTTTGCGAGCTTGCGCTGCGTCGCGGCGCGCTCGAGTGCGTGCGTCGCAGGGAAGAACTCGCGGCAGAACGCGCGGAACCAGAGCGAGTGGCCGTAGACCACGAGCACGTCGGCGTCTTGTTGGCGCAATGCCCACTGTGCAAACGCGTGAAGGCGTGTGCGACTCGAGCCATGCACAGCCTTGTTCCCATGGCTCTCGGTGACATTCAGCAGCGCGTCGCTGCGGTCGGCGCTGTCGTTGTCACTCGCGTCGCTGTGTCCTTTGCTGGGCGATACTGCAGTGGCTGGAACACGCGCGTGGGTCGTGAGCGCGTACGCGTCGCTCAGAGCGAGCGTATCGACGTTCCGACCGATCTCTTGGAGCGCTGAGAGCACGTGGATCTGCTCGTGCGAGCGCGCGAGGCGCGTCGCAGACGCAATGCGCGCAGTCTCGATCGCACGGCGGAGGTTCGAGGTCACGACGACGCTCCGTGGCAGCGGCGAGCTCACGTACTGGAGCACGAGCGCTTGGAGATCCGCAGCAGTTGTGGTCGTGGTCAGAGCGCGCTGGTCGCTTGAAGAACCACGCTCGAGTGCATCGAGCTCGCTCCCAGTCGCGCTCGCAGCCGCAGCGTCAGCAAAGAGCGCACGCGCTTGCTGGACGCCGTAGCTGCTCAGTGGCGAGTCAATGAAGACCGAGTCGGGCGACGGGAGCAAGAGCCACTCGCGCACGCATGCGCGGACAAAGCGCACGAGCGCGCTCCAGTGCTTGCCGCGATTGAACACGACGTTCCACTCGGACTCGGCGTGGCGCACAAAGATGATGCGCTTTGCTTGACACTCGGGCTGTGGCTGCGGCAGGAACGGCGCGACCGTCGTTGTTGGGGCGCTTGGTGTTGCAGAACCAGTCGGAGCGTTGAGCGGTGGAAGCTGCGCGAGCCATCGCGTGTCGCTCGAGAAGAGCAAGTGGAGGAGACCGACTGCAAAGAGCTGGACTTTGAGCCACATTGCCTCGAGTGCGTCTGCAGTCGCTTCGAAGAACGACGCGTGCGCATTGCGGTAGTTTGAGCGGCGACTGCGCGGGTCACCACGGCGAGGAGGTCGCACCATGTGGTCATCGAGCTGTCGGCGAGGCGCCATTCCGATCTCGTTCTCGTCGCTTGATGGGCTTGATGTGCTGCTCGGTGGGCTGTATCTGCTCTGTGCTTGATGTGATTGACGCTCGTCAAGTCCTTTTGAGCTAGAGGAAGCAAGTTGGACTCATTAAATATTAAATAACAGCAAGATGTCGAATCCAGAGATAAGCCAATCAGCATCCGTTGAGTAATAGTGACGTGGACCACTTCGATTCGTGGCTCATTGTTTGAACCCAACAGCCCACAGATCAACATCGTCACGCTCGACAAGAAGCAGCAGCTCCAGCTCCAGCTCCAGCTTCATCTCGTCTCAACGCGCCTGCACCTCGACGCGATGCGAGCGCAAGTTTCTCGCTCGCGCGTGCCGCCACTCACGAGTGTCCGCGTCGTGTTCTCGCACCACGGCGACAATCACAACGGCGACGGCAGCAACGACTCCAAATGCATGAGAGCTGCGTTGCGAGCGCAGATCGCAGCACTGCCGCACGTCGTCAACTTGGTCAGCAGCTTCGTCGACGGTGCGCACCCGAGCCTTTGGAGCCTCTCGCAGGCGTGTGAAGAGAACTTGCTGGGTCTCGCACAGCGACTCAGTGCGCGTCTGCGAGTCGAGTCTGAAGATCTGCGCGAACACGTCGCTCGCAACACCGTCAGCAAGCGCGACGAAAGCGATACCGATGCTGTCGCTGCGATCGACTCCGACCATGCTGTCCAAGATGACAGCTGCGCGATAGACCCTTACTTCTGGCGATACGAATGCAACTTGGCACTCGTTAGCGCTGTGCAGCACAACAACCTCGAGATGGTCGAGTGGCTCCACGACTACTGCCCGCGCGTCCTGCCGCACACTGCGATGCTCGAAGCAGCGCGTCTCGGCAACGTGCACTTGTTGCAGTGGCTCGCGGATCATCACCCAGATGTGTCATGGACGCCGCAGCTCATGGATGCAGCGGCAGAGTACGGTCAGCTCGAGATGCTCCAGTGGCTGCACGCGCAGTCAACGAGCGTCAGGTGCACAAGCACTGCAATGGCTGCCGCCGTTCAACGCGGCCACCTCGAGGTCGTCAAGTGGCTCCGTAGCACGTACGGCAACGCTCTTCAGCTCCGCGCTTACGACGTCGGGATGGCCGTGCTCAACCACCACGCAGACGTCGTCACGTTTGCGCTCGACACCGCAGAGCTGCGCGGCATCGATCTGTCATACATTCGGTCGAACGCTGTGTTTGAAGGCGACCTCGAGCTCGTCAAGCGGTTGACGCTGCAGATGGAAGCCGACGGCTGCGGTGGGCTCGACACGAGCGACCTCGTTTGTACGGCAGCGGGTCAAGGCCATCAACACGTCGTCGAGTGGCTCTACCAGCAGTACCCAGACGTGTGCACGCTCTTCGCAATGGACGAAGCTGCGGGGTCTGGCAACCTCGCGCTCGTGCAATGGTTCCACGAACACCGTCCTGAAGGATGCTCAGAGGGAGCAATGGACGAAGCAGCAACGCACGGCCACCTCGACGTCGTGCAGTGGCTCCACGCGAACCGAGGCGAAGGCTGCACGACGGACGCTATCAACCGGACTGCGACGCGCGGGCACCTCAGCGTCATCCAGTGGCTCCATGAACATCGAGACGAAGGGTGCACGGCGCAAGCGATGGACAACGCCGCTGGGAATGGCTACCTCGCTGTCGTCCAGTTCCTCCATGCACACCGGACCGAGGGCTGCACGGTGGGTGCAATGGACCGCGCTGCTGCGAATGGATATCTCGATGTCGTCCAGTGGCTGCACGAGCACCGACACGAAGGCTGCACGACGAAAGCAATGGACAACGCAGCAGCGAATGGCCACCTCGACGTCGTCAAGTGGCTCCATGCGAACCGCTCGGAGGGCTGCACAACGAACGCAATGGACAGCGCAGCTGGCGCTGGTCATCTGGATATCGTCCAGTGGCTCCAGGAGCACCGTTCGGAAGGGTGCACTGAGAACGCGATGCGGCGCGCAGAGACTGGTATGCACTTTGACGTCGTGCTCTTCATGCACAAGCACCGCACGGAAGGCTGCGGGCCGCGGTGGATCCCTGAGCGATACACCGACAACGCGACCAGTGAGATCGCCGAGTGGTTCGATCTTCACTATCCGACGACGTAGGGGCCATTGACAACGCGTACGAGCGATCTCGATGCGTGCATGCCGACATGATCGACACGAAGTTCTCTGTTGGTGTCGATGGCGTCTGGTTGAGTAATGACTTGGTTTCAATATCGTGCTGTCCATGGGTACACTTTCACTCGCATCGCTGGCAACCTCAGCTCTCCAGCTCCAGCACGAATCGCAGCGATGCGAGCGCAAGTCGCTCGCTCGCGTGTGCCGCCACTCATGAGTGTCCGCGTCGTGCTCTCGCGCAACAGCGACGTTAGCGACGGCTCCAAATGCGTGAGAGCTGCGTTGCGAGCGCAGATCGCAGCACTGCCGCACGTCGTCGAGTTGGTGAGCAGCTTCTTGGATGTGGCACTCCCACGCCTTTGGAGCCTCTCACGCGCATGTGATAAGAACTTACTGGGTCTCGCGCAGCGACTCAGCGCGCGTCTGCATGTCATCGCACCGAGCCTCTACACGTCCGAACTTGACAACAGAAGCACACTGAGCCACCGCGCATGGATCCAGCAGTGCATGAGAGCACGTATCAGCGCTGTGCGGCACAACAACCTCGAGATGGTCGAGTGGCTCCACGACTACTGCCCGCGCGTCCTGCCGCACACTGCGATGCTCGAAGCAGCGCGTCTCGGCAACGTGCACTTGTTGCAGTGGCTCGCGGATCACCACCCAGATGTGTCATGGACGCCGCAGCTCATGGATGCAGCGGCAGAGTACGGTCAGCTCGAGATGCTCCAGTGGCTGCACGCGCAGTCGACGAACGCCGGCTGCACGCACGCTGCAATGTCGGCGGCAGTTCAAAGCGGTCACTTGGCGATCGCATCGTGGCTCCACGAGCACTATCGAACTACAAGCGCGCTTAGAGGATTTGACTGCGCGCTTGCACTCCGTCGCGGCCACGTCGACACAGCAACGTTTGCATACGAGCTCCTGCTCCAGCAGCAATACCAAGACGAAGAGCAGTTGGAGAACCTCGTGTTTGATCTCGACTGCGGCATTGCGACTGCTGCTGAGCTCGGGCAGCTCGAGATGATCCAGTGGCTCCACGCCAAGGCGACGGAGCTCGGGTCGCCGCTCCGAATCACACACGCGCTCCGAGCAGCTGCACACAACGACCATCGAGCTGTTCTCGCGTGGCTCAAGACGCAACGTGAGCACGCAACGTGAAGAGCTATGAGAGCCGCGCTTCCAGTCGTCAGAACTCCATCAGCACGAGCGCGAGCGAGCGAAGGTCGCTTACATGTGTTCGGGTGATCGCAAGTGTATCGTGAGAATAAACACTTGATCAATGTATGATTAAATCGCACGATTGTGTCCTCCAGGAATCTCCAACACCAGCACACCAAAATCAAAGCGACCGACGTGCAGACGCAATGTCGTCGCTGTCGTCGTCGTCGTCGCGCGTCGTGCGCGCGCTCTACCAGTGCGTACTCGCTACTACTGCCTCTCGCTGCTGCTACCTGTCAGTCTGCTACAGCTGCTGCTTACGCACGCACTTGGACCGACTGCGCTAGATCGCTCCTGCTCTCGACGCGGCAGCTCCAGAACGACCTCGACGCTGGCCGCACGCTTTTCAATGCGATTCGCTCTGGTGCAGCCGACTCGTACGCTGGCGCCAAGAGCGACTGGCAGCGCGAGCGCAAGTTCGATGCGCGGTTCGCAGACATGCATGCGGTCAGCAAATGGCACCGCAAGCGCACGTTCGTGACGCTCGTGCGCTCGCAGTTTGAAGCGCCACTGCGCGAAGACCGCAGCTACACGCGCGCTGTGAGCGAGCGCATTGACGCAGGTACGCGCACGAGCACGTCTATAGGCGCCTTCTATGCGTTTGGATCGTCTCTAACAGGTCTGTACATGTACGTGCGCGCAGCATTCACAGCGCTGCGGGACGTCGACGACCACAACGCACTGATCCGCGACCTCACTGCGCGCGGCGCGTTCCAGCCCAAAGTACGTCGTGTCTACTGCAGTCTCTGCGCTATACGCATGTGCTGTCCTTACTAGCACAGCCCATCAACAGAAGCGGACCGACGCCGTGGCGTTTGTCATTGGCGACGTTGTTCTCGTGAAAGACGTCGGCCGCGGTGTCGTCACGGGCTGGAACGTCGCGCGCTCGCACGCATTTGCCGACCTCCACGTGACGTACGACATCCTCCCGCACGTCACGCCCACGCGGTGCGTACGCTTCACGACTGCTGCTCGATACGATCCGATAGACGACTGAATCGCGTTTGGATGGCGTTTGCTTTGCATAGTGACGCGAGTCGACTGAGCCGCGTGCCTCAAGAAGACCTCGAGCGGATTGCAGAGCCAGAGGTGCGGATCCTGCTGTTGTCGTGCCATTGCAATAGAAGGACGCAAGCGCTCTCAATGGACTCACGACGCGTTGGACGTGCGGATCGTGGCGCAGGCGATTGCGAACCCGTCGCTCTTGCTGTACTTTGACGGCTTTGCCAGCGGTCGCTACGTGCCGTCGGCGCCTCTCGCGCGTCACTTTCCAGACGACCGCAGCGCTGCAGAGGATGATGACGACAATGAGCACGAGGCAGTCGCTGTGCCGTCGATCGTGCAGCTCCAGTTTGCAGACGAACCGACGCTGCTGCAGTACTTGCGCTGCGACGACGCGACGGTCGTGCAGTTTGCGACTGCTGCGCTCGAAGGCAAGTGGCTCGGCGCGTCGAGCGAGTGTGCGCAGCGTAGCGTGCGTGAAGCGCTGCAGCTCATGGACATGGGCAGCGTCGTGCAAGCGCGCGACCTGCTGCTGCGCGTCGTCGAAGATGAAGACGCAACGTACGCGTACGCGTGGACAAAGCTCGGGCTCGCCGAGTTCCGCGCAGGCGACGCAGCGACTGCGCTGCGCTACTACGAGACTGCACTGGCGCTGAACCCACAGCTCGTGGACGCGCTTGTTGGACTCGGGACGTGCGCGACGAAGCTCCAGCGCTGGGACGTCGCGCATCGCGCTGCAGTGGAGCTCATGCGGCTGCAGCCTGCGAACGCCGTGGCGCGCATGCTGCTGGAGAATGCGATTGTGTCGTCGCTCTGATCGAGTGACGCTCATAGAAGAGGAGAAGCGAGAGAGTCGCGATAGAGAGCGGTTGAATGAACTAGACTACGTGCATGCACTTGTGCATCTTGAGTCACAGAGCGGCTCGAGCCTGAGTACGAGTGTCATGAGGTTGACGTTGTTGATGTTGATGCATGTCAGTCTGGTATCCCTTGATTTTGTCACTATTATCTATTGAGCAGTATTTCCCTCGTTTTTATCACTATCCAAATCGATACAGAGACTGATCTTGCTCCCACAACATTGCAACTCCACATCAAGAAGACGACATCAAGAAGACGACATCATGGCCGACGACGATGCGCGTATTGGCGCAAGCGTGCGCAGCCGCGCGTCGCACGTGAAGACACTCGTGGCACAGCGCAAGAATGAAGACGCAGTGCGCGCGGCGCTCGAGGACCCGCCCGTGCTCGCCAAGTCGGACGCGATCAAGGACGAGAACGCACAGACTGTGCTCACTGCGCTGCTCGCGTGCAACAAAGGAGAGATGCAGCGCGTGGTCGACTCGCTCTCGACCGAGCAAGAGGACGCACTGATGAAGTACGTCTCGCGATTCCTCGCGCTCGCGTCTCAGAGCGCAGTCGTGCTCGAGTGGCACCAGAAGCTCGCGACGAAAGCCGGCGCCGGCTGCATCATGCGCGCATTCACAGACCGAAAGCAGGTCTGAAGCGACAGCACGAGGAGCTACTGCATGATGCTCTTCTACTGACGTAATACAACGTAACCGGACCGAATACACTTGGGCTTTGTATGCTCACGGACACTTTCCATCGCTCTCACGCACGAGACGGTCAACGAACGTCGTGATGTGCTCCATCGCGGCGTCAGTGCTGCTGCTCCCAGCAGCGCCGCTCGCTGTGATCGCACCGAGGATCGTAAAGTGGTTCCGTGGTGCGACCACGTGTCGCTCGACGCGCGTGTTACCAGCTGCTACGAGCCACGTCGCGAGCTCTGCAGCGTCTTCGCCAAAGTGAAAGTCGTCGTCGGCTGTGAGAAGCAGCACAGGCGTGTGGACGAGTGGCGATGCTGCGCCTTGCTTCACGAGCGCAGAGGTCACAGACGCTTCGCGCCACTGGTCGACGCGCTCGCCAAATGCTGGCGTCGCAACGAGCGCGCCGTAGAACGCAGTGTTGGCCATGCGCACGATGTTGTAGACGCCCGAGATGCCGACTGCGCACGTGACAAACTCAGTTGCACTGCGCTCGAGCCCGACGTCGCGGAGGTACTGCGGGTCTGCAAGCAGTTGCATCACAAGATGCGCGCCAGCGCTGTGGCCAATGAGCACGAGCTGGTTCGGGTCGCCGCCGTACTACACAAGGGGCAGGAGGCAACGAACACGTGAGTGTGAGCTTGAGAAGCTCGACCCATGTCAACTGACTGAGCGCACCTTGTCGATGTTGCTGTGGACCCATCGAACTGCGGAGGCGACGTCGAGCGCATGCGCAGGGTGCTTCACCTGTGCATTCGTCAGTTGTGACAACGTGAGTGTGTACACATCAGAGAACGAGCGAGCAAGAGCATGGGCATACGCAAGACACACCTCGGGCGACAAGCGGTAGTTGACCGACACGCCAACGTACCCGCTGCGCGCAAACGCTTCATCAATGCCGTTGTTGAACGCGCCAGCTTTGTCGCCGCGCTGCCACGAGCCGCCGTGGACAAACACACACACTGGTCGCTTGTGCCGTGGGATCGCATCCCCAGGCACTGCAATGTCCTGGTGTCGATGTGCACCGAGCGAACAAGCGCGAACAATGTGAGTGCTCATCATGTGCAGATGCAAAGAGAGCGCATGAGAGCTACAGCGACAGTGAGAGTATTGCAAGAGAGAGACGCACGAGCTTGTGCTTGTCGTGGCGCACAGCAGTGTACGCGACGTCTTTCCAGCCACTGAGTGCGCTCTGGAGCGGCAGCGTGCGCCATCGCGCGGTCATCGCTTGCGTCGATCTTGTCGAGAGTGTTGCGTCGGTTTGTGTGCGTGTTCAATCTATCTGTCGGTTGATTGAAAACGAAATCCATTTATTTAGTATTCAATCATATAATAATAATGGACTCTATTATGAATATAATCTCTAATACTGAGCTGCAGTTGTTTTTCACTTCACACGACGAGCAGTATTTTCACGAGCAGCAGTAACCATGGCACGAGCAAGCGTACGTGCCTGTACGCGCGAGCGAGTGCATGCGCACACGACCGCTTGCGCGTGCTCTTGCGCTGCGTCTATGACATACTCACATGCTCATGTACATGCACGAGCAGCACCGCGCGTCGATCCAGTTCCCAAACGCGCACAGCGACGGCATCTGGAGCACGTTCTGGACCGCGAACGACAAGATATTGACTGGTTCTGTCGATGAAGTCGCGAAAGCTTGGTGCGTCGCGCGTTCTCTCTCGTCCTCTGCTTTGTGTCTGCTGTTGATACGTCAGCATAGCCTCACACGCATGCATGCATATTGCTGTCGCTTTCGGCCCCCGACGCACAGGACGGTGACGAAAGACTCGATCACAGTCGCGCAGCAGTACCCTGGTCACGTGCTCGGGACGATCGCGATTGTCGGGAACAAAGCGGGCTCGCACGCAATCACGAGCTCGCTCGACTGCCAACTGCGTGTGCTAAACCTCACGACCGGCGCAGTCGAGAAGACGATCGATGCGGGTCCAGGCGAGCTCTGGCAGATCGCGTACAGCCCGGACGAGTCGCGCCTGGTGTCTGGCAGTCAACAGGGCAAGATCAACCTCTTCGACCTGGAGGCCGAGAAGCTCGTGCACGAGATCAGCGCACAGGCCAAGTTCGTCCTCAGTGTCGCTTACGTACGTCTGTTGGAGGATGTGCGGTGTGGGTGTTTGGGCGATTGGGTGATTGACTCGATCTGCTGTTGTTGTCTGGACTATGGCAGTCGCCGAATGGCAAACACGTCGCGTGCGGCGGCTTTGACGGCTTTGTCGGCGTGTACGACGTCGAGACTGGCGCGCTCGTGCACAAGTACGAAGGTATGGCAACCGACATGCTCGTCTGTTGTGTGGATGGCTGAGTGCGTGATGGCGAGTGCTGACACGAGTGCTCTTTTGTGTGTCGGATAGACCGATCCAAGCCGGTGCGATCGGTTGCGTACGCGCCTGACGGAAAGCTCTTTGCAGCATCAGACGACATGCACGTGAACATCTACGACCCGTACGTCCTCATGCTGCGGCGATCGTCTCGCGTTGGCGGTCTTGCAAACTACGCATCCTCACAACTGCTTACTCACTTTCTTGTTAATGTGTAGGACGCACGACAACGCTGTCGCAACGCTCTCGGGCCACATCTCGTGGGTCTTGAGCGTCGACTGCTCGCCTGACGGTCGCCAGTTCGCCACCGGGTACGGACGCTCGATACCTCGCAATTGTCTACAGTGCCGGTATGACTTGGAGCCTTACGCCTTTCGATGTGAATGAATGAAGTGGTGCGGACCGCCGCGTGAAGGTCTGGGACATTGGCATGCGTCGCTGCCTCTCGACGTTCGACTCGCACACGGACCAGGTCTGGAGCGTCGCGTACAACACCACGGGCTCGCGTCTCGTCTCGGGAGGCGACGACGCACTGCTGCAGATCTACGAGACTGCGCCAGCTGTCTAAGCCGTGGGATTGCAGCGTAGAGAAGCAGAAGAAGTCAGGAGTTCGCGGTCATCACGACGCGAGTCGCTCATGTGAGTGCAACGAAGTTGTCTTCGTCACTTTCAACACATCCTCCTGTTGTATTCGCTGGTGTGCGATTCTAGACTTGATGTTTGTAGGCTGCTTTCGCCTCTGAAAATTTGATCTAATCCAAATTTTCAGATCTACCAGCTATAAATTTGACTCCCTTGTATTATTCACTATAGCATTCTTGCTATTGCGCTTGATTGACAGACCACGCCATTGCTGCATTTGCTCCCGCTTGGTCGTTGACGTCGCTCGTTGCTACGCGCAGCAGCCTTTGCCTCGGCAGCAATGGTCCTCGTTCACCTCATGCTCATGCTCGTGTGCGCGCCTGTGAGCTTCACGCTCTGGGCGCTCTACGCGTTCGTTGCGGGCTTCTTCGTCTCGACGAGCGCACAACGCAACGCCACCGACAAAAAGACCGATGAGCAGCGCTCGAGTGCGACCAAGCAGTCACTTCGCGTCGGCTTCATTCACCCAGACTTTGGCATCGGCGGCGCAGAGAACCTCGTCGTGAACGCAATGCTCGCGCTCCAGCGCAAGGACGTGCACGTGACGATGTTCACAGCGCACCACGATGTCTCGCACTGCTTTGAAGAAACACGCGGCGACGGACCGCTCGCCAAGTACGTGCGCGTGTACGGTGACTGGCTCCCCAAGACAATCGGCGGCAAGCTCTACGCTGCGTGCGCGTGGCTCCGCGTCTTGTACGTGACGTTTGTCGTCGGGTTCCTCTACGCGCGCGACTTGGACGCGTTCGTGGTCGACCAAGTCTCGATCTCGATCCCACTGCTGCGGTACTTTGGCAAACCCGTGCTCTTCTACGGCCACTACCCAGACAAGCTCCTGAGCGTCCAGTCCGGCTCGGTGCTTAAGCATCTCTATCGCTATCCGCTCGACACGCTCGAAGAGCTCACGACTGCTGCTGCTGACCTCGTCGTTGTCAACAGCAAGTTCACGCGCTCGGTCTTTGAGCAGAGCTTCCCACGCGTTGGTCGCAAAGGTCTTGCAATCCTGTACCCGCCAGTCGACATCCGCGTCCTCGAGGCGTTCTCGCCGTCGGATGCGCGTAACTCGACGCTCTTTGTGTCGCTCAACCGCTTTGAGCGCAAGAAGAACGTTGCGCTTGCGATCCGAGCGCTCGCGCACCTCCAGACGCGCGTTCCAGCTGACGTCTTTGCGTCTGTGAAGCTCATTGTCGCCGGCGGCTACGACCCGCAGAACCCGGAGAACATTGCGCACTTAAGCGAGCTGAAGGCTGACGTCGCAAAGTTCGCACTCGATGACCACGTCGAGTTCCGCACGTCCGTGTCTGACAGCATGAAGAAAGAGCTCTTGGCGACTGCGCAAGCGATCCTGTACACGCCAAGTAACGAGCACTTTGGCATCGTGCCAGTCGAAGCCATGGCGTGCGGCACGCCTGTGATCGCAGTCAACAGCGGCGGACCGCTCGAGTCGATCGTCGATGGCGAGACGGGCTTTCTGTGCGAGAGCACACCTGAAGCGTTTGGCGACGCGATGGCAGCGCTCTGTGGCGATGCGAACGCTGAGCGCGTCGCGATAATGGGCGCTGCTGGCAAAGCGCGCGCGCAGTCGCACTTTTCGCTCGAGACGTTCGGCGACGCGCTCTTTGCGTTCGTGGAGCAGCTCGTGTAAGACAAAGACGACAGTGTAAAGGACTTGTGTGCTTGGGTTCATTCGAGTGTGTGTCATTTATACGTGGTAGTGGTGGCGTGTGTGGTGGTGTTCATAGTACTTGAGGATGTGTGACGCTAACATGCGAGAGATGCGATAGCAAAGACTGGGTGCTGCTCACTGCGCGGCGTGGCAGCAAAAGAGCGACGCGAAGAAGCGCACGATGCTGGATGAAGACTGATGCCCGTGTCGTGAAGACACAGCTGCTGACGGGTGCGACCGTTGCGGCGTGCGCTCGAGGTCGCGGCACTGCGTGATGTACTTTTGAAGCATCGGCGCGTGCTCGTAGTAGTGCGTCGAGTCGAACTGCGTCGGTCGCACGCGATCGCGGTTCATGAGCTCTTGGACAGGCAGCGTCCCTGAGTCGGCGTGGCGGTCCTGTACATATAGTCATTGTGAGACCAAGAGACAGATGCACTCGATCAGCCAAACACGACAGAGTCACATCGCACACGAACCTTTGGGTTGACAGCTGGGAGCTTGAGGTACCGGCAGATCGAGTTGCATCGATGGGACGAGAGGAACTTGTGGAAGCCCAGGACGCCAAGGTTCCCTTTCCCAAAGTCGTCGCCCTGGAGCGTATGGAGCTGCGGATCTGTGTACAAGTCACCGACGCCTTGGATGTCGACAGCCAAGAGCTCGTGGTTCGACGCTTCGTACGTAAAGTGCGAGAACGCCTGTGGCGTGTTGCGCTCGTCGTCGCTCACAGACCCAAAGTTGTTGTTGTGCTTGCGGTACTCGCCTGGGATGTACGGCTCGACTGCGCACAGTGCGCCATTGCTGGATACATATCATAGTGGACATCACATTGGTTAGTCCACAGTGCATGTCATCTACAAGTGAAGACATTGACACCAAACTACGCACCGTTCAGTGAGCTCAAGCACCCACGCATGGATGAACTCGACGCGCTTTGGCGGCTTGTACGAGTTGTAGAGCTGCGCGTAGTGCGCACAGTGCGCTTGGAGCTCCGTGTCACGAAAGTACGTCTGCGGGTCTTCCTCTGGATCAATTGCGACTTTTGCAACGTAGCTCGTCGGCTCTTGTTGCAGCTGACAAGTGGCATCAGATGTGACATCGAGCAAGTGGTACACGACGCGCAAGCTCCCTTTGCTGAACGGCGTCTCGTCGAGCGCCACGCGCACGTGTGTGCTGCTCCACTGCCGCGTCGCGTAGTCAAACACGTGCTTCGTCGCGTGCTCCGGCCGGACATTCGCAAAGTTTGGCGCGTGCGGGACAATGAGCGGCAGCGCGTGCGACGGCCGACCGATCGCCATGCACCGCGGCTGCTGCTGCTGTGTCGTTGCCATCTCACTGCAGCTGCTGTCGAGCGTGCGCGGTGGGAGATAGAGCGTTGCACCGTCATCGTCGTCATTCTGGCGCTCGACAGTGCGCGCTGGTCCGCCAGTGAGCTCATCAACAATTGCGCACTTGCGGCGCTCGTACTCGTCGATCGAGAGGAAGCCCTGGTCGCAGAGCGCTTTGAGCGTCGCGATGCGACTGAGGATGTCGTCGTGAGCGTTGAGCGGTTGCTGCTGATGGTGGTGGTTCCGTGGCGCACAGAGCGTCGGCTGGTCGTCCCAGTCGCTCACGCTGCTTGCATACGAGCTCCGACTCGCGCGCTGCACACGTGTGGGAGTGAGCGACAGCGCAAGCTCGCTCTCGCCGTCACTCCATTCAACATCTTCTTCCTCATCGTCGAACTTGCTGCTGCTAGCGACACTGCTGCGCAGTGAACGCACACTCTGCTGCCACGTCACGTCTTCGTCCTCTTCAGTTGTTGCGGGTGCTACTGCTGGTGGCGTCGGTGCGACGTCTTCGCTGCAAATGTCGCCAGCACCTTGGCGTGACGCGATGCGTAGTGGAGACGAGAACGCGTCGCTTGTTGGGAGGAGCCGAACAGCTGCACAGCTGTGTGGATACACGCGCGCGAGACGCTTAGCACGCGGCGTCGACGCAGTCACCGTGTGAAAGAGCCCGGTGACAAGCGGTACGGCCGCAGCGACGAGCGGAAGCTCAGTCATTTTACTACTGCTGCAGCTATGCTCGGCAGTCTGCTGTCCGCTGTGCGGCGAGCGCATCACGTCGTCGCAGGTAACAGTGTGCGCGACCATGGTTAGAGTCGAGACGGTATCGTCGTGTGGAGCTGCTCGTGCCTTGTGTGTGCGATCTTCTGCCGCGCGCGTGTGTGTGTGCGGATGGAAAATGTGCGAGGGAGGCGTCGCTTCCGCGTCGCTCCTGTTGCCGCTCGGTCCTCGATCGCTCGATCCGTCAGTCAGTCGATCGATCCGTCGGTCGAGTGATCGCGCAAGTGGTCCGCGCGCGTCGCTGTCGTCGTCGCCGCGAACGAACGTGTGGGCAGCGAGCAAGAGCGCGAGTGCAGTGCCGCCGCTTCATGCGCGTGTTTGAGCTGCGTTTGCTTTTGCGTCATGATGACTGACTAAGAAGCGTTTGGAATTGCATATCGTCGGTCGCACGCGTTCAACATTTGCACCAGTTGCTAGTATGCACAATCAACTCAGGCTCTTTTAAATTGCATATTTATACTATCAATAATATTGTGTATATATTCATTATAATATTGTGTATATATTCATTTTTGATACGTTTGTGTTTGTGCTCATCTCACACTCGGCTTGGCTTGGCTTGGCTTGATCCTACTGCTGCTGCTGCTTGGAGCATCAACCTGCACGATGCAAGGACACCAAGCGATCACTTCGGCGATGAGCGTTTGCTCAATACCCATGCTCTCTATGAACCCACAGCCAGCGACTCACTCACTCACTCGAACGCACTCTCTCCCACAAACTCAAACGCGTCAACTTGGTCGAGACGAATGCCAACATTGTCGAATGGAACTCGGCACACACTCGGTGCTTCAGTTCGCATAACGTCGTGGTCTAGCTGCATCAACTCCGTCGATGAACTAGCACTGGACGAAAAGAGCATCTCGACGATGTCAGTAGTACTGGAACGCTGGCACAGGCGGCACGATCGTCGAGTCCCAGCGGCAAAAGTAGCCCTTCCAGAGCCTACCGCAGCAGCAACAATCCGCCATTCGTTTGTCAGTTCACTCGGCCATCATCACACTGCTCAAAACACACTCAATGCGCTTGCAGTGTAACGCACTTGATGTTCTTCGACAGCGTACTCGGCGACACGAGCGTCACGTGCTCGCTCGGCGCATAGAGCGGACTCGTAAAGAGCTCGCTGGTGCTGTTCACTTCGCTCCAGATCGACCGTACGCGGTGCTTCCCAAAGATCTCCTTCCTACGCATCAGACGACACTCAGCGGTCAGTCTGTCGGCCAATCACCCAATCACCCAACACGCAAGCAACACACAGGACGCACCGCTGTCGCTCGCAGTCAAACATGAACGTGCCGTACTTGCACGCGTAAACGTGGTCCGCGAGCGTGAGCAAGAGCTTCTCGTTGAACTCGCACTCGGACGGCTGCTGCCGCACAAACTGCCACACGCAGTCGAGCCAGAGGAGGAACACGGGCGAGCGCTGGTCGTGCGTCGCATCGCTGCGCGCGTGGCCGCAGCGAAGGCCGAACTGGTGCCCAAAGCTGCACCAGGCCTTTTCGATCAGGACCTGGAAGCCCCGGAGCGTGCGGTAGTACGGATCGAGCATGAGCTCAGCGAGCGACACCATCTGCGCGGTGCGGTCCCATCCGTCGCTGCAGTGCGTGAGTACTGAGACGCCGTTGTGCACGGTGTGCGCGAGCTCGACCGACGCTTTCAGGACGTAGCGCACGTGGCGGAGCCAGCCCGAGCTTTCGAGCTTGCTGTAGAAGCTCGCAGTGTCTTCGTTCGCACCGCGGCGAGGCTCAAAGAGCGCGGTGAGGCTCTGGAAGCTCTGGCGCACAGCGTGGATGTTGTCCATGTTGAGGAACACGAGCTTCGCGCCGCGGTAGTTGCTCACGACCTCAGTCCCTTTGCCCATGGCTTTGTTCCCAACCGCAGCGAGCTGACTCCGTGCGTCCATGATCACGTACCGACTCCTGTCCGTGCTGCTCTTTGTGCAGAGCAAGCGCACGAGGAGCTCGTCGTCCATGCTTCGCGCCGACTTGAGACCTACGAGCGGCTGACTTGAGCGACTGATCGTCGCGCCATTTGTGCGATGGAGCCACGAGACGACTGGGAGGCGATTCCCAGAGCGGAACGCTGCTGCGGCTTTGATCCGGACGTCCGACATGCCAGCAGGGACGATCACGTGCTGTGGGTACGTCTCGCAGAGGTCGTACCGCTGCGACTGGTCGATGCACCGGAGCCGCTCTGGGACGTCCAAGAGCCCGAGGCGCTCGTACTCGCGCCGAATGTCGAACGGCACTTCTTCGGACGGTGCGATCGTCGTCGGCGCGTACGCAAAGCAGAACGCGTCGAGGAGAGTTGATGGGAACGCCAAGCAGCTCAGACACTGCACGAGCTTACTGTACTCGCTCTCGTTTGCGAACGAGAGGCGCACGACCTGAGTGTCTTTGCACCGGAGCACGACGCTGTACGTCTCGGAGTCGTTCGTAAAGCCCAGAACCGCTTGCGCGTGGTCGAGTGCTGCGCTCGAGAGCGACGCACTGCCACTGCCGCTGCTGTTTGTCGAACTGGTGCTACTGTCGCTGCCGTCGATCGATGCGATCGAGAGCACTGGGACTTGCCAGTCGATCTCGCCTTTGCCGAGCAAGCGCGTGAAGAAGCAGCGGTAGTTTGTGATCGAGAGCTTCCCGCTCAAGTAGTGCGAGAGGCACGAGCCGTCGTGCGCGAGCACGAAGCGCTGCGTGCTCGTCTCAACGTGCGCGTAGCAGAGCTCGCCAGGGAGCAAGTGCGTCGCGAGGACAGCAGCAGTCGCGTCGTGTGCGTCTGGGACCAACACGGTCGACGTGTCGCTCGCGTCGCTTACTGGTGCGTCGTCAACAGTGTCAGCGCCATTGGCATTGTCCGGACTCGCAGCGAGCGCACGAGGCGCTGGGTGGAGAAAGCCCATGTACATCGGCCGGCCGATGAGCTGAATGTGCCGCTTCACCTCTTCAGTCGTCACGCCCGAGACTTCAACGCCGTTGATCGAGTGGAGGATGTCGCCAATGAACACGCGGCCGCTCGCTTTCGCTTGCCCGACGCCAGTGCTGCGTGGCGACGGGTCGTCGACAAAGTCTTTGACGGCGAGCGCGCCAGTGAACGGCGCAGACGCAGCAGTCAAGATGATCCCGAGCGATCCGGCGTCGAACTGGACGACGTCAATGCCATTTGGTCCTTCGCGCGCTGCAAGCGTCGGGTCTCGAAGGACCTGTGCAGTGCGAATGAGCGCTGTGACTGCGGCGCTCGGCCGTGTCGAGCCATTCGTCTCGCCGCGGTCGTCTGCGTTTGATGTCTGCATGAGCAAGCGCCAGCAGCCTGTGCTGTCGGTCGCTCGGAGCTGCTTGGACATTGCAAGGAGCTTGGCGACGCAGAGGTACCGCAGCAGTGGAAAGCCGATCCAGTCCGTATCATCATCATCGTCTTCATCGCTATCGAGAGGCGCAAGTCGTGGGAGGTCGTGGAGGTAGTCGTCTTCTGTCGAGACGTGCGGGAAGTGAATGTGGCGGCGCGCGCGGTCGTGGATCATCGCGTCCCAGACAAAGAGGAGCTCGTCCAAGTCGAACTCGCGCGCGAGCAAGAGTCGGATCCAGCGCAAGCAGTACGTCTCGGGGACGATCTCGAGGTTCTGCAAGTGGTAGAACAGCTGCGGGTCCTTCTGCTGCAGCAGCGCGTACTGGATGTCGCTACAGATGCGCGCGAGCGCCGACGCTTTGCGCTGCGTGTTGGTTCGCGCAGACAGAGGCGCTCCAGAGGACGAAGAGGGTGCACTATCGACGTCGCTTGCTTTGCTAGAGTAGCTCGCAAAGAGCTGCGGCTCGTGCTGCAATGGCAGCGAAGTGGTGCGCTGTCCAGTGCTACTGCTGGTACTAGAAGGAGGCGGTGGTGATGGCGCTGGACTCGCGTGTCTAGACGTCTCGGCGATCGCGTAGAATGGCTTGAGGTACAGCATGAGCGCCTCAAACACGAGGAACGTGTCGGCTTCAGCACTCTCTGGGAGCTCGTAGCACGTGTCTCGAGCAAACGGGTTGGACGCGTCGTCGTCGTCGTTGTCGCTCGCGTCAGGCGCGCTGCTGCTGCTGTCAGAGCGCACGAGGAACGCGTAGAGCACGACTGCAGCGACGTCGTGCATGCCTTGGCGGTACGACACGTCTGAATGGAGCTTGCACCAGACGAACAGCACGTGGCGCAGGATGTCGCGGTACGTCGCGTTCTGGAAGAGCGTCTCGTGCCCAGCAGGGTAGAGCCGCTCGAGGTCCGTGTTGATCTCGTACAAGAGCGTCTCGTCGCTAAAGTACTGCGCCCACGTCGATGCGTCGCTGCTCGGTGTGTGCGCGCTCGCGTGTGGCGCACGCGCTTCTTCGTCATCGATGTCGTCGTCGTCGTCGCTGTCGTCGTCGCTATCGTCGATGATCGAGCTCGGGACTAAACGCTGCGGCAAGCGCTTCGCAGCAGACGCAGCGACAGCAGCCGACGTGTGCTGGTGCTGCTGCTCAATGAACGCCGAGAGCGGATCGGCGTTCCCGACCGCGTCCATTTTGAACACGAGCTTGTCTTTCAGGAACGCATAGCGCGCGCGGTCGAACGCGACGCCGTCACGCTGGATGCAGATACCGAACGCGCTTGCCCACTGCTCGCCAAACGTCGTGTGCGACGACGCAGCAGATGGTGGCGGCATGCTTGACGTCGCGACGTCTTCATCCAGCTCATGGTGTTCATGCTGCGCCATCATCTTCACTTCGCTTCAATTTCAGAGATATCTTGCTCAAGAAAAGATTTGTCATATTTTCTAAAATATTTTCAACAAATGATATATATTTAAAGTATACATAAACACTTTTCAATAATATTTACTAGTAGATAGTGCATAAATATATTAACCGCGTGGCTCGCTACGAAACTTTTCGCAAAAGATTCGTATGGCTTGACTTGAATAATGTATGGTGCCAGCTGGTTTGCTCAAACAACGCCAGAGAGGCGTACTTTGCCGACAACATAGTGTGCGCAGGTTCAACATGCCTACTTTGTTCGTTTATTGCATATGCTATCCTTGTTTCTTCTTAGGCTTTACTTTTGTATCGAATTTTTCTTGTCAGTTTGGTATTTTCACTATTGACAACGATTTGCGTAAAGCGTCCTCTTTTCGTAATTTGAAAGCTGTGTATCGGCTACCGAATTGTAGCTCACTTGAATTCTGTATTGCGCTTGAGCCCCACATGTCGATCACCGTGCAGTGTGGACGACTGACAACTCCAAGCAGCTGGAGCAAGTTGCTGCTCTTGCGACACATGACATCACTCGCCATTTCGCCAGCTCGCGATGCCGACGCCACCACCACCACGCGCTGCTGTTGCGGCTGCTGCCGATCGATCGACCGAGCTCCCGCTCCTCGCGCCGCATCTCGGTGGCAGCGACAGCGCACCGAACTCTGCGAATGCGCCGCTCTCATCCGGTCCGTTTGTCGACCCTGGCGTCTACCGCTACGAGCGCAATCGCAAGAGCCACGAGTTCTTCTCGCCAGGTCCACACAGGTTCGTACACGCGCGTGTACACTTACTCTCTCATTGTGTGTATGTCTGCACGTGCCGATCTGACACAAACGTCTCTCTTGCATTGCATTGCGCTGCAGCACGGAGCGCACAGTGAAAGCGCCGTCTGCGATCTTCAACCTCGCGTCGACGATCATCGGTGGCGGCATCCTGTCGCTGCCGTATGCGTTCGAGAAGTGCGGTCTCGTGCTCGCTGCGTTCTTCATGGTCGTGTCTGCGGTCGCGTCGAACTTTAGTTTGTACGTGATCGTGAGCTGCAGCCGCCGCGGCGGCGCAACGACGTACGAAGAGATCGTGCGCAAAGCGCTCGGACCGCGCGCAGGGCTCGTGACTGTCACGCTCCTTGTGCTGCTCACGTTCTTGACCATGGTCGCGTACGTGATCTTGATGAAAGACCTCGTCGGGTCGCTCGGTGAGCAGTTCCTCTACGCGCGCGCGATCAGCGCAAGCGAGAAGAACGTCTTGACGATCGTCTGCCTCGCGCTCGTGTCGCCCATGCTCTTTGCGCGCTCGATGGACGCGCTGCGGTACACGTCGATCTTCAGTCTCTGCGCTGTCTTCCTCTTGGCGATTGCGATCAGCGTCCGCGCGATCCAGTCACTTGACTCGAGCGCTTCGAGTCTCCCAGCGACGCAGGACATCCCGATCAAGCTCTTCCCGACGCACTGGCGCGACGCAGTCTTTGCGTTCCCGATCATCAGCATCTCGTTCCTCTGCCACTTTAACGTACTCCCAGTCTACCGCGAGCTCCACAAGCCGACGCGCCACCGTCTCAAGAAGATCGTCTCGGCCACGATGTTCTCGACCTGGGCGTTCTACATGGTCGTCGCGACCATGGGCTACTTGTACGCGTACAAGCTCCCAGGTGGCGTCCAAGACGACATTCTCAACAACTTTCGCATCAACGACGCGCTCATGAACGTCGGGCGCCTTGGACTGCTCGTGACGATCATGATGAACCTCCCGCTCATTATGCAGCCGTGCCGGATGAACACGATTCGCCTAGGGAAGTACATCAGCGGCTTTGTCAAGACGTACGGCTCGCGAGCAGCGCACGGCGAAGACATTGCGCTCTTGACAACTCCGACGGCGCTCCCAGAGGCCGTGACGCCAGCCGTGCCGTACGTGAACCAGACCGTGTTCCACGTTGGACTGACTGTTGCGCTCATCTGCGGCGTCATTGCGCTCGCGCTCGTGCTCCCGGGCGTCGCAGTCGTGTGGAACATGGTCGGCTCGACCGTTGGGATCCTCATCTCGTACGTCCTCCCGTGCGTGTCGTACATCATCATTCGCAAGAGCCGACCGAACTCGGACCGGCGCAAGATCACGGCGTGGGGCATCCTCGTCGTGAGCTCGATCATGTGCATCGCGTGCTCGCTCCAGTCGTTCAAGCTCTTGTAAGAAGACAAACGGCGATGTAGGACAAAGGACGATGACGAAGGAGAGAGAGAAGGAGTAGGGGCAATGCGTAGGAAGTCGTAGCTCTGGCGTCGGAATCAAATGACGTACTGACTGGAGCAGATGATGGTCAGGAGTGCGTCTGGTGCGATTGAGTCAGTCAAGTACTGACACGGATCGGAGTCAAGCACAGTAGAGCACTGACACGAGACCTCCGACCGGATCGCAGACATCGCTGGTTATCACGCTAGTTCTGGTGTCTTTGCTGCCCTACTTGGTGTAGCTGGACTGGGGTGTCCTACATGGTCCTAGCGATCTTCGCGCGTCCTGGTGTCGACATTGTCCATCGCAAGGCGCTTCGATCTCGAACAACGCGAGGCGCAGAGGATCAACGGCCTTTTGCGAGCGTCCTGCCCATGACTCGTACGCACAGCGCACCGCCACACACACACATGGCGTCAAAGCGTCGAAGGTCGAGATTTCGATCGCTGGCCCCAAGTTTCGATCAAAGGCACACGGTCAGAAAGAAACGGCGCGACGAGCGGCTCCAGCTCGAGACACGTCGATGTCGAGTGACCGACTGGAGCACACGCCACCACCATTCGCGCAGTTGCTCTTTGACTCACGTATCATCAGCAGCATGCGTCGCTCGCGCCGCGCAACGACAGCGAGCTCGCTCGACGAGTTCCACGTCGACAGCCGCTTCTCGACGTTCCCAGTCAAGAAGCGACCGATCGGTGTGATCCCGAACGAGTTCATCGTCTCGGCCCGCGTGCAGGTGCAGCGCATGATGCCAGTCTGGCTCGCAAAAGCGCGGTGGCTCGTCCTGCGCGGATCCAAGACACCTGTGCTCGCTGTGCATCGACACATTGGCGCCGGGAGCGTCGTGCTCGACGACCATCCACTCAAAGTCATGATTCTTGGCACAGACACGGGCGTGCAGGTCATGGGCGAGCGCGGCATGGTCCTCACGAGCTCGCGCGTGCGGCGGAACGACACGTGGGTCATTGCGTTCGAGACGAGTGGGCAGCGTCAGCGCATGTACGAGCTCGTGAAGCTCTGGATCGAGCTCGGTGCGTTCCTCCAGCGCCTCACAGACTTTGAGAGCATCGTCAAGAGCAACAACTCCGTGGTCTACCGCTGCGCAGAAGTCCCGATTGCAGCTGGAGATGTTAGTACCGACACTGACGCGCGCTTCACTACTATCGCACACCACCAGCATCGACGCCACACGACTGCGAGCAACTCTGTGAGCTACGACGCACCAGGCGACAGGATCGCAATGCCGCCGCGTCAGTTTGCGCTCAAGCGCATGAGCAAAGCCAAGTGCACGACCGAAGTCGAGATGACGCAGCGCATCCTCGCGATCGAGTCGCTCCAGCCGTACCTCGCGCGGTACCACTACATGTACGAGACGCGGCAAGATAGCGCTGTGACGATCGTGATGCAGTTCTACCGCGGCGGGTCACTCGCAGACCGCATCCGCGCGATCGGACCGCTCCATGAAAAGGTCGCAAAGAGCATCATCTCGTCGCTCTGCTGCGCGCTCTACTCGCTCCATCAGCACGGCATCCTCCACTTGGACGTCAAGGCCGCGAACGTCCTCTTTGACTCGGACTCGCCGCGGACGTTCTCGAACCTCAAGCTCGTGGACTTTGGCAACAGCGCACTCCATCGACGACGGCGGCGACCGCGGCGCACAACGACGATACAGAGTAGCGACGATGGCGACATGGACGATGACGATGACGAGCTGAGCAGTGACGATGCGAAAGCGCGGCAACGCACCGCCATGGGCACGTACGGCTGCATGGCGCCAGAGCGCTTTGACGGCTGCTACGGTCCAGAGGCAGACGTGTACGGCGCCGGTGTTGTGCTCTTCCACATGGTCGTGGGTGAGCCGCCGTTCCCTGGCTCGGATCCGTACCAAGTCATGGTCAAGAACATGCAAGGCGACGTGAGCTTTGCGAGTCTGCAGTGGCGCCGCGTGTCGACGCAGCTCCTGCACTTGACGCAGCGCATGCTCGACAAAGACCCGCGGACGCGCATTACGATCCCCGAGATCCTCAAGCTCCGGTGGCTCTTCCAGAACCTCTCGACGCACGAGCTGCACCAGAGCGCGCAGCAAGCACCTGCTGCGGTTGCGCCATTGCCACCAAATGGTGCGGCTGAAGATGGCGTGGCGCTGGAGCCAAAAGCTCGAGCGCGCAAGCCGCCGAGTGCGAGCACTGGCGTCCGAAGTCGCGGCGTGAGCACGAGCACGTGCACGTACAGCAGCGTCGACTACTTTGCGCACTCGATCCCGCGCTCCGCCAAGTACGCATGAGACAGTCGAAGTCGCTTATGACATCTCGGATCTGCACCCGTTCGTCTCTATCTCTCTCCATTCGCGTTTGCTCTTTGTGCTGCTGCGACCAGCATCTCCTCTCTCTCATTCGCTCTACGGCGACGCTGGCGTCTCTGTCGCTGCTGTGTCATTGCTCCGGAGCACACGCAAGAGATCCTTTGCGTTCAGGTCGTGCGGCGCGGCGAGCTCAAGCCACTTGATCGCAAGCGCAACGTCCTGTGGCACGCGGCCAAAGCCGCTGCGGTACATCTGCGCGAGGTTCACCATCGCCATGACGAAGCCTTGGTCTGCGGCTTTGCGGAAAAGCGTCTCTGCCATGAGCTCGTTCTTCGCCACACCGTCGCCAGTCAAGTAGAGGTACCCGAGGTTGAACTGCGCCGTCTGGATGCCGCGCGCCGCTGCGTCCGTGTAGAGCTCAACTGCGCGCGCCGTGTCTTGCGCGACGCCTTTGCCGTGGTAGTAGATCTCGCCCAAGCGCGACTTCGCCGACGGATCGCCAGCGTCAGCAGCTTTGTGGAGCCACTTGAGCGCTTCGTGTTCGTTCTAGTGCAGTAGATCGCAAGGAGAGTGAGGTGAGGGGAGGTGTCGTCTGTAACAAAGAGACATGTAATAACAAATACAATGCAGTACCTTTGCCACACCCGTGCCCGACGTGTACATGTTGGCGACGTTCATGTATGCAGGCGGGATGTTCGCTTCCGCGCAGCGCTTGAAGAGCTCGAACGCCTTCTTCTCGTTCTTGCGCGTGCCTTCGCCTTTGCTCAGCGCGTCAGCGTACGCGAACGAGCCCCAGCCGTGGCCAGTCTCTGCCAACTGCACAGTCGCAAAGAGCTGATGTCAGCAGAGGCTCGTCAGTAGTAGAGACCGACAGGTGCGCACCTCTTGGAAGTACTTGGTCGCGCCAGTGACGTCTTGACTCGGGAAGCCTACGAGTACGAGAGTGTGTAAGAGAGTCGGCAACTGTAGCTCATCGAGTCGCAGCTAACGGACGGTCGCACCAATGCCTTTCTTCATGCACATGGCGTAGCTGAACTTGGCCGGTTCGCTGCCCTAGCGAGTCCAGAAGTGCGAGTGAGTGCGAGTGCAAGGCTCGCTGTTTGTAAGACAGCAGTTGAGAGACACACCTTGTCGATCGCTTTGCGCCAGAGGAAGAGCGCTTTCTGCACTTCGCTCGGGTTCTCGTCTGCGTTGTTGTAGATCATGTTGGCCACTTGACAGAGCTGCGGGCCAGACTTGAGCCGCGCAACGAGCGGCGACGCCTCAAACTGAATCGAGAGTGGGCAAGTGATGCGGTGAACGTGAGTGCAAGCGTATTGTGAGTTTGCTTGCAGAGTATTGATGCACAAACCTGCTCTGGTGTTGAGCGCTGACCGAGTTGCCGCATGCGCTTGAGCACGTCGTTCAGCTCCTGTAGCATTCCACATGTCGAGAAGCAGTTTGTTAGACACTCAGAGAACAGCGCGGAGAGCGAACCACAGCACAACAGCAGCTCGTACCGCATTTGCTTCACGCACGCGCTCCGCGCTGGTCTGGCGCGCACCACCGAGCAAGCGCTTGAGCATCGTCCTTGTTGTTGTTGTTGGTCGAGTTGCAATGATGCGAGTCGTCGTACTTACAGCGACAGAAAGTGTACTGTAGTCGGATAATAGAGTGTATACTGCTTCGTTGCTATTCATATTCGACATATTATTATTGTTATGACCACTAAAGTCCAATATACACTTGAGGTATACTTCAAGCCATCAGTAGCAAGTATTAATTCCTGTATTACAAATCATTTGTATTGATAAATGGACTTTGTTGTTAACAAATCGAGTATGACAAGCTCTCGAGCGCCACACTTCGATCAACAACAGCAAGATGATGCTTGCTCGACCTGCGGCTGCTGCTGCTCGTGCAGCTCCAAGTCCTGCTGCTGCATCTACTGCAGCGCGCGGACTCTCGCAGCTCGCATTTGCGCCACCGCCGCCTGCACCGACGCGCCGCGTTGTCGTCACGGGACTCGGTGCGGTCACGCCATTTGGTGTCGGACTGCAGCACTCGTGGGATGCGCTGCTCAACTCGCAGAGCGCAATCAAGGTCTGTGCTCCTGCATCATTGTCTTGCGATTGGGTATCATCTTCACCAGACACTCACTGTTGCGTGTATGTGTACCTGCGCAGACGATCGAGTCGTTTGACACTGAAGGACTCGCGTGCACGATCGCGGGTCAAGTGCCTCGTGGCGATGGCGAGTTCGCGTTCCGCGCGAAAGACTTTGCGAACCCAAAGAACTTGCGCAGTCAGGACGTCGACTTCATCGCGTTTGCGCTCGCTGCAGGTGCGCTCTATTGGCTCTACATCGCTCTGTCTTGGTATGGCAAGAGCTGACGTGAACGTGTCAACAGCGAAGGAAGCGATTGCAGACTCGGGTTGGTCGCCAGCATCGGACGCTGAGCGCGAGCGAGCAGTGCGTTTACATTTGCATGGGCATAGAGGAGCGAGTCACGACTGACTGACTGACGTGTGTGTAGGGCGTGGCGGTTGGCGCTGGGATCGGGAACATCCAAGAGATCGTCGACGTCGGGCACTTGGTCCGCGACAAAGTACGTTCGTCGCCATTGGTCGCCACTTGAGCTGCTGTCAGTATTAACATATATCTCTTGTGCTTGCCATTTGCAGAAGTACCGCCGTGTGTCGCCGTTCTTCATCCGCGCATCTTGATCAACTTGGCAGCGGGGCACATCAGCATTGAGCACGGGCTGAAGGTTCGTTGATGTACATATGTGTCCATTTGTTGTTACAGATACACTCACGACTCGCGTTGTTGTGTGTGACGCAAAGGGACCAAACCACTCGTGCGTGACTGCGTGTGCGACTGGGAGCCACAGCATTGGCGACGCGTTCCGGCTCATTCGCCACGGTGACGCAGACGTCATGGTCGCTGGCGGCACCGAGGCAACTGTGAACCCGATCTCGATCTGCGGCTTCTTGCGCTCGCAGGCGCTCTCGACCAAGGTACGTCCTTGTGGTGACTGCTTGGCTGTCTCCTTCTAGTCTGTTGCTCTGACGCTGTCACGACACATCTCGACTCGCAGTTCAATGACCGACCGTCCGAGGCGTCGCGGCCATTTGACGCGCAGCGCGACGGCTTTGTCATGGGCGAAGGCGCCGGTGTCGTCGTGCTTGAAGAGTACGAACACGCCAAGAAGCGCGGCGCTCGCATCTACGCAGAAGTGCGCGGCTACGGACTCAGTGGCGACAGTCACCACATGACTGCGCCAACTGAGAATGGCGACGGAGCTCGGCGGTACGTTCAATGTCGCTTATGACATCTATCCCAACTCTGTTAGACACTCTCAAGACTAACCACAACACACGACTCTCTCACTACAACAGTGCGATGCAAGCAGCGATCGCGCAGTCGGGTCTTGCGCTCTCAGACATTGGCTACATCAACGCGCACGCGACATCGACGCCACTCGGCGATCGCGCAGAGAACTGCGCTGTGAAAGACCTCTTTGGTGCACACGCCGACAGTCTCGGGTTCTCGTCCACGAAAGGCGCTGTCGGTCACCTGCTCGGCGCTGCTGGTGCCATTGAAGCGATCTTTGCGATCAAAGCGCTGCACCACGTACGTCTCGCTCTCTTTGTCATATCATGTGCGTATGGCGCAGACTGTAGAACTGACAATGTCGAACGGTCTCTTGCCACAGAATGTGATGCCGCCGACGCTCAATCTGCACGAGACGACAGACGAGTTCACACTCAACTACGTCCCGAACCAGCCGCAGGAGAAAGAGCTGCGTGCCGTGCTGTCCAACTCGTTTGGCTTTGGCGGCACGAACTCGAGCCTGTGCTTTGCCAAGTGAGCACAGGTGCTCGCTCTCACACACACTCGCAGTCGTTGCGAATACTACAGACAAGCGACAGCGCCAACGACCTTGTTGCCTCTCTACTAGCTTTCACTGCAGCGACTGCTACGACGGCACTTGATGGACCAAGTCAGCCGCCTGCACTGGCTTCTCGAGCGCGTCGTACAGCGCATGGCGCTCTGCTCTTCGGTCCGATCGAGCGCTCGCACTCTGCGCGTAGCTCGTACTCCGCGACTCATCGAGCTTCTTGCGGCAGAGCTGTTACAAGCGACAACACAACCACCACCGTCGTACACATGTCAGAAGCGACATCCTACGACTTCTCACGCTCACGACATCCTAGGACGCACTTGGACTTCGCGCTCCATGCGCGCTTTCTCGATTGTCAAACGCTCGAGCGACGTCCGGAGCTCGCGCTCTTGGCGGTAGAACTGCTGCTGCTTCGAGAGCGCGAGCGTGAGCTGCGCACTCAGCTCCGACACTTTGCGGTCTGCGTCGTCGCAGGCGTGGTCGCGCTCAGTCAAGAGCTCCTTCGCATCACTCAAGTCGCGCGTGAGCTGCTGGAGCTGCAGTGCGTAGACCGAGCACTGCGACTCGGCTGTCTGTCGAAGCTTCTCTGTGCGACTGCGCTCGTCTTTGAGCGCACTCACGCGCGCTTTTAGGCTCTCGACTTCGTTCACGAGCCGCGCTTCAGTCCGTTCGCGGTCGCTCCGGGCAGCGTCGACAGCAGCGACAGCATCGCGCTTTGCCTGCGTGAGCTTGTACTCAACGTCTGCAACGTGCGCACGCAGCTCGCGGTTCTGCGCGTGGATTGCCTCGAGCTCGTGCGTGAAGCGCCTCGCGCAGTCGCCTTTGACTTTCTGGAGCTGCTCATTCAGGAGCTGAATGCGCTGACTCTTCTCCTCGAGCGCGTCCTTTGCGTCGCGCGCATCGGTGCGTCGGAGCTCGACTTCGCGCTCCAGTGCGCTCAGCTTCTCCTGTCGAGTGCATGCGAGCGAGAGCGTGTGTAAGAGAGAGTGTGTCTTGTGGTCATGAGCGAAGGTTCAAAGACGTACCGTCAGCTCCTGCGTGCGCTCGCGCGACTCGGTCCGGAGCTTCACGAGCTCGTCGTCTCGCGCTCGGAGCTTGGCGACGTACTCGCTCTCGAGTTGACTCGCCTGTGCAGGGCACACATGCAGCAGAGCCATCGTGTCAGTCTCGTATCAATGCTTGCGCCACACGTAGCGAGTTCGTCGTACGAGGTCCTTTGCTTCTTCTGCAGCTGCTGCGCGCTCGCCCAGCTGCCGAAGCTTCGTCTACGAACAAGAGAGAGAGAGAGAGCGTCTCGCGTGAGCATGAGAGACGTCCGATCCACGTACTGACGAGCAAGAGCGTACTTCAAACGCATCTGAGACGTCTTTGAACCGCCGCGTTGCGTCCGCGAGCTTCTTCTCAGCGTCGCGCTGACTGCGACTCGCAACGTCCTAGTGCAGCAGTCGAGTGGCGTCCGTCAGTGGCACGAGACACTCATAGTCCGACACTCTCCACACACAGTCGGTCGCACCAGTTTGACGCGAAGCTGCGCAGTGTCTGCGCTCAGCGCGCGCACTTCGTCTTCACGAGACTGAAGTTCGCTCTCGTGCTTGCGCTTGCTCGTGTTTGTTGCGTCGTCCAGCGCTCGTAGGTGCTCTGCTGTCTGCGTCTTGAGTCGCTCAAGGAGTCGAGCGATCTCGCGTCGGCTCTGCGTCTCGTGCGCTGCGAGCTGCGACGGACAACGACCACACGTCCTGTGTGAGCTCATAGCCTCCATAGCGTCTCAAGACCGTCAGCCGTACCTGTTCTTTCTCGAGCACGACCTCTTCGACTTTGGCTTTGCAGTCAGACTCGAGCTGCAGCGTCAAGTGGACAGTGAGTGATGGTCGTACCATACATCTACCACGTGTCCCGTACGTACGGTCGCAACGGCGTCTTCGCGCTCGCAGTACTGCGTGAGCTGCTTCTCCATGCCAGTGAGGACATTGAGCATGCCTTCGCAGTCGTGACGCGCCGCGTCGAGGTCGTGCTGGAGCGCGCGACGCGCGTCTTCGAGCTCATCAATGCGTCGCTCTTTGTGCTCAACGACGCTGTTGAGCTCGCGCAAGCGCGCGCAGACGTTCTGGTACCGCACAGCGCTCGCTTCGTCTTTGCGCTCAGCGTTCTTCTTGACAGACGCTACGAGCGCCTCGTACTCGCTCAGCTGCTCATCTAGACTCCGACGATCGGTCTGGAGCGCTTCGAGCTGCTGCGTCAGCCCTTCGCGCTGACTCTCGACGTGCGCAATGCGCGCTGCGTACGTCTGGAGCTGCTGCTCGCAGCGCGTCTTCTCGTCGCGAAGGACGTCGCTTGCGTCGCGGAGTTCGGTGAGTGCGAGCGTCGCTTGATTGAAGTTCTGGCCCATGACGTGGAGCTGCTCGTCGCGGTCCTGGAGCTCCTTGCGCATGGCGCTCAGCTCATCGTCTTGGAGCGACACTTGCTCCATCAGCATGTTGTTCTCCTGCGGTCAAGCGCCAGGACAGCGAGCTGTTAGAGCTCAAACAAGCGTATGTGTGCCAGGAAGACAGAGACAGAGAGTCCGCACCGACATGAGCACGTCAATGCGCTCGTTGATCTCGCTCAAGTACTCGCTGCTGTCGTGCGCGCTCGAGAAGACGTTGTGCGTGAGCGAAGCGTCTTTCGGCTCGTGCTGCGCGCGCAGCATCAGCTTCTCGCTCTCGGCCTCCATCTCTCTACATACACGCGTACACATGCAGATAGAGGTGAGTGTACTGATGTCTACTGGGTCTAAAGGACAGAGCAAAGACGCACTGCCGAAGCGATGTGTTCTCCTTCGCAAGTGCCTCGGCGCGTGCGACGATGCGGTCCATCGCCTTCTTGTTCTCATCGACGCTGCGCTCCTGCAGTCTCAAGCCCGTCCATCCCTCAGTCACCTAGTGCGCTAGTGCAACGGCCATAGCAAGAGAGAACTGGCAGGAGACGCACCAGCTCGTAGATCTTGAGGTCGTACGCTTGGAAGAGCGGGTTCGTACACTCCTGTGACGTGAGCCACGGCGCGAGGCGCTCGGGTCCAGCGCCTCGCTGCTCGTCGCTGCTATCGATGTCGTTGCGATGCTCCGAGTGCTCGGCGAGGAGCTGCGGGTCCGTGAAGAGCTTGAGCTTCTCGAGCTCTCCGTGCTTGTGCAAGAGCGCTCGGAGCTGGTTCAAGATGCGCTCGACGTACTTGGCGAGGAAGTCCTTTTCGTCCTGGAGCTGCGCGATCTGGACGTGGCAGCTCGCCGTTGGCGCACACAGCAAGCGCTCGAGCATTGGGTGCGCTGCGTGTGTCACGCCTGGCGCTGGCGGTATGGAGCGCTCGTCACGCGGCACGTGCGCGCGACTGTAGCTCGTCGCATGCTGCTGCTGGCTCTGCTCGGAAGCAGACGATGCAGCGCGAAGTGTGCTTCCAGCTGCACTCTGGCGCTCGAGGCGTTTCGACCGCGCTGCTTGTGGTCCGAGGCTCGCAGCGCCATCTTCGTCGCCACCGCTAGCGAGCTGCGTTGTTAGTGACGAGGACGACTGCACCAAGCTCTGGTGCATCATCATTGCGCGCGCAGCGTCAAGGCGCATCGACAGTCAGTGCAGTCGTGCCCATGAAAGGACGTGCGCTTGGTCCGCCCTTTGGATTTGTGTCTGGACGTATGGGAAGTGCGGGGACAGTACGACCCTCCGGCTCTCTTTTCGATCGAGTTTTCGCGCCATATTTTCAAAAAAGTCAACAGTCTCCAATGTGTACTAGAAGTGCTTTACGCTCTGTGCGTGTATGATCAAGAGCATACTGCTCTTGCTGTTGGTGTACGCTGCAAATACGAGCGTATGCAGCAATGGTGCGCTTGCTCCGCGATGCGCAAGTCAGTCGATCTGTCGACACGAGGAGCACTACTATTTCGCGCAAATGCGAGCAATTTCTGAAGTTTATTGACAACTGTGCAGTTCACTTGATGTTTGTATGCTGAAATTGTAGGTAAAGACTCGGTCGACTTCCTAATTCAAGCGAAGAATATCAGCATACTCGACGCAAGTGACGCTGGCTCGCCGCTTCGAGCGCATCGTAACCTTGAGACCACACACAGAGCTCAACTGGCGCCGCCCCCGCAGCATCAGGAGCAGGAGCACGAGCAAGAGTGCGAGGAGCGCGCGCGTGTCTGCGTGTGAAGCGCGAGAGAGCGCGTGTAGCGCAGTGTACACACCCAGACGCACGCGAGCACGACTACCGTCACACTCGCATTGTGACAATGCCAGGCACAGCTGACAGCAATGGCCGCGACGTGGCACACGACGCCGCGCTGCCACCGCACGTTGCGGTCGTCTCGACAACGGACACCGCGGCGCGCGCGGCGATCGCTGCAAAGCTCAAGCTCGCCGCAAAGATCCCAGTCACGAAGCTCTTGAATAGCAGCAGCGCGAGCGCGAGCAGCAGTAGTCGCGTTGGCGCGAAGAGCAAGCGCAGCGAGCGCAAGCTGCTCCACAAGACGCCAGAGCAGTGGAGCGCGTACGAAAAGACGCCGCCGTACGCCAAAGTCGTGCCAACTGCGCGCATTCTGCCGATCCGGTGTCCGCTCTCGTCCTTGTACGTACGACACTGCGTACTGCGTCTCCGCTCCAGCGCAGCTAGCAAAGAGTCTAACACACTGCGTCTGTCTGTAGGTACGAGATCCACTTTGCGCAGCAGAAGGTCGTGACGCCGTCCGTGCTCATGGAGAAACTCATCGCCGACTCGCGCTCGGGCACAGTCGTGAGCGTCGGGACTGTGATTGACGCCACCGGCGGCGACGCGTTCCTCTACGACACCAAGTACGTCTCTCTCTCTCTCTCCTTCTTCGTCTTCTCTCTCGATCGCTCAATGGCTCACGTCGCGCGTGCTGGCGTCGGTAGAGAGTGGGAAGACTGGGACGTCGACTTTGTGAAGCTCCAGGTCGCTCTGCCAGACGCAACAGACGCAAACGTGAGCGAGCGCGAGCGTCAAGCGCTCGACCTCAAGCTCGCAAGCGCGTTCTTTGCAGCTGTCGAGAAGCACCGCGCGGGTCCAAACAAGGACATGGACGTCGCAGTGTACGGCGCGTCGGGCTACAGCGCAGTCGGGTTCCTCATCGTTAGCTACTTGGTCGAGTACTGCGGCATGCGGCTCGACGCTGCGCTCAGCGAGTACGCAAGCGCTGCGCCGCCAGGTGTCTACACACCGCGCCACGTTGAGGTGCGTCCTAGTCGCTGGCTATCGACGCGTCCAAGTGACTGACACACTCAACCTCGTGACTGTCTCGTAGCTGCTCTACCGCACGTACTTTAGTACGCTCGAGTCGCCGTCTGCGCGCATCGCGTGTCCACCGTCGCCCAAGTGGGACAACAGCAGCAGTGAGAAGAAGAGCCGCAGCGGCGACGCCTCTGTTGGTCCAGAAGTCCTCACGGACGCTGATCGCGCAGCCACGTTTGTTCGGAAAGAGCGCGCGAGCAGCACGCCAGTGAATCGCTCGAGCGCAACGACGCCAGTTGGGACTGCAAAGCCGACGTACACGCCACCGCCGCCAGTGTACAAGCCGCCGCTCTACATTCCACCAGACCGCGCCGACTTGAACGCGCGGCCGTCGAAGCGCCGGAAGATCCGGTCGTGGATGGACGACGTTGCGCCACTGACATTCGGTGAGACGATCGACGCGGCGTCCGAGGAGCACGCGAACGTGAAGAAAGCGCTCGAAGCGCTCACTGGCCACGAGGGCTTCCCAGGCTGTGAGGTACGGTCGACGGCGTCTGTCTTGTGTGTCTATGGACGAGCGCAGTGCTGACAGATCCGACGGTGTTGACACTAGACGATCCCATTGACTGCGACGCACGTGGCGGACCAGGCGTTCACGCACAAGGGCTGCTTGACAAAGAACTACTTGGTCACGTGGCGCGCGCGCGGGTACGTCTTCTCCTCCTTCTCTCTCTCTCTCTTCTTCTTCTCTCCACTACAGCGATAGACCTCACACACAGACGCACGTGTCTAGCCGCCGCTGCTTGCTCTACGTCTCCAAGTTCGGCACGTACGTCGTCTCGCGCGACATGACGTTCACCAAAGTGCACATGAAGTTCCCTCGCAAGCGCGCGCCAGTACGTCCTACCTCTCGCTCTCTCGCTAAGACATGGCGATCCATAGGACTGACGGACTGACTCTTGACTGACAGAGCGAGACGCAAGTGAACACGCTCATTGACGGTCTCTTGGTCGAAGACGCGGACCAAGGCACGAAAGTCATGCGGTACCTCGCGTTCGACATTGTGTTTCTCGACGGCGCGCCCATTTGGCAGAAGAAGCTCGAGAAGCGCCTCCAGTGTCTCCAGAACGAAGTCATCCTCGCGCGCAAGAACGTACGTCTTCTTAACCTCCTCTGTGTCTTTCAACCATCGCGACTACGACTGACGGTCTCTTGACGTTGTCTTGTACTGATAGGACACGTCGTTTGACTATGCGACCGAGCCGTTCCGCGTGCGCATGAAGGACCACTTTCGCTTGGTCAAGACTGAGTACTTGCTCCAGAAGTTTGTCACGAGCGTGACGCACGACGTCGATGGTGTGATCTACACGCCGACGGACGCGCCGTACAACCTCGGCGGCTTTGAGAGCGACGAGCCGATCTTCAAGTTTGTCTCGAGCGAAGCAGGGTGTGGGATCCCAGGGCTCGATGGGAGCATCTCGGAGCGACGGCTGCTCGCGTACGTCCAGTCGATTCCGCAGCACAAGTAGGAGTAGAGAGAAGAGAAGAGAAGACACGTAGTAGAGCACCGAGTGTTTATTCAACGAGTGTGTGTAGAGACAGCGAGTGATGGTCATGTCGGAAGAGCTCAGAGGACGAAGAAGATGGCATCGTCACGCGTTCTTCTTGCGACTCGAGTTCGCGCGGTAGTGCTTGCGGCCGTAGCGCGGCTTCTTGGGCGACTCGCTCGAGGCTTTCGAGCCGCGCGACGGCGACTTGGGCGGCGCGTCACTCGTGTCGACGTTGTCTGCTGCTGCTGCTCCTGCGTCGTCACTCGCGTCGTCTGTGTGCGTGATGCTGTCACAGCGCTCGACGACTTCAAGCGTACTTGACGTCGCAGATGAGAAGGACGCAGCGCTCACGGAGCCGCGACTCGACTCGACAGAGCTTGAGCGATGCGCACGGTGATGCTCGTGGCGGCGATGCTCGTGCGAGTCTTTGCGCTTACTACCGTCACCATGACTAGATCGCGTCGATGCGTGGTGGTGCGTCTCTGCTACGGCTTCGTCGTCTGACGACTTGTCGATGCACACGAGTCCTCGCGACGGCGCCTTGGCGAGTTTGCTCGTGCAGTGCGTGCTGGTACCTGTAGTGCTCGCAGTCGCACTCGAGGCTTCGCGAGGCGAGTGCGCTTTGCTACTTGTCGTCGTTGACTTGCCAGTCGATGATGGCGATGCTGCTGTGCGTGGCGAGCGCATCACGACAGTCTTCGTGACGACCGTGTCCGAGTCAATCGCGTCGTTGTCGTACCGCGCGGTCACGAGCGGCGTCGTGTCGTGCTCAAACCACGTGTTCTCTTCGTCCAAGAGCACGGTCTTGCGCATCGCATTGCTGTCTTTGCCGCCGTGCGCATCGCCGCCACTCGAGTAGATCCAGCTACAGCAGCCACCACAGGCGTTCCCCATGTTCGTCGCGTGTCTTCGCTCCGGGCAAGCAGCAAGAGTAGGAGCTAGAGAGGACCACGACGCGAGCGCAAGTACGTGTTCTCTCTCTCTCGCTTGTTCGCTTCGAGAGTTTGACGCAGGCAGGAAGAGGAGATACGAGTCCTGGACACCGTGAGCAGTCGTCTCCACGAGGAGTCATGCTCCGACTCAACATTGTAGACGTGACACGTTTTCCTTTATACAAATTTTATGATAGTGAGGAGGGGCGATGTCGCCGTCATGCTCCAACGACTGAAGGCGCGAGCACTCTCGCTCTCCGTCATCACTAACAGTCGTTCATTGACGCTTCAGGGAGTAGTAGTCGTCGTCGTACTAGACAGAGGACAACACATCAACGCATGGACTTACAGGACCTTGTCGTTGTCTTAGAAGACGCGCTCGTCGCCTGGGCGACAGAGAATGACGCACTCGGTGTCCTTGATGTCCTTGTAGTTCACGACGAGCTCGAGGTTCGTCGGGTCGAGAAGCTTCGCGGTCTCAAAGTCCGTCGCAGCGTCTGCGAGGCGACCGAGCGCTTTGTACGCAAAGCCGCGGCGAAAGTACGCGTGGGCGTTGTGCGGGTTGTGCTCAACGACAAAGCTGAAGTCCTCGATAGCTTCAGCGAAGTAGTGCTCGAGCTGCAGCGCCTTTGCGCGCTCGTGGACGTACAGGAGCTGCGTTGCAAGGAGCTCGGATGGCGAGAGTGGCGGTGTGAGTGAGGACGCAGCGACTCGAGGTTCAGGCGACGATGTGCGGCTGCTGTGACTCGCAGCGAGGTGCGTCGAGTGCTCGAGCGCCGAAGTGAAGTGATCGACTGCGTCAATGTTGCGGTCTTCGAGCGCATACGAGAGTCCGATGCGGTAGAACCTAGCAAGGACAGGTCTGTCAGTGGGACGACGCTGTTGCGATCACTTCTAGGGCGAGTCAGTGAGAGACGTACACGTCTGGGAGGATGTCGCGAGACGGGTCGTACTGGAGCGCGAGCTGCATGAACTTGCGGCACTCGCTCGCGTCGCACTCGTGGTAGTAGCACAGTCCAATGAAGTAGAGCATCCTGACAAGGACACGCATAGACCAAGAGAGAGAAAGAGAGACTCATCAGCACCACGGGCACTTCGAGGACCCACAGAGTGGCAGTCGTCGTACTTGCTGTCGTGCGGGTTCGCGTTCGCTGCTGCGAGCAAGTCGGGGATCGCGTCGACGTACCGACCGCACTCCATGAAGCACACGCCGCGGTGGAACCGAAATATGTCGTTCCCTGGCGCAGCAGCGACGCACACCTGACGATCGTTGTCGTTGCGTCAGCGCGCATCGCCATCTCCTGCTCTGTTCACATACACACAAGACGAAGACACTGGACGTACGTTGAGGTCATTGAGCGCGCTGTCGTACTCACCAAGACCGCGATGCGCCATCCCACGCGCGTTGTAGACGCTCACGTCAGTCGAGTAGCCATGTGCAAGCGCACTCGAGGCATCTGCGATCGCATCAGCGAACCGGTCGAGCCGCAGCGCGCTCTCGCAGCGCAAGTACAAGTTCGTCGCGCGCTCCGGTGCGAGCTCGAGCGCGCGGCTGAAGTCGTCGATCGCGAGTGCGTGAAGCTGTAGGTCCTGGAGCAGCAGCCCGCGCGCTTCAAAGAAGAGCGACTCGTCCGGCACTGCTTCAATTGCGTCTGTGACGACCACGAGCGCGCGCTCGTGTGCGCCGAGCATGTGCCACGCGAGCGCTGCGTGGTACTTGACGACGACGTTCGTGCGGTCGGTACGGCTCACTTCATCAAAGAGTGCGCTCGCAGTCTCGTGTTGCTTCTTGAGCTGCGCGATCATGGCCATACCGATCTGGTACTGCGTGCCGCTCGGACAGAGCGTCCACGCCATCTCAATGTCTGCGAACGCGGCTTCGAGCTGCTCTTCTGCTGTGAGGAACCCAAGCGCGCTCATGCTCAGACCGCCGTTCGCTTCGAGCGCAATGTCCTGCGACGACAGCGACGGCGTCCCTGACACAGTTGTCGATGCTGCTGGAGCAGTGCCAGAGGCGTCAGCACCAGCAGTACTGGGCGCCGCTGCAGTCGCCTGCGCTGCTGCAGCTGTTGCTTTGGCTGCAGCGTTCGCAGCAATGAGCTCGAGCGCGATCCAGAGCCGCATCGAGCCGCGGTAGAAGTACGCCTGCGGGTCCTTCCCGTCGAGCTTGATACTCGCGTTGAAGTCTGCGAGGCACTGCCGCGCGTAGCTCTCGCCTTTGCGGTAGTAGCACAGTCCGCGGTGGCTAAAGTACGCGGCGTTCGTCTTGCTGAGCTCGAGCGCAAGTGTGTACTGCTCGATCGCGGCGTCAAAGTCGCCCTGTTCGTAGTACGCCTGCGCGAGCGCGCTAAAGCCCGTGGAGTTGCGCGAGTCGGTCTTGATCGCGCTCTCGAGGTCGTCTATGCACTTGGCGAGGTACCCGAGCTTGCGGTAGCACACGCCGCGCGTCTGGAGCGCGCGGTACTCGACTCGCGTCCCGATACTCCCCGCGCCACCGTCTTCGAGCGCTTTGGTGAAGTCGATGATCGCTTCGCGGTAGTACCCGGCTTCGTAGAGCACGAGCGCGCGGCTGAAGTAGTGGTGCCCCTTCTTCACGTCCATCTCGATCGCGATCGTGAGATCCTCGAGCGCCGCGGCCGGTTGACTGAGTTTGCGGTAGCACGCGCCGCGGTTCGCAAAGTACACGGGGCTGCGGTCATCGAGCGCGATTGCGGCGCTGTAGTCCTTCGCTGCGTGCTCAAACTCGTTGATCGCGCGGAACGCATTGCCACGAGCGAGGTAGAACCGCGGCTGCGACGTCCGCACCGCGATCGCGAGGCTAAAGTGCTCGATCGCGCGGCAGTAGTCGTCGTACGTCGTTGCGCTGTGGGCGATCTCGGTGCCTTTTTGGTACAAGTCCACGGCGTGCTGGAGGTCCTGGCCTTTGACTTCGACTGGCGCGTTTGCACTCGAGGCTGCGACCGCCGCTGCTGCAGCAGCGGCTGCAGCTGCCGCCGAGCCCCCGAGGACCTGCGCGTGGTGCTGGCGTCGCGCCATGTGCCTCTACTAGCTCGAGGTGCTCGACGTACTCGCGGTGCTCGAGGGCATTAGAGGGCACCGGTGTAACCGCGGGTGTAACCGAGGTCACTGTTGTAAATTAGGACAAGTGGACGAACACGTTGCCACTTCGCCGCCACGCTTGCCACGGCGACACCCGTGGCGACGATGGCGACGCCGCTGCCGCTTGAAGGCGACGGACTCATTGAGAACCTCTTCTACTTTCTCTGGTGCAAAGACGACTTTGGCGCCGGTCCGCGCATCTACATCCCGCACACGGTGCTCTACAAGTTTGCGCAGCCGTCGGCGTGGTACTTCACGAGCGTCAAGTCGGGCAAGATCAAGAAGAAGGCCAAGGTGAACCTGAACAACGTCCAGATCGAGCACGAGTTCACGAAGAAGCGCAGCGCAAGCGACATCGTTGCGTACTACATCTACTTTGCCAGCACGAGTCGCACGAATGCGAGTAGTAGCGACAGTGGCGCGGCGACGACGATCGAGTACTTTGACGCTGATGCGCTCCGGGACTTCCTCTACAAGCGCGAGAAGACGCAGAACGGCATGCTCCAGAAGTTTGTGCTCCCGAAAGGCACGAGCAACGCCACCGTGCGCGCGATCTGGTCGCCAAAGATCTGCCTCCTCGAGCGCCGTGTGAACGTCCGGAACGTCCACGACAAGCGCTACAGCATCTACGAGCGCGGCGTGACGTTTGACGGCGCAGACGTGCACTCACGGCCCGAGCCTGTGCGCGGTGCGATGCTCCCAGGCGAAGTGCAGCTCCTATGCGAGCAGATCGTCGACCACGTGACGCAAGTGTCGTACCACAAGTACCGCATCGCGCGCATGGTGCTCCACCTCAAGTGCGACGCCGACGACAAGCTCTGGCTCCTCTGGTGCTCGTCCCTGCGGCTCTTGAACGTGAGCGCGACCGAAGCTGCGCCAATGCGGCCACTCGACATTGTCAACGACGCGCAGGTGCCAGCGTTTGCGATGCAGCTCTCAAGACAGAGCTCTACTGCAGCTGTCGGGCTCGCGCCGTCGATGTCGAGTAGCAGCATCAACAGTGGCGACGCAGACGAGAAGCGCATGGGATTCACGCGCTGCACGAGCTGTGGACGCCAGGTCGAGCAGAAGAAGCTCTTGGCGACGACGTACAAAGCCGTGCTTGACCACTTTCAGCGCTTCCTGCGCTTCTTACGGCTCCAAGTGAACGAGAGCGAGCACGCGGCGATCGAGTGGCCGCCAGACGAGCGACTCGTGCAGGCAGCAGGCGACGTTGGCTTTGGGATCCTGTACGCGAGTGGCAAGAGCGGCAGTAGCAGCGTCAAGCGCGCAAGTATCAGCAGCACGAACAGCGCGACGAGTGCAGTTGGAAGCGCTAATGGTGCGCTCACGCGCAAAGAGCTCATCATCCCACCGGTGATCCAGTTCCTCCATCCGACGTTCAGCGTCGACGACTTTGAGCGCCATCGCCACGACCCGCTCTTCCTCCACAAGCCCGTGGGCGTGTGCGAGAGCTGCTGTCTCGTGTACTCGGACTACACGACGTCGTCGCTCGAAGTGAACTCGATCCGGCCGAGTGCGCCGGCGATCTTGCGGCCGCACTGCGAACTCTCGGATGCCAAGAAGCGTCTTGATCCACTCGATCCGCTTGCAGTCGCGCTTGCGGTCAGCAACAGCAACAACAACAGCGCGAGTGGCGGTCGTACATCGCCGCCTGGTGCGCGCAAGAGTGGTGCTCGTACAAAGCCACCGGCGTCAGCGTGGAAGCCCGTGACGACTGACACCAAAGCCACGGCGCTCAACAAGATGCGCGCCACGGGATCGCGCAGTACGCTCAGCACGTGGCCGTCTGCGCCGCAGCTACCACAGCGCATCGACAGCTTTGACGACGTCCACGCTGCGAGCTTTGCCGACCTGCCGCTCGCGAGTGGCAACAGCACAGGACTGAGCGGCAGTCAGAGTGCACATGTGCTGCAGCAGCGCGAGGAGACGTTCTTCCGCGAGCTCAACCAGCAAAAGGACCTCGAGCGCGGCCACCCACTTCACCACATGCTCGAGAGCGCCACGCGTCTAGCGTCGACAAAGAAGCAGCAGCAGCTCGCTGCGCTGCGGCTCTCGGCATCGAACGCAACGCACGCGTTCGATAGCAGTGGCGGTGGTCTTGGCAAGAGTCGGAGCATTGGCGCGCTCCCAGAGCTCTTGGAGCAGCAGCTCGCTGCGAAGAAGGTGTCAACAAAGAGTCCGTACAGCATCGTGCTGCGGCTGCGCGAGTCGACGACAACTGCGCTTGATGCGGGTCTCGGCGACGAGCACAGCGCATCGGAGCTGCAGCTGAACCAGCAGAGTCCAGCAAAGGGGACTGGCGCCGGTAAGTCAGCGAAGAAGCGAGCAGGTGCTCGAGGCAGCAAGAAGAAGAAGAAGCAAGCGACAAAGAGCAAGACTGCGAACGATTCGGATGGCAGCAGTGGCGGCGGTGACGGCGATGACGATGATGACGATGAAGCAAGCGACGCGCAGCAGCGGCGGCAGATGCGGTTTGTGAGCGAGCGCGAGAAGAAAGCGTCCGAGGAGCACCAGGACTTCCTCTTCGCTGCGCTCTCGCAAGCGCAGTCCCAGGTATGTCACGATGCGTCTTGACTGGCTGGACAAGTGCGCTGTGGCGATCTTGCGCTGTGCTGATCAACTCTTGTCTCTGTGTTTGTGGTGCTGCAGCTTGAGCACATGGAGTCGCTAGCGTCGCTGCTCCCAGACATGAACGAACCACTTCCAGCACCTTCGCCACTGCAGGAAGAGCTCGAGAGTGGTGAACAAGACAGTGACGACGGTAGTGGAGCCGATGGCGATCAGGACGAAGTACCAGTCGAAGATCCTGAGCAGCACGATGCGGACGCTTTCGGTGACCAAGACGCTCAACGCACGGATGTGGACCGAGAGCCACACCACGTCTCTGATCACAACGATGAAGATGACCGAGACGACGGCGACGGCGAGAACGGCTTTGCCAATGACGGTGATGAGGAAAAAGACGTTGCTGAACCAGACGACAGTGAGCACCAAGACAACGACGCAAGTACAGATGAAGTCGCACCAAGCGTTGATCGAGAAGCGGAGGCAGAGTGTCTTGACTTGGAGCCTCTCGCCTCAGAGCGTGACATTCAAGACGATGGTGTCGACAACAGTGCAGTCGACAACGGCGGTGACGATGATGGCGAGCTACACGACGCTATGTACCAGATCAACAGCAGCAATGTCGACGACGTCGCTCAGAGTATCCTGTTGGACGTCGAGCGCGCACTCCTTGCCGCGGATCCATCAAGTAATGAGCACGACATCGACGACGGCAGTGACGACCACGACAGTAGTCAAGTGATCGACGGCGAGCAAGTTCCCTTTGGTGGTAATACCGAGCGGCATGACGTCGACGACAGTGTCGACCCAGGCGCTCCATGTCTAGACGACGAGTGGCATGATGACGAGAGCGCGTTTGCTGCTGCTGCTAGCGGTGTCCAGCACCAGGGAATCGACAAAGCCAACGACGGTAGCGAGAGTCCCACTTGACAAACGCAGCCACACACGCAAGACTAGCCACGACAGTGTTTGGTCTTGTTCATTCAGATCGCCATGATACGACTGGCGTCCTGACTGCTGCGCTCGCTAGTTGACGCTGTGCATCTTGCTAAAGCGCGCGCGGGCTTCGACGTACTCGGAGTACGCGTCGCGCTTGCGGTGGAACGACGTGTCCTTGCTCGCGTTCATCTCGTTCATCTCGGCGTCGTGCACGAACGCATCGGCTTGCGTCGTGCGCGTCGGTCCTGCGTCGCCTGGGATGCCTCGTAAGACGCCGTCCATGTGGCTGCGCTTCGCGAGCGGCACGCGCGCTTTCGGCGCAACGACGATCGCTGCAGCGTTGACACTACTGCTGCTGCTCGTGTTGTTGTCGCCTGCTCCGAGGAGCTTCGTTGAGCTCGTGCCACCTGCTTCCGTCAGTCGACTCGGTCGCATGGGCTGGATCGGGTTCTGCGCCGCCTTGGCGGCGACTGCGAACGCGCCTTTCACTTGTCGCGGCTCCGTGAGCACGAACGTCTTCGGTAGCGTCTTAGCGAACTCGCCTTCGTGCTTTGCCGTCGCTTCATTCACGGTCTTGGCGGTTTGCCTGCGTGTGCACACGACAAAGCGACGACTCTGTCAGACATCGAGCATCGCAAGACTGCGCGGCAGCTCAAGCATCACAAGCAGCAGTACACGCAGTAGTCGGTGGATGAAGCGCGCAACGCACCAGTCGTTCTTGTGGCCATACGTGAGCGGGTTGCTCAGACTGATCGTCTCGGCGAGCGACGCGAGCTCGCGATCGAGCGCATCGCCCTTGTCAGTCTGCACGCGTGCACTTGGCATCTCTCGCGTACGTGGAGAGCGTGCGTGTGCTGTGGAAGACGAGCGAGCGAGCGATCGGAATGGCGTCTGAAGCGCTCATGGACTCGCATCATCGAGCTGCTCAGAGCCATCTCTCACATCATCTTATCCGACAAGGTCATCTTCTTGGGGCGGCGATCTTTGATCTCATGATGTTCACCACACACACACAAGAAGCACAACAGCCTTCTCTTGTCTCGCATGCATCGATCGACGCCTTCCAGCGCACAATGCACTGCCCATGCGTCGCTCTCTCTCTCTCTGTCACTAGCTCGTTCTCGTGGTCGTTCACTACGTCTGCTCCACGCCTCGCATCATGGCGTGACACGGTTTGAGATGCGTCGCCTCGAGCGCTTTAGACGAGCGGCTCGAGGTCCATCTCAACGACCGACGTCGGGTGTAGCAGCTCAAAGTTGCGCAGCACGTCCGGGTGAAGCACGCCAAACGTCCCGAGCTTCAGTGGCTTTGCAGCGCCTTGCGTCACGAGCGAGATGTCAGCGCAGCGGCCTGGGAAGTACGTCGCGTCCGACGATGCAGCGATCGTGTAGTACTGCGGCAACGCTGCGAGCGCCGCCGGCGTCGGCGCCGAGAGGGCGCTCGGGATGCCAAGGAGCTGCATGATGCGGTCGACGAGGCCGTGAATGACTTCAAAGCCGTCCGTGTGGCCCGTGTACGACGCGCAGATGCGGCGGACGTTCTTCGCGCCAACGTCCGACGTGGTGTCAAGGAGCACGACGTCCGAGATCTCAAAGAGCTTGAGTCCGTCCTTGACCGACATGCTCTTGTTGTTCTGGATCGTCTTGAGCACACCCGGGAGCATCGACGTGCGCACGACTTCAAACTCGATCGTCGCGGGGTTCGAGAGCACGACGGCCGAGTCACCAGTGTCCTTGCGGTTCAGGAACGCAAAGTTCTCGTCGTGCGAGCACAGGCCGTGCGTGAGGAGCTCAATGTACCCCGCGCGGCTGATCTCGTCGCGCAAGTGGTCGCCGAGCTTGTTGAGCGGCTGGGCCTGACCGATCGTCTGCGTCGACGGGATCGTGCGCGGGATGTTGTTAAAGCCGTAGGCGATACCGACATCTTCGATCACGTCGACTGCGTGGAGAATGTCCGAGCGCGTCGGCGGGACTTGCACGACGATGCGCTGCTGGTCGGCCGAGACCGTCGCTGAGAGCTGCATCTTGTCGCAGAGCTCGCACATGCGCTTGACGTCCAAGTTGATCGGCTCCATCTTGCCAAAGAGCATCGAGTAGATGTCCTTGACGTTCGCTTCGACCGTGCGGTTGCGCATGTCGGGCGTCGCTTCGCTCACGTGCACACCGGCGTCCGGTTCTTCATACACAATGTTCACGGGCTCGACTGTGAACGGCGCGGCGCAGTACTCGGAGAACATCGCGATCATCGTGTTGAGCACGATCTTGGCTTTCGTAATGTCCGTCGCCGTGCACTCGATCAAGACGTTCTTGGTCGCGAGCGAGATCTTCGAGTGCTCGCCGTTGATGATCGGCGGGAGCGACAGCACGACGCCGTTCTTGTCCGTGATCACCGGGTACACGGGCGAGTCGTAGATGATGTCCGTGTACGGCTTGATGTGCTTCACGTCGACGTTCGTGCGGTAGAAGTCCAAGAGCTCCTTTGCGTTGAACTCCTTCGTCTGGCTCAGTGGCGTGAACGAGATCTCCGTTGGTGGCAGCGCCTGGGGTTTTTACATATACAAGAAATGTGGGTTTTAGTCGACAATTGATCCTCGAGTGGGTTTTTCCGTAAACAAATGCGTACGTTGTACGTAAATGGCCCTTCGACCGTGTCGAGGTCGTGCGTGCCGATCGCAACGAGCGTGCGGCGACGGCAAATGTTCTGGTGAAGCTTGTCCTGCAGGTCAATGAAGCTGCATGCAGACGCGACATACAGCACGAGTGAGCATGTGCTGTTGCAGTAAGGCAATAGACGAAAGGAGACGCATCGAGCGCACCTGTCGTAGCGCTCTTGCGTGAAGCGCACGTTGCGCAGGATCGCCGAGACCACAAACGGACGAATGAGCTGCAGAGGAAAAGCGACATAGACGTCCATCAGTCGCTCCTTCTGTCGAACAGGCTGCACATGGACTGGAGCACGAGCGCTCGAGCTCTCGCGCACATCCGTCGCCATACACGCAGGACACACACCACATAGCTCCCACCGTACCTTCGTGTTCGGCTTGACAATCATCTGGTGTGGTCCCTCAGCACGCGGCACGAGCTTGTAGACTGGCGGGCGCTCCTTCTGCAAGAACACGCGCAGTGCGCGCGCAATGCCCTCGACGCAGAGCAGGTCGTAGCGGTTCGCAGGCACGTCGATCTTGTAGAGCACAGCATCCGAGACGTCGTCGTGCGCCTTGTTGCTCTTGCCCTGCTCGCGCTGCTTGAGCTGCTTCTCGCTCGTGATGTCATCGAGCTCGATGCCAAACTCAAAGCAGAGGTGGTCGAACTCCTCGTCCGTGAACGTCTGCTGCATGGCCGCGAAGAGCTCGTCGCGCTTCACTCCGACGGTCGGCATGGTTCTTCCTCCTTCTTTACTGTCTTACGAGCGTGCAGATCAGTGGTCGTTCCTGCTGCTGCTGCTGCTTGATCGAGCGCTTCTCGCGATGTGCTTGTGGTGTGTGTGTGGACCGCGCAAACGCTAGATCATTTTGATTGTTATTGACACGTCTAGACGTGTAAATAGCAAATTTGGTTTTCTCATAGCCATTCATTCGATATAAATTACATATATAGCACATTTTGTCACTGTTCATTTACTAAATAGTCTATAAAAATACATCTATTCACTTGATGGACTTGCACTCTACATAAACTGCATATACGACCGGTAACACCACCATGAAACTCGAGCGTCAAAGCTAGCCGACGAGTAGCTAAGCAGACAACAAAGCGGCTGGCACGACTGCAATGCGCCTGAGAATTAGCAAACGTCTGTGATCGACGACGACTGCATTTGCATATTGAGGTACTCCTGAGATGTGTTTGATCGATCCTGGAGGTTAGTCAACCTTTACATTCAAGTGAGTCGAGACTCATCGACCAAGACCGTTCCGCTTGTTTGAGATGGTTGTCGCTCAGGGCTCGCACTGAATCTCGGGCATCGCGATACAAGGCGTTCTAGAGCAAATGAACATGTCAACGACGCTCAGGACGACCAGGACGGCAGCGAGACAAGGAGCGGTGTGAGTGTGTTAGACGCTGGCATCGATGGGCTTTGCGGGCGCAGCGAAGAACCGCCGTCACTTGGAGTCGGCAGACGGAAACGTCACGGACGCCGTCGTGTCGCTCCTGACAGAGAGAGCGAGCGATAGGAGCGTCGACGTCACTCGAGTCCGCGACGAAAGCAGCGCGGTGCGAGCGACCTCCTTCTCCTCCTCATCTTCGTCTTCATCATCATCACCCGCGTGCATGTGCAGCCTGCATGAACAACCGAACACCAACTCTAGCGCCTTGATCTGCATGTGCAACTCTTTCTCTACCAGAATGAATACCAACGCGATTCACTCGTGGATCGAACACTAGCGTCTAGCCTTGTCGTGTTGTTGCTGCTTGTGTGCTTGTGGTTGTTGCGTTCTCAAACGCCTGGTACATGTACATACGCTATGAAGACGACAGTCTATCTGTAGCTCAAGAGTTAATGAACGCAACTACGACGACGACAACAACAACCGGGAGGAACTGCAGTGGAGACGAGAAGATGTGTGTGTATGTGTGTGTGTGAGAGAGAGAAGTGCTTGTGCGTTCGGGAGCGTGTATAGATCCGAAAGTCAACAAGGCGCAATGCGTGAAAGAGTGCGAGCGTGCGAGCGTGAAAGCGTAAGAGCACGAGCGTGAGAGAGGAATGGAAACCAGTCGCGTCGTCAGTGCCATCACTGTCGCCATCACCAGCTCCAGCTCCGTCTTGTTAGCCCTCACCCTTCCTAGCTCCGTCTTGCTAGCTACTACATGTAGTTGGTGTTGCTAGCTCCGCCTTGTGAGCGTGTTGCGTCAGTGCCATCGTCGTTGCCATCACCAGCTCCAGCTCCGTCTTGCTAGCTCTCTTGCTCCAGGGCTGTCTTGACTTGCCATTATGTGTGACGTGGACGACACGAAATTGTAGTGTTGTGTGGTTTTGTGGTCGCAAAAATGAACCCACTCAAACGCTCAAGCACAACACACGAAGCTCATCGTGCACGACAAGCACGTGAAGAAGAGCTCGACGACCGCACCGCATCGCACCGCATCGCACCGACAACGATCGCTTTCGTCGCTGTCATCGTCGCTACTGCTACTGCTACTGCTACTGTTTTGCTGTCAGCGCTGCCAGCATCACCACTCAAGAGACATGGCAGTGACACTGCCATCGACTCGCGCGCGTCCATCATCGCGATCGTCGACGTTGCCGCCACTCAAGTGCGTGCAGCTCGCGTTCAGCAGATACACCACCACCACGACGAGCCACGACGAATCAGGCGGTGTTGCGATCTCCACTCCAGCGTTTGCACCAACAACAACGGCGCGTGAGCACGTCGCTGCGCTGCCGCATGTCGTCGACACGATCAGCAGCTTCCTCGACGTCGCGCATCCGCACATCTGGACATTGCCGCGTGCGTGTGAGAAGAACCTGCTGCATCTCGCACGGCGACTCGGTGCGCGTCTGCATGTCGACACGCTCGAGCCAGCGAGTGTGGATGACGACTCGAGCAACGACACAAGCAGAACTACCAGCGCCACCACCGGCGCCAGTACCACCAGCACCGGCACCACCAGCATCGCCAGCAGCGCCAGCAGTACATCGTCAACAGCCGCAGTCAGCTTGGACCCGCACTTTTGGGCGTGGCAGTGCAGCAAAGCGCTCGTGTTTGCGATCCAGCACGACAACCTCGACATGATCGCGTGGCTCCACGACTACTGCCTGCGCGTGCTGCCGTTCGCCGCGATGGTTGAAGCCGCGCGTCAAGGCAACGTGCGTCTGCTGCAGTGGCTCGTTGCTCGCCACCCAGACGCGCCGTGGGTACCGCAGATGATGGACGCAGCGGCATCGACCGGTCAGCTTGCGACGCTCAAGTGGCTCCACGCACACCCGAAGAGCGTCGGCTGCTCGAACGAAGCCGTGAGGATGGCGGTCGATTGGAATCACTTGGAGACGATCAAGTGGCTGCATGAACACACGAGCGTCGCGCCGTCGCTCTACCTTTTCCAAGTGTACGAAAGCACCAAGAGCGGCGACACAGACGTCTGGTGGTTCTTGTTTGAGCACGCGGATCGGTACGGACTTGAAGCGAGCGATGGCATCATCGTAGCTGCTGCAGCAGGCGACCTCGCGCGTTTGCAATCGATGGTGGCCGAGTCTGCTGCAAGCGAACTCTCGGACGCGACCGCTACCGCTGTCGTAGCTGCTGCGAACGCAGGCCGTCTCCACGTCGTGCAGTGGTTCCACGAGCACCACTCCAACGCGTTCTCTGTCGAAGTGATGGACAGCGCTGCCGAGAGTGGTAACCTGGAGCTCGTGCAGTGGCTCCATGCGAATCGCACCGAGGGCTGCTCCACGAAAGCGATGAACGGCGCTGCTGGGTCCGGTCACCTCGAGATCGTTCAGTGGCTCCATGACAACCGATCCGAAGGCTGTACGCACATCGCAATGGACCAAGCGGCAGGGAAAGGTCACCTCGACGTCATCCAGTGGCTTCATGAGCACCGACCAGAAGGATGCACGACGCAAGCGATGGACAACGCAGCTTTCCATGGCCACCTCTGTGTCATCCAGTGGCTCCACGAGAACCGACGCGAGGGCTGCACACACCGCGCAATGGACTGGGCGGCGATGAACGGCCACCTCGACATCGTCCAGTGGTTGCACGAGAACCAAGATGGAGGCTGTTCGGTGAATGCCATGGACTACGCGGCAATGCACGGTCATCCTGACGTTGTGCAGTGGCTTCATGAGCACCGCACGGAAGGTTGCACTGTCGGCGCCATGGACGGCGCGGCGAGGGGCGGCTACCTCGACATCGTTCAGTACCTCCACGAGCATCGACACATGAGCTACAGCAGCACTGCGCTGCGAGCAGCAGCCGAGCACGGCCACTTTGACACCCTGCTCTTCCTGCACGCAAACCGGAGCGAAGACCTCCGTCGAGGCGTGTTTGCGCTCACGAGCATCGACATCGAGCACCTCGAGATCGTCCAGTGGCTCGCGCACACGCACCCTCACGTGGTCGACCTCGATACCGTGCGAGCTCGAAACCCCGACATGTCTGCAGTGCTCACGTACGCACTTGCATCGAGTGAGTGAGTGAGCGAGCAGTCGAGCCTGCGCACGATGCGTGGGCGTGAACGCTCGTGGAGTAGGCTCCCATGCGCTTTGTCGCCTACGCTTGTAGCACACACGTTCGCCATAGCAAGTCTCAGTACGCGCAGCTCTCGTAGTCAACCCATTCGTTCATCCTTGCGTGTGTGTCTCTCTCACTTCGACGATCACCTCCGCCCGTCAGAGTAGCTCGACCTGCAACAGATCGATCATGAAGGATGCCTCGTGCACGTCTTTCTACACAATGGAGCGCGTCGAGGTCGCTCTGCTCGCTTCAGCTCACGGCTCGCGTTGAAACTCGCGCACGTACGCGCGCATCGCGTAGTCCACGACCGGTGCGAACCCCGGAGTGACGGATCGCATCCTGACGAGATCGAACGCGCCTGGGTACTTGCAGTAGAGCCACTGCACGATCTCCAAGTGATCGAGCAGCACACTCAGCCATTCGATGCGCTCGATCGGCTCGCCTCGGCACGCGCGCAGAAAGAGCACGACGTCAAAGTGGCCGTGCTCCGCTGCGAGTCGCATGACACGTAGTCGATTGTCTTCTGTGCGGTGCGTCTGCAGCCACTGGACGACGTCGAGGTGTCCATTTGATGCAGCACCGTCCATTGCCGAGTGGTCGGAGCCTTCGGTGCGGTTCTCGTGGAGCCACTGGACGATGGCGAGGTGTCCGATCGCTGCTGCATAGTTCCTTGCTCTTCTCGTGAAGCCTTCGCGTCGGTGCTCGTGGAGCCACTGCACAATGTGCATGTGCTCAGCGCGTATCGCGCCTTGAACAAGCGTAGCAGGAGTGCTTGAGTCTTCATCTGCAGGCACTGCGTATAGGATCTGCTGGACGAGCTCGAGGTCGCCCGACTTCGCCACGAGCCACGCGCTGTCGCTCGTGACGGCCACCGGAAACTGCTCCATCAAGTACTTGTAGACCTCCGCGTGTCCGTTCGCGAGGGCCTCAAGCGCTTTCTCTTCGATGACACCAATCTCTAACCCGAACTGGCGGTCAACCACTTGATCACGTCGAGGTGCCCGCCGTGAATCACTGATGGGATCGTCAGCCCTGAGGAACCAACGCTCTTCGGGTGTGCGTGGAGCCACTTGAGCGTCGCAAGCTGACCGGTCGATGCCGCTGCGTCCATCATCTGCGGTACCCACGGCGCGTCTGGGTGGCGAGCAACGAGCCACTGCAGCAGACGCACGTTGCCTTGACGCGCGGCTTCAACCATCGCGGCGAACGGCAGCACGCGCAGGCAGTAGTCGTGGAGCCACGCGATCATGTCGAGGTTGTCGTGCTGGATCGCAAACACGAGCGCTTTGCTGCACTGCCACGCCCAAAAGTGCGGGTCCAAGCTGACTGCGGCTGTTGACGATGTACTGCTGGCGTTGGTGGCGATGGCGCTTGCATCGTTGTTACCATCGATGCCAGTTGGTTCGACCTGCTGCAGCAGCCGCGGCCCAAGACGCGTTGCTAGATGCAGCAGGTTCTTCTCGCACGCACGCGGCAATGTCCAGATGTGCGGACGCGCCACGTCGAGGAAGCTGCTGATCGTGTCGACGACATGCGGCAGCGCTGCTTGCGTGCGCAGTGTGGAGTGGCAGTACTGCCTTCATCGCTGCCGAATGCGAAGCGCACGCTCGCGAGTGGCGCTGGTCGCGCGTTGTCTTGGCGTAACGTGCAACACCGAGCGCTGCTTCCTTCTCTTTGTTCGAGCGCTTTATGATCGCCATGAAGAGCTCGTCCATGCCAATCAAATCAAATCAACACCTCGATAGTGATGAAATCAAGGTGAACGCTTGACTCATTCGGTTGTCCAAGACGACTTTGGTTGGAGTACGTCTGCCTCTCGTGTCTGTCTGTGCACTCGCTCGCTATGTGTCGTTCGTGCTCGCATTGCAGAGTACTAGTACTAGTACTTGCTGCTGACTACCCGGCAGAAGTCGTCTCGCATTGCTACTGTTGCGGCGCGTTGTGCTGTTGCAGGTGAGTCAAGTGCAAGCTGCACTTGACCTGGCACCATGACGTCCTGAACATCCATGGACTTGGCGAGATCCGTGGACTTGCAAGCGTCAACTCAACTCAGCCACGACATGCTCGCCTCTTTACTCCAATCTGACGACCTCAACTCCTTCACGGCGATTCAAGTGCAGTCGAACTCTCAACGAGTACGCTCTGGTGTGTGTCATGCTGGAGACAAGTATGTGCGTACTTCCGTCTCAAGACTTCGTTCCAGTATCCTGGATCCTCGACGTCCACGCCTCCTTCAGCTAACTGACCTCTCGTTCTGAGACGAAGACCAGGTCGAGCGACCACGTGGTCGATCGTACTCGAGTGGTCGACGGACGTATCAGTACTAGTGGTGCCCACGATCTTGAGATCGTCTCAAGCCATTGGATCCTCAAGTCGACGACCTCTGACTCGAACTACTCGAACTACGTGTTGTGAATCCTGGCGCACCACTTGACTCATGTTGCTCGAGAAGCTCCAAGTACACTGCTCGCATCCCGAGTCAACAAGAGCGGGGCAAACGGAGCGCGTCCCGATTCGAGTCATTGCCGCATTTGCATCGCCAGACGCACTCCTGCACCAGCCACCCAGTTGATCAACAACTACACCGCCAGCTACCTCCAAGTCCGCAACGACATGATGAACGGCGTTCCTCGGTCGATCGTGCTACTACTTGGCGCTGCGCTCGCACTCGCTCTGTCATCGTCGGTCACGGCTGCTGGCGATCTCGCTTTGACTGGTGAAGACGCGGACCTGCGCGAGTTTCACCGCAGCCTTGCATTGGCTGCTGACCCTGTTGCCCCACGCGAGCGCACGGCAACGCTCGACGTCCTCTCGTTCGCAGATGTCTACGAGCTGCTCCAGGATGACGTGAACGGCCTCAAGCTCGGCGGTCCATCGCGCGTTGTGAAGATTGCGAAAGAGATGCGGTGCCACAACCCGAACTCGCTCGTGCTATTTGCCGGTGACACGCTATCGCCGTCGCTCTGGTCCTCGCAGTTCCACGGCATGCAGATGGTCGACGCGCACAACGCGATCGGCGTCGACTTTGCGAGTCTCGGGAACCATGAGTTCGACTACGGCATCGAAGGCTTCCTGAACGTCTCGGCGGCGACGAACTTTCCGTGGCTCAATGCGAACTGCTTTGAGAACAGCACGAAGGCGCTGCTCCGCGGCACGCAACCAAACGCCATCAAGTCGTTCGACGACAAACACTATGGCAAGATCAAGATCGGTCTCTTCGGCGTCATGTACGACATGAAGGACTCGAGCAAGGGCTTGTACTGGAGCGACCCGCTCGTGGCGGCGAAAGAGCAAGTGAAGCTCCTCAAGGCACAGAAGGTCGATCTGATCATCGCTCTCACGCATCAGACGCTCACGGACGACAACCGGTTCTCAAAGGAGGTCACGGGTGTGAACCTTATCCTCGGTGGCCACGACCACACGTCGATGCTCCAGACGAACTACGGCACGCCGTACTTGAAAGCCGAGTTTGACTTTCGGTCGATCTGGTCGTCGCACATCGAGTACTTTGCCGCCTCGGGCTCGCTCGCTGCGACGACGCGCATGACGCACCGGTCGATCCCGATCGTCGAAGAGATGCCGTCCGACAAAGCGCTCGACAAGGTCATCGCAGACTACGCCAAGAAGATCGGCTTGATCCACGCACGTGTGATCGGCAGTCTGTGCGAAGAGCTCGACTTGCGCAGCAGTGTCGTGCGTATGGGTGACGCAGCCGCCGGGGCGATCTTCTCGGACGCCTGCCTGGCGTTCTACGGTCCAGGTAGCGCTGACGTCGCGGTGAACAACGGTGGGTCGATCCGCACCGACACAAAGTACCCGGCTGGCGACCTCACGATCGGCCAAGTGATCGCATGGTCGCCGTTCGGGAACACGCTCATGGTCATTGAGACCGACGGCGCGTCGCTCAAGAAGTACATCACGCGCGAGATGCTCGCGAGCTGCGGCGACAACCTCGTGATCTCGAACGGCTACTACGTGCAGCCTGGCGGCGTCAAGTACACGTTTGTGTGCACGGCAAAGGGCGTCGGCTCGATCACGAACATCGAGTGGTTCAAGCACCCGACGCGCACGGGTCCTGTGCTCGACACGGACGTGTTCAAGCTCGCGCTGAGCAACTTCCTGTACAACACCGAGTTCTTGCTCACGCCAGGCGCGGTCGTGAAGCGCGTGGTCGTGAGCGAAGCGGAGGCTGGACGCATCGACACGGCGCTCGAGCAGTACGTCAAGTCGTTCCCGAACGCTAACGTGTGCGTCAAGCCCGACGGTCGCTCACTCGTGAAGTTCTAGACAAGCGTAGTCGCTCGATCTCGTACGACAACTCCGTTAGGAGTACACCCACGCCTTGAATGCAAGCATCTCTTGCTTTGAAGCTTTGCGCTTCACTACCAACAACAACAGCGTTCGCTTGCTCGCTCCTCTTGTCGTCAAGAGTCGGATTCGTCACCCATGAGCACGCGTTAGAGCGAAACCACTTGACGCTTTGCGATCGTCGAGCGCCGACCAGCCATTGCGAACTCTACTCTGTCGTGCGCAGACTCGCCAAGCTAGCTCCAGACCAGAGCACCCACACCTCCGTAGCAACACGTCTTCTTGTATCACGATGAAGGTCTTCCGCTCGCTCGCAATCGCAGTCTTTGCGCTCGTCGTCGGCATGCCAGCGACGACTGACGCCGCGCAGCGTCTCGGCTGTTGTCGACATCATTGCGTACAACGATGTGTACGAGATGCTCCAAGACGACGTGAACGGCCTCAAGCTCGGCGGTCCGTCGCGTGTGATCCCGATCGTGAAAGAGATGCGTGCGAAGAACCCGAACTCGCTCGTGCTATTTGCCGGTGACACGATGTCGCCGTCGCTCTGGTCCTCGCAGTTCCACGGCATGCAGATGGTCGACGTGCACAACGCGATCGGCGTCGACTTTGCGAGTCTCGGGAACCACGAGTTTGACTTTGGCGTCGACGCGTTCCTCAATGTCTCGCGCGCGTCCAAGTTCCTTTGGCTCAACGCGAACTGCTACGAGCTGCGCACGAAGCGACTGCTGCGTGGCACAGTCCCAAATGCCATCAAGTCGTTCAAGAGCAGCAAGTTTGGGAACGTCAAGGTCGGTCTCTTCGGCGTCATGTACGACATGAAGGACTCGAGCAAGGGCTTGTACTGGAGCGACCCGCTCGTGGCGGCGAAAGAGCAAGTGAAGCTCCTCAAGGCACAGAACGTCGACCTGATCATCGCACTCACGCACCAGGACTACGAAGACGACAACCAGTTCTCGAAAGACATCGTCGGTGTCGACATCATCTACGGCGGCCACGACCATGACTCGATGCTCCAGACGGCGTTCGACACGCCGTACCTCAAGGCGGACTTGGACTTTCGGTCGATCTGGTCGACTCGTCTCGAGTACTACGCAGCAGCAGGCTCGAGTCCAGCGTCCACTGTCATGCTGCACCGCGCGATTCCGATCGTCGAGGCGCTGCCGACGGACGCTGACATGGAGAAGGCCATTGACGCGTACGCGACGACGATCAGTACGCTGACAAAGCGCGAGATCGGGAGTCTGTGCGAGCCGCTGGACTTGCGCAAGAACGTTGTGCGCGGCAAAGACGCGGCGATCGGCGCGATCTTCTCGGACGCGTGCCTGGCGCTGTACGGTCCAGGCAGCGCTGACGTCGCGGTGAACAACGGCGGCGGCATCCGCACCGACACGGTCTTGCCCGCTGGTCCCGTGACAATGGGCCAAGTGATCGCGTGGTCGCCGTTCGGGAACACGCTCGTGGTGATCGAGACCGACGGCGCGTCGCTCAAGAAGTTCGTCACGCGCGAGATGTTCGCGAGCTGCGGCGACAAGACGACGATCTCGAACGGGCTCTACGTCCACCCAGCAGGCTTCAAGTACACGTTCGCGTGCACGGGCAAGAACGTCGGCGAGCTCACGAACGTCGAGTGGTTCAAGCACCCGACGCGCTCAGGACCGCTCCTCGACTCGGACAAGCTCAAGCTCGCGCTGAGCAACTTCCTGTACACGTCCGAGTTCCTCTTGACGCCTGGCGCTGTCGTTGACCGCGTCGTCGTGAGCGAAGCCGAGGCCGCGCGCATCGACTTTGCGCTCGAGAAGTACGCCAAGTCGTTCGAGAACTCGAACGTGTGCGTGCAGGCTGACGGTCGGTCCGAGGTCGTGTTTGCCGCCGCGAAGGCGCTGTGATCGCACTTGACACTGTCGTGCCACGCTTGGGTTCGGCGTGCGACCATCGTCAGTGGCTCATAGCCGTGGAAGACATCGCGCCAGGAGCTCTTGTCCTTCCACTAGCAAGAGCAGTACATGGCACAAGGACGTGGGCGGATATGAACGACAGAGCCTGAGAGTAGATCAGGTGGTTCATAGTGACGCTAGCCTTGCGAACGCTCTTGCTACTACTTGGCGGCGTCGTCCGTGAGATCGTGTGCGATGCGGTGCTTTGTCGTCGTGACCCACGCGCTGTCCTGGAGACTCGCGTTGCCGTGCTCGCGGTTCTCATACGACTCGATCACGCCGTGCGTGGCGTTCACGGCGCGAAAGAGTCCAAAGCCGTAGTGCGCCTGGCGGAACGCCGACCACGTCGGTTGTGGCTCAATGAACGTCGATGCGAGACCTTCGCGGTTCCCGCCGCCGCCGAGCACGACGTAGATGATGCCGTCTTTGCGCACGCGCTCGTTGTAGACAGGGTAGCTCCGCTCGTACGCGTGGACGTGACCTGCAAGCACGAGGTCGACTTGGTGCGCAAACAGCACGTGCTCCATCGCGCGCTTCATGATCACGTGCTCCTCCATGCCCTGGTGCGCCGTGTTGCTGTTGTACCACGGCCCGTGCATGAGCACGCAGACCCACGGCGTGACGCTCCGGTCCACGCGCGTCGAGAGCTCTTGCTCGAGCCACTTGTACTGGTCCGACGCTGCGTCGAACGCCACGTACGGCGTCACGACAACGACGTGGACCATGCCGAGGCGGAATGCAAAGTACAGATTGCCCTGCTGCAGTGCATCGGACGGATCGAACGGCATGCGGAAGCGCGTCTGGTACGCCACGAACGGGTCGACGCTCTTCTGGCACGGCCACTCCTTCTCGTGGTTCCCAGCGGAGACCATCCACGGCATCGTCGACGCAAGTGGCTGCACGAGCGTCTCCCAGCTGTCCCATCGCGCTTGGTCGCTGTCGGCGTACGAGAGATCGCCTACAAGAGCGAGCGTTCGGTGGTATGAGTGCACTGTAGCATAGGACAGAGCTGCTCTGTTGTGTACTCGAGCACGAACCTGCGTGGACGATCGCACTGAGGTCGCTTTGGCTAGCGAGATGGCGCAGCGTCTGCTTCGAGTACATCGTTTGACTGGCACGAACAAGCGCGCAAGCGTCGGTAGCACAGTGAGTCGATTTGGCTCGATTCGTACAGAGCAAGCACAGCGAGGACGCACCCAAGGTCTCCGATCACACCGATCGTGACGGGCGTTGGGCTCCCAATCGCAACGGGTGTGCGGAGCGAAGCCACGTCGCTCCAGCCGCCTTCGTCGTCGCCGCATTGGTCTGTCCATGCACGACACAGCGCCAGGTTAGTCTTGTTCTGTAGCGAGGAGAGTCGAAGGAGCACTGACGACAACGTACAGTAGTAAGTCGACGACGGCTCGAGCTGACTCGCAGGGACGACAACGTGGTGGAACCACGGCGACGTGTACTCGCAGAACTGGTATTGCTTGCTCAACGTCGGCGCGAGGACAGTGGTCGTGAGGTTGTTGGGGCTCGAGCCGAAGCGAACGGTCGAGGTGCGCGTCTGCGCGCTCGTAGCCCACGACACGGTGATGCCGAGACGCTGCTGCGACGCCGACCCGTTAGCTCGCTCCAAGTCGGCGAGCGCGACGTGCACTTGTACTGGTCCTGCGTTACCGCCTGGCGGTGATGCTGGCAGCTGGTTGGACGGCGCATTCGCTGCGTGGTTGCTCGTAGAGCTGAGGAGCGACGTTGCGGACGACGATGCGAGGTATCCAGCTGCGAGGAGCACAATCGCGCCAGTGAGCAGCACGGTCACGAGCATGCGGTGCGTCGAGTGCTGGACGTTCGTGCGGCTGAATGCCTGTCCTTCAAGCTCGCTCGCATCGATGCTGTACGCTACAGCGCGCCGGTTGGGCGTCGGGATCGACCCGTAGTTCTTTGTCGCTGGCATGACGACTGCGTTGAGCGACCGTGTGTGCGGCAAGCAAGCGCTCGATCAAGCGGGAAGCTGCTGTGTGTGGCGTGCAGCGAGTGAAAATGCGACTGGACCACCAGCATCGTGCGTGTTGGCGCTCGCTCGAGACAGACAGACCACAGACAGCTTGACGAGCTCGCTGTCGTCAATGACGCACGAAGCGAAGCAATGCGATGATTGACTTGAAAAGAGAATGGTGTTCCGATTTAGACGCACAGAATGGATACATTTCGAATCTCAGCGTCAGAGATTCATACATCTTGAAGTGAGTATGCTGCAAAATGTCAAAATTGGACAATCCAAGTGTATTTTTAGGATCAAATCCATTAAATCTGAGGTTATAGATCTTGAAAAGTCACACAAAAAGTGTGGACGCAAAGATCATGCACTTCAAGTGCGCAAACTGATGCAAGTGTGGCAAGCTCCAGTTGCCTTCATTTCTTTGATATACTAGAGACCGTCGTATTGTCCAGTAGAAAGGTCGCGCTCACTTACACGAAGGCAATATATATTTGTACACGATCAACGGACATTTCATCAAATCAAAGTTTATTGGCCACAGAACGTTACACTTATATTAAGGTGAAATTTATTCAGAACATTTTTTTACCTCACAACCTTCCCCACACGCACGCGCACACCAGTTAGCCCAGTATAATGCACTTTTTTCGACACTGAGCGTGTATTTAACCCTGAACGTTAGGTGTTTGTTACTCGGTGCGGATCCCCGATACGTTGGGTTGCGTCTTGTATCTGGTTCAGGCTGGTTGCCAATTAAAACCAAACGAAACTGCCACCAAAGAGAGCTGTGTGGTGTAGATGCAGCGCGATTGGCGTCTCTTGTTGCAGCAGTTAATCAAACACAGCACCTTGCCCATACAGCACCAATCGTTCGAACTAGACCGTTGCCTAAGCTATTTGCACACAAGCATCAAGTTGCGACGCATATAGCCGTGAAAGTGGTCTACGACCATTTCTGTCAGTAGAGCACCACGTGATTGTTCAATCTCGAACAGGCCATATATACTCCACGCGAGCTTGATCATCCTGCCAATGACCAGCACGACACATCAAGCGGATCTCGAACCCAAACGCGCCACCCAAATCCACAATCAACCAGAGTGAATCGCTACAAGCGGCCCAGGCATTCTGCAGCAGCCGGTAGTTTTGAGTCTGCGGATCAGATTCTGAAATCTTAAACAATTCAAGACAAAGGTCGCATGCACTTGTTGCTGCATAACGCTGTGCCTCGACATACCGCTTCGCACGTCTCAAGCTAGGTGAATCAGGCTGCTTCGCTCTCCGTCCGAACAAACATGTACATCCAAGGCACGAATGTCTTTACGACGTCATTGTTGGCGTAACGAGTCGTATACGTCCTAAGTCGATCAATGTCTAGCCGCCTGTACCACAGATCAAACACACAAGAATGAGCTTTGGCTGTTAGACTGCAAGCAGAGAGATGCAACCAACTGAACGTACCGAAATACGATGCAAGTTTTCTCGACACTGTAATTGAATCTGCCCTACATACTCGCCTCCTTCGTACGCATGTCCGAATACGTACCTGTCGCATGCTCGTTGCCGAGAATATGGTCGAAACAAAACCATTCAGTCGTATCAACACATATCTTCGACGACGCTAGGCATAAAAAGTACTGTAGAAGATGTTTGTCGAAAATTTTAAATGAAAAACTGTTACTGAACTCACGAGAACCGCATTTTCGCCTTGATCGTCACTGTAAACGAAACCTCGCAGCTCAAGCACTACCAGTATCACCAGTAAATGATCAAGTGCTGCCAAGCAATGCGACATTACTTCAAGCCGACTTCACAACAATCATTTTAGCCCGGTACTCGCCCAAACGCTGTTCAATTGTGTTAGGAACATATACCCCAGGACAGCACAAGTCAAGAATTATTTCTGTAATTTACAGCCTCAAAACAAAAAAATCGAAAGTGTAAATTTTCGTTTTCGACGCTTTACAGCTCAAAAATTTTGTCTCCCCTCTCTAAGAGAGTGCCTATTGTGACCAATTGAAAAATGAAATGGAGCACGTTCTGGAAACCTTCTCCGACCTAACCCTACAAGGGTTAGGTTTATAGAGGTTAGCATCCGGCACTTCGGACGAGGTATACCGGTTGTATACCTCACGTCAAATTTGCGCGCAAAAACGCGGTTCGACCTCATTCCAGTTTCGCCCCATAACGACCGCAACGATGGCATGGAAGCGCTGCGCGCCGTCGACCGCGAGCGATACCAAATTTTTTGCCCTCCCTTTCTAACCGTAGACTGCGTAAATAGGCACACAGTCTGATAAAATTAAATGTAACGATTCGTGTTTACACTAGCCTTATATATATCAAAATTGTATTGTGGACGAGGTTTTAAAATCGTTCATGTTTGCATCCATTGTCTCAGGTCTTTTCGATACATATCTAAGCTGTTTCCTTTGGCACAAACGGGACCCACGTGGTTCTGTACATGTTATTGTATGATTAACTATACCTCAATGAAGTGCGACACTGCATTCTTTTGTGTGAGAAACGTATCTCCCAAGAAATCATCCACCAAACAAAACACATTCGTAAAGTGGTACAAAAAGGCAACACACTGAAAGTAACATTGTCTCAATAAGGTTGTCCTGACACGCCGCATTCATTAACACCTGCGACACTCAAAAACGTTCATTATCTATTTGGTACAGAGATCATCGAGGCTTAGGAGATCGCTAGTCGTACATCAATACTGTCACGGGCCCTCCTGTGACACAGCACTGCGCGAGGAAGCGTCTCGTAGTCTTTGCGGTGCAAAGACTACGCTTGTCTTGGAGTTTGTATGCGCCGGCGAGAATGTCTCGCCGACGAGGAAGAAGACGGAAAAGCTACGATCGTAGGTAAAAGAAGAGTGAGATTGGTGTGCGAGCTTCCAGCAGCTCGCACTTAAAAGAAAAACATAAAAACCTAAGACCTCCTACTCTGATTGACTAGACACTGAGAGCCTCCTAATCAATGAGCGGTCTTAATGCTCATGCGTCACAGCGACCTTTCGTGTCGCTGTGCTTGAAGATTCGGTGTGGAGTGGACCACACCTACTTGGAGTGCCACACACCAATTAGTGTGACACCCTGATATATGTAGTCCACAAACCCTGAGGTGGACCACACTGTGTAACACCCCGTTGCAAATACACCTCACCTCGCCTTCCACTACTACACGTAGCAACTGTTAGATTACAAATCTCATATCCCTTTGATTTCTACATGTTGCATTTCTAATAGCAATGCTGAACCCGACGTTCATGTTTACGACAAAAAAACGGATTTGTTTGGTGCCAGTAAAAAAAGCATGAGTCAAATATCAATGCTTGAATGCCATACACGTATCCTGCATATATATATATATATATATATATGCGAGCTTCGTCCAACACACTCTTTTGTGCACTCGCTTTGCGTACGGCTCAGACTATCTAACAGTTTACTTGAACGTTCAATCAGTATGACACTAAGATTGCGCCTGATGAGTGGCTGCGTTTGCATACAGGCAGCACCCAGCAAGTGATTCCGTGAAGGACTTTTCACTACCACTGTTCTATGGAGAAGAGTACACACACCGTGTTCGTCATTATCAAGCGCGCCGGTCGGAACAAGGGATGCTTTGTACTCGAACCTAGCTTGTTAGCCGAGCATGCTACCGCCAGCGATCATACACCATACTGTTGGCAGTTTCTGGCTTCGTCACGTCATCTAAGTGCTGTGACCGTGTTGCCTTTTCTGCCATTCAGTTTGGTAAGTCACTATATCCAAAAGTAAAACCATCGAATTCGATCTATATGTCACTACCCTCCACGACCCAAACCGTTTTCAGACGAATTCTGATTCAACTAGCTGTTGATTTAGCGACACATATTCTATGTAAATGATTGACTGAGTGCGTACATATTCGTTTTACAATGTAGCGCACGTAATTGTCTTCAAAACGACATGAAAAATGGTGTGGACCAGATATAGGATATGTGTATATACTATTGGGATGGAGTTATTATAGTTTAAGAAAGACAGATGTGCGAAGCACTGCGTCAAGAACACGAATGCGTAGCGGTGTAATGCCGGAGGAAGTGGCAAAGGCGCTCGTAATCGAGAAGGAGCAACGACGGGCAAGCAAGCTTCGAGCGAGGGAGTTGAAAGTAGTGGTTCCGCGTCCGGGCGATGTCGCGCACATGACCGAGAGCAAGAAGCCTGCAAACATGGCGTTCGAGCACGCCGAGTACGATGAGCCATGCCGTTGTGTTACGCCTGGCGCGTGAAGCACATGTATGTGCCGTCGACTTGCGCGTACTTCAAGACCGATTGCACAAGTCGCCGCCGGTGCCCAAATAACATCTTGTGCCGGACCTCAGAGTTGCGTACGTTAGTGACTCGATGCCGTGCAGCCGTCGACACAATGTCCACCGGGGTTGGAACTGCGCTCAATGACGAACAGGATCGGCGTGTTCACGACCTGCGCAATCAAGCCTGGATTCTCGATCGCGCCATAATTTTGGTAAATTTCGAGTACGACTCTGGCGACAAGCACGAATACACTGTGGAGCTGAAGATCAAGACAAAGAACAACAAGAGCGTTCTCTTGTCCGCGGAGGCTGGCGGTAGCATCAAGCGACTGGAGGAGGTGCACGGAATGAAGTGCTGCTCGTGGTTGCTATAGCGACGTGCCGGGTCGATGCAGGCGAGGAGTTGACAGTTGCCTACGGCGTAAGCGTGTGGTTCTTGCGCGGTTGTGGCGCGGTGAAGTGCTGCGAAAAAGGCGCACAGGAAGGCGCCTCAAGTAGTAGCAATAGGGAGAGTATGGAACACCGTGCATGTGTAGGAACATGGGAACGTGAAAACGAATCTAAACTCCCTGAATCTCAATTCCCGCATTTGCAGCAGCCGGACAGAAAACACACATAGCGCGCAAGTCCGGGGTCGAGCGCGTCCCAAGGGCGTAGGTATGTGCGGAAGATCACAGTCTTACTATTATCACCTCTGCCGGTGACCGTAGGCGTGATAGAAGTAGACGACAAAGTTGGCCATGGCGCGGGTTGTCGGACGAGGCCGTGAGTGATAGAGGACGAGCCGCGTGTACGCTGTAGCTCGCGCAACGATCCGAGACGTCTTTGAAGAGGGCGTTGTTGTGGTGTAGCCATATTGACAACAGTGTCAAGCATCGGGCGATGTTGGACGCGCGGAGATAGCTATGTATCCCGACGCGCGCGGGACACTTTGGCGGGAGGTGATCGAGGAGGTACGCCAAAGACGACCGTGTTAGTGGAGACACAAGTAGATTGACAACGGATACAAGTGAGTGCCTCCGCACTGCAGAGGAGATACTGCACGGCCAGAAGTGGTGCTTCGCGCTTTCGAGAACGGCGCACGCGTGTACGCGGAGGAAGTCACCGGTGTGGTAAAAGAGCTTCGTGTGGAAGCTCAATGAGTTGTGTTGAAGGCGAAACACCAGGTCGCTGAGAGCCGGGAGCAAGTTGCGGCTAAGAGAGTGTTCTAAGGAGTCGCAAAGTGATCGCGGATGGGTGGATGCATCTGTCTGGGAGCACAACAGGAGGGAAGCCGAGAACGTTGGAATTGTGGAAATCCAAGACCGCCCTGTGATGTGGGGCGGTACATTTAGTGAATCGCCATGCCTCCGCGTACAGGAACAGTGACATTCAGTTGCTTCTTTTATAGGATAGCTTTACATAGTGTTTCCAACTGTGATGTAACCCAAGCAGGTACTGATGCCACCGCTGCCATGAATTAGAGAAACGGGAGGACAACTGGGCGTAGGATGACCGCGCGTCCGCGCAGGGCGCGTGCACGATAGCGCCATAGGATGCAGCTGGACGTCATATCCGTGAGGAGCAAACCAAATCTATAGCTTAAAGAAGATTTATGCAGCACTGAACTGCCGTGGAGCCGGCAGTTGGTGTCGTTGCATGTCGCCGTGTAGCCCTGCGCTGTTAGGTGCTCCTATGCCGTGGGAGGGAGCGTAGAGAACGGCATGATCTAGGGTTTGGTTTAGGCTGAGTCCCGCGGCAGACGCGTAGTGCCGGACCGTGTGGATGAAGGTACTCGAGTCGCGAAGGCCGCGGAGGACGCAGGTGCAGTCATCCGCAAAGGTATTGACATGGTGCGGCGCATTGTCAGAGCGAAGTCGGACGGCGAGGTTACCGCTTTCGCAGTGGAGGTATTAACGCATGGGCTCAAAGAGCACTAACATCGCCGGAGACAGTGGGTCTTCCTGCCGGGCGCCGCGGCCGATCTAAAAAACTTGCTCGGGTGGCCGTTAACTGAAAATCGCACAAGTGTGCCGCATTAGAACCTGCGCATCATAGAACATAACCCGCATTTATAGTCAAAGTGGGACAACACCATGTCAAGCGCCGGTCACAAGACTTTGTCAGAGGCCTTTGCGAAGTCGAGGAGGACTGTGTCTAAGAAGTCGAGCCCGGAGGTGCGACAAAGTTGCTGCAAGTCCTGGAACTCGAGGAAAGCGTACCGGACCGACCACCTTTTGAAAATTCGTACTGGTCTGAGTGGGGCATGGACGGGAGAACTTCCTGGACCCGACTGGCGACGATGGTGCCCGACCGTCGTGTCATGGTTCAGAACTGTGATCAGTCGAAAGTCGCCCGGTTTTGAGCGGTCACCATACTTGAGCAGCAAGGAGATGTAGGTGCGGCGCTGGATCACTCTGCCGATCGCAATCTGCGACGCGTAGACCAGCTCGTAGATCTTGGCCCAAGTCTCGGGAAGTAGTTGTTATACTCGACTGGTACCCCTTCCAGGCCGCTTGACTTGCCTTTTGGTGATGCCACAGTGGCCCAAAACAAGTCGATTGCAGTGAGCGGTGCGTCAAGAAAGGAGCAGAGACCCGGGTGTGCATGCCGGTATGATGCAAAAACACACATACGATTCTTCTATATATGCAGATGGTAGAGCACGTCCTCAGGTTAATGAAAGAATCGACATGTATGACACACATTCGTGAATGCACATTTAGCACATGCAGCACTTGTATGACTCTTTGGTATGACTCCTCTTGTAAAGTGCAGTGTAAGCTGTCGCTGTCACAACAGCCCCACAGCCTCGACAAACAGTTGCCAACCATGACTTTTACATAACATTTCACTTTGGTTGTTCTATTTCTCACTTTGCTTTACAGATTTTAAAATCAGACATGCTGTCAAGAATATAAATATATCGCCAAGATATACGTTTGACAGCGTTGTGAAGACATATTAAGTTTGGAATGTACAGTTGTGTAAGAATCGTTTCATCTGCGATATGCACGCGATATGTCTGCGATCTTGCATTTTCCCAGGACGTGCGTTGTGTGCTAAATTGGTTGATGCCAAAGTTATAGCGACTCGCCATGAGTTGACCATACTTCTCTGTCTCACAAGACAACGTGGATTTGGATTAAATGTAGTTCACATGATCTCAAACACGTATATGATTAATTGAAATCAATCTTCCCAATTCTGAGGAATTACGCAATAAATCGTGATTTCCTACGCAAACGAGAATGTTAGTGCGCGATTGATAACAATTGTCAATAATCGTAACTCAATCATGGTTGTCCGAAATCATTTACTCAATCACCTTTGTCGGTCATATATTTACTGTTTGTCCAACGCGATTGCACATGTTTGACTGCGAATAGCACGCAGCCATTGGCATTTATACAAACCACATATTTTTCTCTTCGCAATCGTGTTGAGTTTGGCATTTTTCACGTATTGGTTCAATTACTACAGCATTTTTGCCTAATGACTCCAATTAATTGCAAACATCATGTCTCCGTTGTAGCATGACGTCTTACGAATTCGATCGTGAAATTCGGACACATCACTTAAAAGAGTCGATTTACCAAATCCACATTTTTGTGGAACAGAGAAGAATCTGTCAAGCCTGTATCGCTGTCGTGGGATCCATCTGGGCGTCTCACATAGCGCCAGTTCTGACAAACATTGTGCACCGTCGCTTGCTCTTAGACATGTGGTACAACTGGCCGATGAAGCGATTCAACTCGTCCTCCTTGCCGAGCAGATGTTCGTTCTTGCAAATGTCTGAAGTCGCGCTATGAGCTAGCTCGCGCTTCCTGCGGCAACGCCATTGGCAGGCAGTGACGCGCTTCTGCTGTCATCTCTGTGCTTGAATGTTCGCTATCGTCTGCGATGCATGCTGCACTTGCAAGCCCCTCGCTAACACTGTACGGCTGCTTTTCCGCTTGGTCACTCGTCATTACTGCTGTTAACCATCGTGCGACACTTTTGCCGTTTTCTCTTGGCGTTTTGAGCACTTGAACGGTCACCAAACTTTAATCCCGCTTCCCTGTTAGCGAAAATTTTTAAAATTGCTCTAACGATACTTCTGCTCCGAGGTACCTCATATACATGTATATAGTGACGTCAGGAACAAACAAAGATAAGTATGACACAGTATACGACACAATGTTGAAGTGTATACAGACGCTATCCAGAATACGTTACACGTCGATAAATGATAGCCCCTTCAAAACGATTGATATTCATTTCCTCCATTTCATCACTATACAATACTCCATCGTCTTGCTCACTCGACGGATGTGATCAAGCTCTTGTTTGAGGTCTGTGTGTTGAGCAGGAGAACGTCTCGCTGTACAGCTTTAGGCCACGCTAGTTCTTGGCCACAGAACAACAGCACTTTCTCTTGCATGTTTTGAACGACACACATTTAGGCTCCTCCATGCATTCAATCAATCATCTGTATGTATAACCTCCAATATGTTATTCTTGTATCCTTCGTATCGATTGCAAAAAATTATCTGAATGAGCTGAAAAACATGTAACTTATAGGGGATAGTGTCTGTAGTTTCGACACTCCACTCTGCGCCACAAAAAATCGGACAACACAAAAGTACACGTTATGAGTGCAATTTTGCTTTTTGCGCTCTTTCGTGACTATGGTCGAAACCGGCTCGATGAGCCACATCCAATGGTGTGCTTGTGTGGCGCAGAAACGCAGTTGCGGCTCCCATACAAATAACTAGTACCATTTTCACGCGCCACAAGAAGTCGTACGCCGATCCTATACAAAAAATCAAGTATATTGAGTCGGACGAAAGTGCGCAGTACTTCTGCGCTTCAATTCCAATTGGGATGATGTACAAGTACACCGCTGACGTCGAGAAGGCCGAGATGCACGGCATGCGCTTCGCCGGCTACGGCAAGCGCGCAACGGGACGATCGAAGGACACGGTGTCGCGTGCGTTGCGAGAGAAAATCGACGACGAGGAGCGACAAGAGAGGCGAGGTCGACGCCCAGTACTCACCGAGCGCGATGTCTCGCGGCTGCTGCGAGACGCAGGCATGCGTGGCGTGTCTGCTGCGCGGCTCCTCGAGGAAAACGACTTGCCGTGCTCTCTTCGCACTGTGCAGCGAACACTCCAGGGCACCGACTGGTTGGCCTACGATAAGTTGGCGTCGCGCTTGCCGCCGACCGCCAGCCACATGCGCGCGCGCGTCGATTGGTGCGAGAGACACCTCGTTGATCGTCGCTCCAGTGCTTTGTGGGGAAGTATAATCTGGAGCGACGAGAAGCGCTGGTGTCTCGACGGCCCCGACAATCGCCGCATGTGGCAAGACTCACGTCGCCCTGCGTGAACTGTGGTGCGGCGGCAAATGGGCGGCGGTGGCTTGATGGTTTGGGGAGCAATCAGTCGGCGTGGAAAGAGTGAGCTTGCAGTGCTAAGAGGCAACCAGCGCGCGTCGAAATACGTCGTGACGCTGAAGACGTTCCTCTTGCCGTTTGGGTCGGAGAAGCACGCATACGGCTTCACGTTTATGCAAGACAACGCCGCGATCCATACAGCAAGGTTGACAAAGGCGTTCCTAGAGAGCAAAGGCATTGATGTTCTTCCATGGCCAGCGAGAAGCCCTAAATTGGATCCTATAGAAAACGTGTGGGGAGTTCTCTCCGCACGCGACTACCGTGATGGTAGGCAGTACAGCTGTGTCAGTGAGCTAGAGGAGGCCGTTGAACAGGCATGGCGAGAGATCGATGTCCCCTTGCTTGAGTCGCTCATTGACTCGATGCCAAGGCGCTGCTTTCTTGTAGTCAATGCAAAATGTGACACATGTCGCTGTTAACACTTACTCAACATGCTTGATTTTTTGTATAGGATCGGCGTACGACTTCTTGTGGCGCGTGAAAATGGTACTAGTTATTTGTATGGGAGCCGCAACTGCGTTTCTGCGCCACACAAGCACACCATTGGATGTGGCTCATCGAGCCGGTTTCGACCATAGTCACGAAAGAGCGCAAAAAGCAAAATTGCACTCATAACGTGTACTTTTGTGTTGTCCGATTTTTTGTGGCGCAAAGTGTATATGGATCAAATGTACCGTCCTCCTTTTGTAACAATAGACAAACTATGTCTATTTGAATCAAATCAGACATGTCGATATGTCGATCTCTTGAGGGCTGTTTTCTCTACCTCATTCTTGACATCGATTCTTGACACAAATGTGGCGAAAAAAACGCGGATTTGCGTCTGTTTGCGAGAGACCAGTACGTGTGGGTTAAATGAGATACAACTGGGGGCAAACGTTCAGTTGATCCCTTGATTTCGGTCGTTATCTAGGGTTTTGTATGTGAGGACCGAATCGATTGATCCCAAACCCGGTCTCTGGATATGAATGTATCGACTTGACCGAATTCGACAGAAATAGATGCAAAAAGTCTATTTCTATCGAGTTTTGACCACCCGGATTTGCATGCCGTGGTGGCATTTACGAGAATGCTGTCGATTGCTCGGCGACATGCCGCGGTCGCTACGAAGCGCTGCGTCAAGATCGACATCAAGCACGGTGTCGACGCCGAACACGGTGTCCACACCAAGCACAAGTGCAGCGCGCACAAGCTCTCGCAATGCTGACGCACAAGTGTGGCAAGTCCAGTACGGCTTCTGGGACGACTACGACGTGGTCTACAATGCGTTCCCACCACCAGCAAAGCCGCGCATGCCATCGCTTGAGCTCGACTCGCCGCTCGAATGGTGCGCTTGGCACTATGGCAGCTAGTGCGTTGGCGATTACTGTTGCAAAAGCCTGTGCTCATCGATTCGATGTCCTGCTGCTGCGCTCGTGTCCTGTGCGTGTGTTTGGATCAGGGCAAAGCGGATGGTCCCGACATCAGTCGACGCGTTTCTCGGGAACACCGCAGCGCTCCAGACACTTCAGGAGCTCGAGCACGGCGACTTGAGTCCGCTCACAAACTTCATCGTCAGCGTACGTCGCGCTATCCTTTGCTAGTCGATCACGCGACACGAGTGGATGACCACGACCTTCGTACGACTAGGGTGCAGAGTGCACGGGCAAGCTCTCGTTCATCGGGCTGCTCAAGCGCGCGCTGCTCGCCTCGGGCTTCGATCCGCCGTGCACGTTTGGATCTGTCAACGCCAAGCACTTCAGGTTGCCGTTGCTTCCTGGCGTCCGCTTGGACACACAAGACTCTGTATCGTGAGATGCATCGGCGCCACTGACGCTCTTGGTGCATGCGTACGTACGTGATCAGCGAGAAGGACTTGCTGCTGAAGATCGAGGACTTTGTCCATCGCGTCGATCCGCACAAGACCAAGACAGCGTTCCTCGTGCTCGAGCACTTTGAAGCGTGCGAGCGTCTTGCGCTTTGCATCTGATCATAGTGCGTTCTCACGCTCACACACATTCGTTCGCACTCTGTCTGGATGCGCAACGCTTGCTAGTGTGTCGCCGAGCGCACAGCAGCACTTTGTCCTGCCGCTGCTCCAGGATGCGAATGCCAAAGGCGTCTTCTGCGTCTTCCACGTCCGTCCTGACGTGAGCAAAGTCGCGGAGCAGATCAAGCAGCGTGCACTTTGCGTGCACTTGTACGCACTCAAGCCCATGCATGTGCGCACAAAGCTCCTACGCATCTGCACACAAGAGCGCGTACGTCTGTGCGATCGAAGCGCTCTGTGCACTCGTCGATTCTCTGGCTGAGCTCTCTGACAGTGGCTGCTACCACGTGGACTCGCACACTACCGCCGTCTACTGCTAGATCGGCTTCACACGCGACGGTCTCGAGGACCTCCTCGCGCGCAACGACTTCAAGCTGCTCGCGAGCATGGACGCACTGCGCCGCGTGTTCCAGCGCCACTGCTATGTCTCGCTACCAAACACACGCAAGCTGAGTCCAGCAGTAGAGCCACCATCGCCGCTGTCGCAGTCGCCATTGAGCAAGTGCAAAGGCGTCAAGCGCACGACGACATCGTCATTGCCGCAGGCGTTTGTTGTTCAGGCGCCGCCGCCGTTTGCGCTCTCGATCGTCGAGATGAACGAACCACTGCGGCGCTGCGTCAAGTGCACGCTGCTCCCACCGTGTGCGCATGTGAGCATGGAGACGCTCTTTGATCGCCTCGAGCGCGTCCGGGGTCTGTACCCGCGTCGAGGCAATGCAAAAGACAGCAGCAAGGGAGAGACTGCGAGTCTCTGTCCGTCGTTCGCTGCGACGGGCGTGTGCCGCAACATCCAAGCGTTCGGTCGCTGCTGCTACGCCCATCCGCTCGCACTGCACACGATCGACACGTCTGTGGTCGTCCAGCGCTGTCGCGTCCACACGCTGCCGCTCCCGTGCTCGCACTGCGCAAACGTGAGCGCAGTGCGCGAGCAGCTCCGTCAAGCGATCACGACGTGCTTGAGCCTCGAGACGCAGCTCCGCGCGCAGCGCAAGCAGCTCTCGGACCGTGAGCTCGCGCGCGTGCTCTTTGTGCGCGACCGCGCTAAGAGCGTCAAGTGGGGCGCCTCGAAGCGCGAGTACGACGACACGCTCGCGCGCATGGACACTGAGGTCGCGTGTCTGCGAGAGCAAGTTGACGCGCTCACGACGGAGCTCGTAGTGAAGCAAGCAGCGCGCGACCAGCTCGAGCGCGACCACGAGCGCGGGACGAGCTACGGGACGCTCTCACAAGCGCGCATGGCGTGACTGCGCTGTGGTGGCGTCCATCAGCCGTAGTGAGGCAGTACAGTCACAAGCAACGACAAGAAGGTGATACACACGCGCTCACGTCGTCGATGCATTCCGTTCACGCGACCACCGATGCATCACTAGCCAGCGCCATGCGTGAACTGCAGCTGCCGCGCGTGGTGCTGGAGCTGCATCAGCTCGCGCGCGTCGCTCCGTTTCTTCTGCGCGAGCGCAAGTGCGTCGCTGAACTCGTGCAGCGGCAGCGCATGCGGATCGAACACGCGCGGGTCAAAGTTCGTCTGGAGCTCGTCGATACCAAAGTGCGCGACGACTTTGTGGAGAATGTATGGGTTGCGCACGTCTTTCTTGGCGCGAAGACTCGCTTGGAAGCTGCTCTCGCCGCTCTCTGTGCGAGCACCACCGTGCTGCTCTTGCTGCGCAGCAATGTACTTGCGAATGCGCTCTTGCACAGCTGCGTCGGCGCTCACACCGACTGGTTCAGGTGGAACGCCAGCGCGTGCAAGCATCGCTTCGAGCTCGTCGTCGTCTTCCGTGCGTGCGTCTGGAGTTGTTGTGGCAGTAGCCGCTGGCGTAGACGCTACTGCAGTCGATGGAGCTTCACTTCGTGTCTGCAGCTGCTCGTCACGCTCATCATCGTCGTCGTCGGATGAAGAGCCGTACGCGAGTCCAAGCGAGTTCATCGTCGTCTCTGATGGACACACTTGACTTGCTCAAGGGCAGTAGTCTACGAGACAGAATATTGATAGTGTTGATGACTGTAACAGCATATTTGACCAGCACGACAGTGTTCACGGACCAGCACGGCGACCTGCTCAATGGTGCCTCGGACTCGGCCAGAAGCTAGGAGATGCCTCTCTCACTCGTATGGATCTGCTGGACCATCAACGCGTGCAAGACAGGACGCATTGGCTTCAGAGGACGAGGCGAGACGCGCACTATCATCCGCACGCGTCTCGCAAGTGTATTTGCTAGTGACGTATTCGTCTCCTACTGCGTTTGCTACGACTCGATCGAGCACAACATGACGCTTAGAACGACACGAGCGAGCGACCTTCAACCTTGTAGCAGACGTTCGCGTCCGGGAGCGTCTTGACAAACTGCTCGAGCGCCGTGTCAATGCGCGCAGCCTCCGCTTCGCTCACGAGCACGCGCTTCACGACTGCACCGGGCGTCACGAGGAACTCGGTCGTGTACAAAAAGTTGCTCAGCGCGAGTTTGAACACGTCCGTGTCGAGCACTGGGCCCGTGCGCGTCGGGTGCTTGAACCACTCGATGCTCGTGAGATCACCAGCGCCCGAGCCCGTGCACTTGAACGTGTACTTGATGCCCGCTGGGTGGACGTAGTAGCCGTTGAGGTTCGTGAAGCCCGCGCCGCAGCTCGCGAGCGTCTCCTTCTTGATGTACTTCTTCATCGACGCACCGTCGGTCTCAATCACCATGAGCGTGTTGCCGAACGGCGACCACGAAATGACTTGGCCGATCGTAAGGTCGCCAGCTGGGTACGTCGTGTCACTGCGGATGCCACCGCCGTTCATGAGCGCAACGTCAGCGCTGCCGGGGCCGTAGAACGACAGACTCGCGTCCGAGAAGAGCGCGCCGACCGCTGCGTCGTTCGCGCGCACGAGCTTGTTCGTGACGTCGAGCGTCTCGCAGAGCTTTCCGATCACGCGCGCGTGCAAGAGCCCGATCTTCGTCGCGTAGTCGCTAATGATCTTGTCCAGACCCGCGTCCGTCGGCATCTCTTCGATGATCGGAACGGCGCGGTGCGTCATGCGCGTGTAGGCAGCGAGCGTACCCGCTGGCGCAAAGTACTCGAGGTGCGACGACCAGATCGACCGGAAGTCAAAGTCCGCCTTAAGGTACGGCGTGCCAAAGTTCGTCTGGAGCATCGAGCTGTGGTCGTGGCCGCCGTAGATGAGGTTCACGCCCTTCACTTCGTTCGCGAAGCGGTTGTCATCGGCCAGGTCCTGGTGCGTGAGTGCGATGATGAAGTCGACCTTCTGCGCCTTGAGGATCTTCACTTGCGCCTTCGCCGCCTCGAGCGGGTCGGTCCAGTACAGGCCCTTGCTCGAGTCCTTCATGTCGTACATGACGCCAAAGAGACCGATCTTGATCGTGCCGAACTTGGGGTCTGTCAGCGTCTTGACCGCGCGCGGCGCCGTGCCACGCAGGAGCGAGCCCGTGCTCAGCTCGTAGCAGTTCGCATTGAGCCACGGAAAGTTCGTCGCCGCCGAGACGTTCAGGAAGCCGTCAATGCCAAAGTCAAACTCGTGGTTGCCCAGGCTCGCAAAGTCGACGCCGATCGCGTTGTGCGCGTCGACCATCTGCATGCCGTGGAACTGCGACGACCAGAGCGACGGCGACATCGTGTCGCCAGCAAAGATCACGAGCGAGTTTGGGTTCTTCGCACGCATCTCCTTCACGATCGGGATCACACGCGACGGACCGCCGAGCTTGAGGCCGTTCACGTCGTCTTGGAGCATCTCGTACACATCGTTGTACGCAATGATGTCGACAACAGCCGAGACGCTGCGCGCGGCGTCAGTCGTCGCTGGCATGCCGACGACGAGCGCAAAGACTGCGATCGCGAGCGAGCGGAAGATCTTCATGCTGAAGAGTGTACGAGCGAGCGCTGTCGTAGCGTAGCGGTGGTGGACGTGTTCTTGCTAATGACAGAGCGCCTGCCAGTTGGAGAATGACCAAGCGCGCGAGGCAAGCGTGCGCGGATCAGACCGTGGCGCTGACCTGCAAACGTGAGCACACACGCACACACCACGCACGTTGATGTGAAGGAGAAGCGCGGCGAGTGACTGGCTTGGGCCGCCTCTCGCCCCATCTCCGCGTTGAATGCGCTAGAGCAGCAGCAACGTCCAACGCCGTTCGCGGTGAGGCTCGCTGTGTCACCTCCTGTCTTTCAGTCTTGACGACGAGCGGCTGGGAACGGTGGTGGACGACGCGCGCAGACCCCTTTCTCTGACCTCATGCTCGCTCACCACCAGACGACCGCAAGCAGATGGCAGTGGTGCGGAGCTGGCAACACCATCGCTCGCGTTGCTGCTGCTGTTGTGGCAATGCCATCTTGCTGCTCGTATGAGAGCAGGTTGACACAGGTGCTGGTGCAAGGCAGGCGGTATCCAAGCAAGAAGCTACAGGTTCTAATGAGCGGCAAAGCAAGCAAGCACACACATGCCGATCGCTCGTTGCTATCGAATGAGGCGATCGCGCCATCCAGCAAGTGCACACACACGTTTGAGGAACTTCAAACGCCTCGCTCTGTGCCATTCGAATGGATCTGCACCAGCTGGTTCATCGTCACACCGCACCATCGGGAGCTAGCCGGTTCGGTGTCAAGAGTCAGTGTCACGCGGCAACTTGCAGCAAGTCACTCGTGTTGCAGTGTGCGAGTGAGGCAGTCGTCACGGTCGTGCTCAGCAAGCCTCGCTTCAGCGACACCACTGCAGCTTCAATCGCCGGCCTGTGTTTTGCTGCGACGGCAGTGCTATCAGCACCATCAGCGTGCGCGCATGTGCGCATTGTCGCCACCACCGCAATGCTGGATGGAGCTCCATGCTCGTCGCAAGTGCTGTCTGGATGCTTGGACTTGGGTCGAGAGGATTTGACCAGCAGCGACGACGGCTCGAGTGCAACTTGCTTGACCGCTGCGCATCTCGCTCGCGTGCACGCATTCAGCAGCGGAATCCCGCGTGTCCGTTCGTTCGCAGTCGACGAGTGTCTGTCGTCCGCACTTGGTGAGATGGATCGATCTCACTCGAGTCAGCGGCTTGCAACGACACGCGCGACGCAGTTGCTCATTCGTTCACGGCTTCTTCATCCACGCAAATGTGAACGTTGCGTCGGCGCCTGCATGTGCATGCACCACCACGACGTCAGTCACGCCAGCGTCGCGACACTCAAAGCAACAACACCGTCTATCTGTCGCACCAAAGTGCTCGAGTGGGAGCTGGATCGTAAAGAGCACCCAGAAAAAGATCTTTGCCTGCACGCGGACCCAGTCCGACTCGAGCGCGAATGCGAGCTGATGGAACACGCGCACGCAGATCTTGCGTCGGAGCACGAGTGCGAGCAGCAGGAACGACGCGAGCTCGAGCAGTGCGTACACCGCGCCAGTCCGGATGTTGGCGTGCACGTCCGTAGTACCAATGCCTTGGAAGAGCGTGTAGAAGTCGCGATTCGGTAGGTAGAACGCGACGACAACGTACGTGCCTATGACGCAGTACCAAGCGTGAAGTTAGCTCCAAGTGACAAGCACCACCATGCCCACACACTGAGAGTGCACAGGGATGTATGCACGCGTACGCACAGTAGATGACTGGGATCAGCACCTCCATGAACTCGATCAGGAGCAAGAACTCGGCCACGTGGAGCAGCGCGAGGATCTGCTGCACGTACTCGACCTTCTCAGCCATTGTCGGCGTGCCAGTCGTGGCCATCGCGTCTTTGCTAGCTGCTGCGGCGGTGACTTTGAGCGACTTGGACGCAACGAGCGGCGATGTGGAGCTCAGACTCGCCGAGATCATGGGACTCAGCGTCAATGGGAGCTGCTTCGGCTCAGAGAACACTCGCGCTTGCGACTTGCCGCGCACCGACTTGCCAGTGGCGCTGCTCTTGAGCTCGATCGCGCCGTTGCGCTGCACTACAACATCGATCTTGCGCGCTGCCTCGAGCATCGCTGGGTGGAGCTGGATCTCAGCGTCATGATCGACGATGAACAGCGCTGGCTCAATGAGCACACGCGCCTCGACTGCATTCGTCACCATGTGATCTGGGAGCTCAGAGCGAAGGCGGTGCTGGAGTGCAGCGATCGCGCGGAGCAGACCGCGGACGTCTGTCATGGACGCAAAGAGCTGCGCCAACTCCATCGCCATGACGAGCACGATCGTGTACATCGTGCGCGACGTCTGCATGCACACTGCGACATAGAGCGCGTGGAAGATCTCGCTGTTGAACACGACCATCTCGAGGCGCACGTCCTCCATGTCGCGGTACGCATGCGCGATCCAGTTCTTCGCAAACACCTTGATCGTCGGGAGCAAGAGCGTGAGCGCAGTCTGTCCGCTCGACGACTGCGTGCGCTGGAACGCAAAGTTGAACAGCGGGTAGATAACGATGAGCGACACTTGCGCTGTGAGCCCCATCGCGCAGACGTAGAGCTCTCTGCGCGCCTGCTGCGATCGCCGGAGCACGTTGCCGTAGCACACGCCAAGGAGCACGCCGATCGTATCAAAGCGCGCAGGGACGCTCATGATGATTGTGAACGGCAGCGGGTAGGCAATGAGGTGGGCGAGTCCGACTTCGCAGCCCGCAGTGGTGCACGTTGTCACGAGCGCCATGGCGACAACAGTGGACATGGTCATGTGGAAGCTCGGGACAAAGCGGCGGACCTGGTCGAGGATCGTCGCAGTGATCACGAACGCGACGATCGCTGAGCGCACGAAGAAGAGCGCGCTGTGGCTCAGTCCAGCGTCAATGCACGGCATCGGGATGAGCTCCATGAGCGTGATGATCGCGAGGCACGGGAGCAGCATCGTTGCGAGCACGGCGACGACGCGGAGGTTGCTCGTTGTGCTGCAGTACAGCTCGAGCGCTCGGAGTCGTTCGAGCGAGTGCTGGCTCTGGAGCTCGATTTGCGTTGCCTCGTACGCGCGAATCGCTCGACGGAGCAGCCGCATGGTGTCGTCGGTCTTGACGACGTGCTGCGTGCTTGTGCGCACTTGCTACTGAAGCAGACGCAGAGGCGCGAGAGGCTGCGTGTGTGTGAAGTGGGCACATCCACAGTACCACCCAGTCCAGACGACAGTGATCTTATCGGCAACATGGTGATACAGAGCTATTCTCTGAACAAGGCAGCGTCATGACACTCTGTTACATCTGGTGGGTCGTCATGGCTCTCTTGACCTAGTTGACACTGCTGTTGCTGCTGCTGTGCGACGGCGTTGCGAGCGCGACGATCATCCCAGTGAGCGCCACGACGCTCGCTGCAGTGCGCACGTTGTGCAGATTGATCCAGCGCCGAAGTGACGCATTGACCCACGTCTTGCCGCGTGCGAGACTCGCTTTCGAGTCCATGAGGCGATGGTTGAGCGGGAGCATCGTCGCGACCGTGTACGGCACGATCGCAAAGATGAGCGCGCCGCTGTAGAGCCACAGCGGCGACTTGTGCGTCTGGAGGTAATACACTGCCAATGAGCTCGCGCCGCTTACTACAGCGGACGACGCTTGCCAGCGCGCTGCGCGCGGGTACATCTCGTGGAAGAACGACACCTGGAGCGCCATGTCGCCGGTTGCCTCGACAGCAGGGTGCTGGACGATCGTGATGTAGACAGCGCCGCCGGCAAACATGGCCGCAAAGCCCGTGGCTGCGATCTTCGCGAGCGCTTCAGCATCGATCGCCGACATGGTTGGAAGATGTGGAGCGTGAAGGTGGAGGGATGGAGGTGGCGGGAAGCGAGATCGAAGCGACGTGAGCAGTCGGCGAGAGATCTCGAACTGACGCTTGCGCACACGAGCCAAGGAGCTTCAGTCAGGTTGAGTGTCTCGAGTCTCGAGAGAGGCTTGAACGCATCAGAGGCGACGCTGCAGCATATACACAACGACTCGCTGGTGCAGATTATGCTGGCGCTCGCTCATGTGGTGCACATCATGACTAGTACACAATACTCTCAAGTCTCACGCCGACGACTGGAACTTGGAGTGCCGGTTGAGCTTCTCCTGGAACTCAAAGTGCGCGCGCTCTTGCTCTTGCTTGGGCTCCCACGGACCTGTCGCAAAGACTGTGAACCGGTCGCCGGCTGCGATCGAGATGATCGGACCAACGCCAAAGTCCATGACCGACGTCGCGGTGCGCGGCACGACGTCCGGGTCAGCGGCGTCCATTGCACCGTCCGGTGTCTTGCGACCGAGACACCCCGAGGCGTTCTGGCCCCACGAAAAGAGCTCGCCGTCGCAGCTGAGCGCGAGGCTGTGGTGCGACGACACTGCGATGGCTTTGCACAAGATCTTGCGGTGGAACAAGTCGGGCACGCGAGCTGCGCACACGCAGCACATTGTTTCGTGCTGTGAGTGCCAAGTCAGACCAAGCAGTGCCTCGAGATGAACGTACTTGGCAGCGCTGCGATCTTTTGCTTCCCAAGCCCAAGCTGTGGAGAGTCATCGCGTCGCAAGCCATAGTCAGGAGTGACCACTTCAGCAGTGTGAGGATCATGAATGCCTCTTGTCCGGAAGCTATACGCACCTGCCCTTGGAGTCCGCTGCCAAACGCGTAGACATAGCCACCACCTGTGAGTCCATCCGTGTCGCTGCTTGACTCGGACTCGCGCCGCACACCAGCGCCACGTTCGTTCGCTGCGCGTCGAGTCTTCACTTGCTGCGGCGTCAGCGCTCGTACGAGACAGAGCGAGTGCCAGCTCGCACAGCACACGTCAAGCACGACGTCTCGCTCCAGCGCCTGTACGAGCTGCGGATGGTTCGAATCGCCACCGTTCGCGCCAAGACCGAGACGCCCGCCGTCGCCGCAGCCAAACGTGAAGAGCTGTCCATTGCTCGAGACAGCGGCGGTATGCACGGCGCCGCACGACACGCGCGTGATCTGGTGTTTGGTGTGCAGCGCTTCGACGAGCGTCGGCGATGGAAAGAAGAGCTGCTGGCGCTTGTCCTTGACGCCTGCGCGCTTGGACTCGCCGAGTCCGAGCTGGCCGCTCCAGCACCCGCCCCACGTGTACAGCGCTCCTTTCGTTGTCACAGCTGCCGAGTGGCAGTTCCCCACGCTCACGCGTTTGATCTTGAGGTGCTCGAGGTGCTCGACGAGCACAAGACGTCGCGCAGACGTGCTGCTCTTCTCGTTTGTAGACACCGAGTCGCTGCGATTCGAGTGGTTGACTGGCGTTGCCACAGGTGCGAGCTTGGTATCGACGCCGAGCTCGCCATAGTCACCTCGGCCCCACATGTAGCAGCGACCAGTGTCGGTCACGAGTCCGATGTGGCCATCAGTGCGTGCGCACACGAGTTGAGTGAACTGAACGCGCTGCTGCTGCTGCTCTTGTGTGCTCTGGAGCTGCGCGGTGATGTCACGTGGAAGTAGAAAGCAAGCTGCTGCTGTAGCTGCTGATGCACTCGCAGCTTCTGTTTTGCTGCTTGAGTTTGCTGGAAGAGGGCTGACTGAGTCGGCTGACGAACAATGAGCATCGTGCTGCTCGCCTTCGCTTGCAAGTGCTCGCGACTGCGCGCCGTCAAAGAGCGCTCGACCGCCACCGCCCCATGCAAACACGCGGCCGTCAGCACCGAATGCGAATGCAAAGTTCGCATCAAAGCCCTTGACGTGACGTCGCAGAGTTCAAAGCACATTGCAAGCGCATGTGAGAGATGAACAGCACAGGCGCAGCAAGGTCACGTAGGTGAGCTGCACGCACAGAGACGATGGTCGTGATGCGACAGCCGCGCAAGCTCTCGATCTCAGTCGGACGCTCGCAGTTCTGGCGATGGCCGAGTCCTAGCTCGCCGCTGAAGTTGTTGCCGAATGCAAACACGCGTCCCGATGCTGCGAGTCACAACCAACGACAGCGTCACGACCACATTGACGCACATCGTCAGTCTTTGCCTCTTGCACCATTTGCTCACACTGGAAGCTGCTCGAGGCGCACCTAGTACCACATCACGTTGTTTGTTCAAACGCGCTTGCTCTTCGCGCTTTGCACGCAACTCTGGCTCGTGGATCCAGTCTTGGATGCGCGCCACGAGCTCCATCTTCTTGTTGCCGGCACCAGTCGTCGCACTGCTGCTGCCACCAGTTGGGTTATCGAGATCGAGGAGCTGACACGCGGCATCGAGCGCAGCTTTGCTCCAGCTCGCGAGGTCGTCGATTTGCTCCCAGAACGCTCGGGTCTTGGGCAAACTCTGCACTGCACGACCGTCGTACTCGGGCAGCACCGTGGCGTTCCACACACGCTCGCGATAGTGCGGATCTGCAAGTCGCTGCAGTCGCTTCTTCATGCGCACACGAGCGTTCTCCTGTGCGCTGCGACGTCCGCCTCCGTCTTCACTGCTCTCGAGGCGCACCTGCGCGCGCAAGTCGCTCTGCAGCGCGTCGAGCAATCGCTGCGCTCGCTGCTCATGGATGCGCTCAAGCGGGTTCATCGAGAAGTGACGTCAACAAACCAACTCGACACAATGGCTACAGTTGGCGATTGTACAGTGAAGTGCTGTATTTATCACTAATTCGAAAATAGGTAGCAACGATGTTTGGTGTAAGATTTTGCTAGTACTAGAATAGGTGGTTTACTTTGATCAAGCTTACTGATTACATAAAATCTAAGTATTAAGTACAGCGACAACAGAAAAGGCACAATAATGTATGTATGCATATTGTCCTACAATATGTTTTTTACTGTTTAATGAGTGTATTCAAAATTACCCCTAATGCGGTACTCTTTAGCTTGCTACCTGCAGAAACGGGTCGGATATGTTTTTGTTATCTGCATTAAGACTATATGCATTGAAGGTGGCCGCCCAGATTGTTATCTGCAACAAATTTTTGCGTTTGTGTGGATCATGTTGTGAAAGTCATATATAATATCATCCATCCATAACATCCAGCTACACACAATATACAATATATTGCTTTTGTATGAACGTTTTAAAATCACAACACAGTATACCTGACGACGGTTTCAAAAACAATACACACACCGACGCGCAACGTTGAATCTTCCTGTCATCGGCGGTTCACATATTATATAACAGATTATTTAATATATCACTTTTTAAACGAAATGATATTTGAAGTAAAACGCGCTCTTGTCGCTTTGAAACTTGCACGTGGTCAATTACGTGCATTGTGTGTCAAACACAAGCGTTTGTTCTTTCGAAACAGTCACATATATGTCAGAAATATCAACTCATGCCGTTACGGTTTGAGCCTACTACGCTCCGATACACAATCAAGCCGCTGACAAAGTGGCTTAGACAGAAGGTAGCTAATTGATCGTTCTCGTGCTAATTCGCGTGTAGCATAAATATCCTAGAACAACTAAATGTGTCCATATCACAAGCGGAAGTGTAGATATGATGGTGTTAACAGCACCACCGCCATCATTTACAGCAAACATTCTCATTTTCTATTTTGCCAACACACCTCGCAACACGAAGAGCACAAAGAGAACAAGGACACGACATCGGCATCAACGTACGCGTGGTCGGCATGAAGAGCCGGATCAGTTGTACAAATGATATCCGAATGTGGTGTATATTATTCTTTGCGTACTATACTGACTAGTTTGTGCGTGCGTTTGTTCGATTGTGCACAACAAGATATCGATATCGTTTGTGCACAACTGGATATACCACGATCAAGCCCGACACGCGGTGTCTACGCACTCTCGATACCGCTGCTGCCATCGACCAGGTTCTATGTCGTGAAGCACCGCGCGGACTGAAGAACCACTAAGCCGCCAAGGGTCAAGGACGTCACGCCGCTATAGCACAAAGTTTTGAACGTATGCTAACGGTCCGCGTGTTCGACAACGACAACTTCGATGGTTTCGCCCATGCGCACTCAAAAGTGCCCTTGACGCGCACTTACGCACATAAGGCGCGTTTGTGGCCCGCGATAACTGTCCCGCTGGCATGACTCATGAGTATTACTCAAGCGTGTGTTGTTGTTGCACGCTAAAGAGGTCGCACCCGTTTTCACATGTGGTCAAGTGTGGCGCCAATCGACGCGTGCTCGACCGACTGATGTGGCTTCTATGTTGATACCTTTGTGTGGGTGTGATACCACTGCGATGCGCAATACAAGCGAGAAGCGAACGGCCATATATAGACACGCACATTTTTAGATACGGAGTCCTTGGAGGCGTCAAGTTTGACTATTTGTACTTGTTTGGTAGCTGTTAAACTTGCCTCGTCTTGGGACAGATATTCGCATTAGCAGCATAGCAAACACACTCATGTCACATGAGTGTAATATAATGATGAGCCGACAGCCACTTTGGACTCATGTGTAAGTGTGGTTGTGTGCTTATGCTGTGCTTGTGTTCAAATCGAGATTGAACGCCAGAACGAGTTTTCGTGGTCCTTGCATAGTGAAATCGGTGCTGAGATGAGAACGAGAATGAGAAACGAGACCATCCTCTAAGTGGCTGTCAGCTCATAATTATATAAATCGAGGTAATCTTTAAAACGAGACAATGCTCGTTTGAAGAATTTTTTTCAAGCAGCGTTGCCTCCCTTTGTTTATTCACTATCTCTCTTCGTGCTGCGGCTGCATCTTCAACGAGAAGCAGAGAACAAGATCAGCGAAAGCGAGCTCAAGGCCAAGGTCAAGCTCTCAAGCGCTCGATGATCATGGCCAGCTGCCATCGCCCGTTCTTGCCAGTGGCACTGCTCTTGATGATGGTTGTGTGCGTGCTGCCACTCCAGAGCACCGCTGCGCTCGACACAGCTGTCCCAGTGTACGTCCACGATGTGTTCTCCAAGCACGCGCCGCCGTCGCAGATCCACATCGCGCTCGCAGACAATCCGCTCGACGATGCGCACCTCTCACGTGCGCCGAGCTCGCTGCAGCGCGTGGGCATGACTGTGTCCTGGGCGACTGCAGCGCGCACGAAGACGTCTGTCGTGCGCATTTCGCAAAACCCAGCCAACTTCTCGCTCGAAGTGCACGCTGCGACGCCATGCGAGCAGTACGACTTTTGCTCGTACACGTCGCCGTGGTTCCACCACGTCGTGATCGACAGCGCGCAGCTCTTAGCTGGCACGATGTACTACTGTACGTAGCGGCAGTGCACTATCATTGGCTCTCTATCTGCGCCGGCGATCGACACGCGCGTGTTGCCTGACGTTGTCTCCTCTCTCTATATGCATCCTGCTCCAGACCAGTGCGGCGACGCTGACGCCGGCTGGAGCGACGTGCTCACGTTCACGACTGCGCTGCCGGTTGGGAGCACTGCTCCGATCTCATTCGGAGTCATCGGCGACCTCGGGTGCGACTTCGCTCGAGTGATCACTACTTGTATGTGTGGTTGGATCGTGTGCAGTCGACTCACTCAAGACGCTCTCGATGCTCTTCACACCAGACAAACCAAGTTCTCCGAGCAGACGCTGCAGCACTTGTCTGACGAGCGAGGTCTCACTGCGGTCCTCCACGCAGGTACAGCCGCAGAATGAACGTGTTTAGGAGGCTTGAGACGAACGTGCTTGAACAACTGACGACCTGCTTGATCTGCTCCTGCGGTGGTAGGCGACCTGTCGTACGCAGACAGCGAGCAGCCGCGCTGGGATCGCTGGGGCCACCTCATCCAGCCTCTTGCAACGCGCATGCCTTGGTTCGTTCGACTCGCTCTCAACTTGACAGTGTTGTCCACTCGACTGACACCACTGCTCTGTGCTTGCGTGCGCAGGATGGTCGCTGCTGGAAATCACGAGCAAGAACGACCGTGTGACGCGAGCGTCGACCCATTCGTCGCGTACCAAGTGCGCTTTCGCATGCCGTTTGCGCGCCACAGTCCGCTCCAGCGCCGCAATCTCTACTACGCCTTCCGCACTAGTATGCTGCACGTGATCGTCCTCACGCCGTACGTCGCAACAGACAAGAACTCGCTCCAGTTCCAGTGGCTTGAGCACGAGCTGCGCCACCGCGTCGATCGGCGCGTCACGCCGTGGGTCTGTGTGATCATGCACGGTCCGTGGTACAACAGCAACACGGCGCACCAGGGCTCGGAGCCGCACACGCCCATGAAGAAGAGCATGGAGGACCTGCTGTACGACTTCAAAGTCGACCTCGTCATCTCGGGTGCGTGCGTCTTTGTGCTTGTCGATGTGAGCGAGCAGTCCGTGCTTAAGAGTGAGAAGACGATACCTCGCACTCACGTCTCACGGTGTCTCTCTTGGCCTCTATCTCTCTTGCCGTTGCTCTTGCACCTGCAGGGCACGTCCACGCGTACGAGCGGAGCTTCCCAGTCTACAAAGAGAAGGTCGTGACTGACGGCATCGTGTACTGGGTCGTTGGCGACGGCGGGAATCGCGAAGGACTCGCGCCGACGTACATTGATCCGCAACCTGCGTGGTCGGCGTTTCGCCAAGCCGACTACGGCTTTGGGCTCTTTCACATCCACAACGCGACGCACGCGCGCATCGAGTGGTACGAAGACCGCGAGATCGGCGAGCGCGCCGTGCTGCGCGACACTGCGTGGCTCACGACGACGCACTTTCGAACGGCACAAGGGCACTTCTAGCATTCGAGCAAGCGAGAGAGCCAAGTCATTCGTTCGCGAGCACTCAGTTGCCAAGAAGAACAGACAGACGTCAGTGCGTATGATCGATCTGTGTCCATCGTCTCAAGAGCCTTTGCTACACGCCGACTCGGATCGTACTGCGGTGCCTCTGTAAGTCCTACGCGTCCTCCAAGCGCGCATGTGCATCGAGATCTTGGCGTCCTAGGACGACAGCGACGTTCACATCATCTTGGTCGCAAACACCGTCGTCGAGCGACCGTCAGCTTGCACGCACACGTTCGAGTTCTCGAACGACTTGGCGTACTTCTCGAGCGCAAAGTCGATGCGCGCGGCCTCGGCTTCGCTCACGACGACGCGGTCAACGACAGCGCCAGGCGTCAAGAGGAACTCGGACGTGTACAGGAAGTTGCTCAGCGCGAGCTTGAGCTTGTCCGAGTCGAGGAGCGGTCCTGAGCGCGTCGGGTGCTTGAACCACTCGACGTTCGTGAGCTCGCCGACGTTCTTGCCCGTGCACGCGAACGTGTACTTGAAGCCTGCTGGGTGGACGTAGAGCCCGTTCGAGATCGTCGTCTTGTCGCCGCAGCTCGCGAACATCTCGCGCGTGACGAACTTCTTGAGCGACGCGCCGTCGGTCTCGATCACCACGAGCGTGTTCCCGAACGGCGACCACGCGATCACTTGGCCCATTGTCACGGGACCAGCGGGCAAGACCGTGTCGGTGCGGATGCCGCCGCCGTTGTTCACCGCGACGTCAGCGCTGCCTGGACCGTACAGCGCCAGGCACGCGTCCGAGAAGATCGCGCCGATCGCCGCGTCTTTGCCGCGCACAACGTTCTTGCGCAAGTCCAGCGGCTCGCACAGACTCCCGATCTCGCGCTTTGTCAGCGTACTGATCGTCGTCGCGTACGCGTCAATGACCTTCTCCATACCAGGGTCAGTCGGCAAGTACTCTTCGATCGGAATCGCGCGGTGCGTCATTGTCGTGCGCGCTGCGAGCGAGCCCGAGGCGCCAAAGAACTTGAGCCGCGAGGCCCAGATGGACCGGAAGTCAAAGTCCGCCTTGAGATACGGCGTCCCAAAGTTCGTCTCGAGCATCGAGTTGTGGTCGTGACCGCCGTAGATGATGTCGACGCCTGCGACCTCTTTCGAGAACCGGTTGTCGTCCTCCAAGTCCTGGTGCGTCATGGCGATGATGATGTCGACGTTCTGAGCTTTCAAGAGCTTCACTTGCTCCTTCGCAGTCTCGAGCGGGTCGGTCCAGTAGAGTCCCTTGCGCACGTCTTTCATGTCGTACATGACGCCAAAGAGACCGACCTTGACGTTCCCAAACTTGCTGCTCGTGAACGTCTTGACTGCGTTTGGGACCGTGCCTCGAAGCAGGCGCTGCGTGCTGATCTCAAAGCAGTTGGCGTTGAGCCATGGGAACGTCGACGCCTTCGACACGTTCAGGAAGCCTTCGATGCCAAAGTCAAACTCGTGGTTCCCGAGGCTCGCGTAGTCGACGCCAATCGCGTTGTGCGCTGCGACCATCTGCATGCCGTAGAACTGCGACGACCAGAGCGACGGCGAGACTGTGTCGCCGGCAAAGAGCACGAGCGAGTTCGGGTTCTTTGCGCGCATGTCGTTCACGATCGGGATCACGCGCGATGGACCGCCGAGCTTGAGGCCGTTCACGTCGTCTTGGAGCAGCTCGTAGACATCGTTGTACGCAATGACATCCACGACGGCCGTGAGGTTGCGTCCAGCTGCCACAGCCGATGGCTTGCTCGCTGCCACGAGCAGCACGACCGCGAGGACGAGCGAGCGGAAGATCTTCATCGCAGCGAGTCTAGTCGAGCAACAACGAGCGTGCGTGTCTTCTGTCACGTACGCGGCGAGTTGGAAAGTGAACAACAGTCCCATGTAGCAGTAGCAGCAGCAGCGACAACAACCGTGCAGTTCGTACCTCGTTGCGACGCTTTACAGCGGCGAGCTGCTGGTTGGCACCAGACACGGCGATCTGGATGGTACCCAGGAGACGCCAACGTACGGCGGAGCGCAGTCGTGATCCGGTGGTCTCCTGGACATCGTCGGCGCCTTGACGAGATGACACGTTTTTTCTGCTGTATTGTATCAAGAAGTGAGGAGGGGCGATGTTGTGATCCGATGCTTGCCAGCAAAATGAACGATCACGACTGACTGACTGGTGGCATGCGTCGCCCATGGCGTCTGTTTGAGAGAGAGAGCGCGCGAGTCGACTCAAGCAACAGACTCGCGCTTGCTACAACAAAGGCGACATCATCACGGCAACAACGGTGCAGGCAAGTGTACATGAACGCAGTCAAGGCACTCAATCGAGGCATCTGAGTTTCTCGTCACTCGCGGCCACACGGACTAAGCATCAGTGACGCTCGTCGTCGTGCTGCTGCTAGAGCGTCCTACGCTGCCGCGACTTGCTTGTTCGCATACAGCACGAGCGAACGACCGTCGGGCTTGACGCACACGTTGGCGTTCGGGAACGACTTGACGTACTGCTCGAGCGCCGTGTCGATGCGTCCAGCCTCCGCTTCGCTCACGACCACGCGCTTCACGACCGCGCCTGGCGTGAGCAAGAACTCGGTGTTGTACAGGAAGTTGCTCAGCGCGAGCTTGAACACGTCCGTGTCGAGCACAGGACCCGTGCGCGTCGGGTGCTTGAACCACTCGATGTTCGTGATCGAGCCGACACCCTTTGCCGTGCACACAAAGATGTACTTGACGCCGCCAGGCTGCACGTAGTAGCCGTTCGAGATCACGAGGTTGTCGCCGCAGCTCGCGAGCATCTCGCGCGTGATGTACTTCTTGAGCGACGCGCCGTCGGTCTCAATGACCATGAGCGTGTTCCCGAACGGCGACCATGCGATCACTTGGCCGATCGTGAGGTCGCCAGCCGGGTACTTTGTGTCGGTGCGGATCGACCCACCGTTGTTCGCCGCGACGTCAGCGCTACCTGGACCGTAGAACGCCAGGCAGGCGTCCGAGAAGATCGCCCCGGCGGCTGCGTCACCCATACGCACGACACTGCTGCGCAAGTCGAGCTCTTCGCACAGACTGCCGATCACACGTGCGTGGATCAAGCCGATCTTCTTGGCGTAGTCTGCGATGACCTTGTCGAGCGCTTTGTCGGACGGCATCTCTTCGACGATCGGGATCGACCGGTGCGTCATGCGCGTCGTCGCAGCGAGCGAGCCCGAGGCGGCAAAGTACTCGATGTGCGACGACCAGATCGACCGAAAGTCAAACTCGGCTTTCAAGTACGGCGTGCCGTAGTTCGTCTGGAGCATCGACGTGTGGTCGTGGCCACCGAGGATAAGGTTCACACCCGTGACCTCCTTTGAGAACCGGTTGTCGTCCGTGAGCGTCTGGTGCGTGAGAGCGATGATCAGATCGACCTTCTGTGCCTTGAGGAGCTTCACTTGCTCTTTCGCTGCCTCGAGCGGGTCGCTCCAGTACAAGCCCTTGCTCGAGTCCTTCATGTCGTACATGACGCCGAAGAGACCGATCTTGATCTTGCCATAGTGTTTGTCGTCGAACGACTTGATGGCGTTTGGTTGCGTGCCGCGGAGCAGCGCCTTCGTGCTGTTCTCAAAGCAGTTCGCATTGAGCCACGGAAAGTTCGTCGCCGCCGAGACGTTCAGGAAGCCTTCGATGCCGTAGTCGAACTCATGGTTCCCGAGACTCGCAAAGTCGACGCCGATCGCGTTGTGCGCGTCGACCATCTGCATGCCGTGGAACTGCGACGACCAGAGCGACGGTGACATCGTGTCACCGGCAAAGAGCACGAGCGAGTTCGGGTTGTGGCACCGCATCTCTTTCGCAATCTTCACAACGCGCGATGGACCGCCGAGCTTGAGGCCGTTCACGTCATCCTGGAGCAGCTCGTAGACATCTGCGAACGAGAGGACGTCGACAATCGCAGTCTTGTTCCGAATCGCGGTGACGGAAGTCGGTAGCACGAGTGCAACGACTGCACTGAGAACGAGAGCGATCCCTCCTTTCATCTCGACGGTGTCAACTGTGCTAGCGGTGCGTGCGTACGTCTGTGTCTCGCGCTGCGAATGACGCACTGCCACTTGGGTCTTGAGTCTTGAGGTCTTGAGGCTTGTGTCGGAGCGCGACTTGTGGTGTCCAGCCGACGCCACAGCGACGCTTGGTGGAGTCACACGAGGTCAGTGCTACTACCAGTGCTATTGGTGCTACTGACGTAGGATCAACTGCGCTTGAATCAAAGTCGGCGCGTACTTCAGCTCATCGAGAGTACGAAAATACAGCGATCGAGGCAGCAGAGGTTGCTGTCGCACTACTACTACTACTCCAGATTCTTTTGAAGCGAACAAATCACATGGAAATCATTGGATTTTTTGGAATGTAGGACACATAAAAATCACGTGATTCATCTAAAACCCTATTCAAACAGATGACATCGTATTAAAAAGGGTATGACAAATCCCTTTCGAACACGATATCAGCACTTTTAAAAGGCAAAGGGGGAAGATCGAGAAGATCGATTTTACTACAACATCATCACCACCAGCATCACGAAGACGAGATGGCAGGCGTCGTGCACGTGAGCGTCAAGTGGGGCAAGCAGGTCTTTAGCGACGTCGAGCTCGACACGAGCGCGTCGGTCGCGACGCTCAAAGCGCAGCTCTATGCGCTCACGGCCGTGCCGGTCGAGCGCCAGAAGCTCATGAGCAAGGCGTGGAAAGGGATGCTGAAGGACGATGCCGACTTGAGTCAGCTCAAGTTCGCACCGGGCGCGAGCATCGTGCTCATGGGGTCAGCAGAAGTCGTCGAGAAGCCAAAGGAGCAAGTACTCTTCATTGAAGACATGACCACGAAAGACGTCGCTGCGTCTGGCGTCGTGTACCCAGCAGGGCTTGCGAACCTCGGGAACACGTGCTACATGAACGCGACGCTCCAGTGCTTGCGCCCGATCAAGGAGTTCCGCGAGGCACTCAAGGCGCACAGCGGCGGTGTCTCGAGCGACCTCGCAAACAACTTTACAACTGCGCTCCGGGACATGTACGGCCAGCTCGACGCGAGCATCGACAGCATCACGCCAGCGCTGTTTGTGACTGTGCTCCGCCGCGCGTACCCGCAGTTTGCGCAGCAGTCGCCGCGCGGTGGCGGCTTCATGCAGCAGGACAGCGAAGAGTTTCTCTCGACGCTCTTCTCGACGCTCCAGCGCTCGCTCACGACGCCCGTCGGTGTCCCGAGCCTCGGCCCGACGAGCAACATGGTCGACGCGCTCTTTGGACTCGAGATGAACGAGCGGTGCGTCTGCGACGTGTGATGTCTTGGTATTTGTATGCAAAAGCTCACACTTGGCTGCTTTTTTGCTAGCCTCGAGTGCGCCGAGTCAGACATGGAGACTGCGGTCGTGAAGAAGGAGAAGGCGCTGAAGCTCGTGTGCAACATCACGATCGAGACGAACCACTTGGCTGAAGGCATCAAGATCGGCCTCGAAGGCGTGATCGAGAAGCACTCGGACGTCTTGAACCGCAACGCGCAGTGGAAGAAGACGCTCCGGATAAACCGCCTCCCCAAGTACCTCTGCGTGCAGTTCATGCGCTTCTACTGGAAGCTCACGCCCGAGAGCCGCGACCACACGGGCGTCAAGTGCAAGATGCTGCGTGTACGTTCCATACTCTCTCTCTCTCTATCTCTTGTCAGCCAAGTCGACTGCGTCTTGTGCTGTGGACTGACAACTGGGTCCGTCGTGGTGCTGCTGCTACTGCTCGTATCTGTACACACGAGTGTAGCCGATTGGGTTCCCGCAAGTGCTCGATGTGTTTGAGTTCTGCTCGGACGAGCTCAAGGCGTCGATGAAGATCGCGCGCGACAAGAACGCCGAGCGCATCCTGAACGAGTTCAAAGACGCAGTGCGTGTCAGCTATCTCATCTGTAGCAGTTCGTAGCGCACACAGTCGACTGACACGCAAACATCATGGTTGTGTGCTGCGTCTTATAGAAACCTGCGGCAGCAGGCGACGCGGAAGAGAAGCAAGAGAGCGAAGACGTCGAAGTGCTGTCGGAGGAAGAAGCAGCTGCGCTCGCGGCGGCCAAGTCGATGTCGATGGGTGCGCAGTCGCCTGGCATTGGGCTCCCAGTCGACTTCCAGGGCAACTACGAGCTGTACGCGATCTTGACGCACAAGGGCCGGTCGGCCGACTCGGGGCACTACATGGCGTGGGTGCGCCACGAAGGAGGTGCGTTTCACTGGCAGAGCAGTAGGCTCTGTACATTTGCTTACGTCCTGTACCTGACACTGACTGACTGATGCTGGCTGCATGCGCAGACGACTGGTTCTGCTACGACGATGACGACGTGTCGCCGTGCAAGACCGAGGACATCACGAAGCTCAAGGGCGGCGGCGACTGGCACATGGCGTACCTCGCGTTCTACCGCGCCAAGAACTAGGCGCCTGCACGCGTCCATCTATCGATCCGTCCATCTATCACACGCGACCTCGCACGGTCGATTGCCAGACACGTGCGAGTGTCGAGTGAGCGTCCAGACACGCTGACAACTTGCGCTCAGGAGCAGTGAGCTGTAGGACGACACCGCAGTCGATCAGTACGATTCATTCGTCATTCGTTCGCTCGCTTCCATAGGACTTTGTCGCCTGGACCAGGCGAATGCGTTCATGACAACGAGGCCAACCAACACGCCATCGTCACTCGCACGCGCTTGTTGTCTTCATACACACTACGAGTCGACCTACTGACTGTCGCTCGCGCTCTCCGCTCTCTCTCCTCTTCAGCAGCGTCGTCTACTGCTCTCACTACCTTCACACTCGCGCGCGCGCAATCTCTTGTGGCTCGCTCAGATCGCCCTGTCCTCCTCACATCTCAATGCCCTCGGACACCTGACCAGACTTGGACACGCCGTCGACTTTTCGCGGCGCAATGTCGCTCTTGACCGAGTCCGACTCGTCGCTCCCGCGCTCCAAGACACTGTACTGCGCATCCGCGTCGCTCTCTGCGAGCGCAAGTGCGCCGAGCAGCTGCTGCATCTTCTGTGGCGATGGCGGCGCACTGCTGCTGCTCTGGTGGTGCGACGGCGATGGCGGTGGCGTGCCTTCTGGCGATGCTGGCTCACCGATGCTCGCGCTTGGACTAGCAGGACCTGGCGAGTGGACGTCGCCGTCCGACTCAGTGTCAATGTCCTTGGGCTCCTTCGCTTTGCTTACCGCGAACGGCGACTTGGAGTCTTTGTCGGTCGCGACCCAGATCCGGAGCGTCTCTTCTCGGCGCTTGGCGCTCGACGCGCTCTCTTCGTCTGCGTACGGACAGAACCACTCCATGCACACTTCGAGGTCATTGCGCTCCGCGAGCACGGGCGTCAAGAGCGTCACGAGCGTCGTGCGCGTGTCGGCATCCAAGTGCGGGATCTCAATGCCGCGCACCGAGAGCTCGTGGATCGGGTGCGCAAGCACGACCGAGCAAATCCACGTCGCCAGGAAGTTGAACTTGTCCACTTGGCCGCGGCAGACCGTCTTGAGGAGGACTTCAAAGACTTTCTCTGGCACTTTGCGGCGACACGTGTCCATGACGTTCCGCAGCGCAAAGTCTTCGCGAACGTTCTTGAGCAAGTCGCTGTCTTCAAAGCCGTGGATGCCCGACTGGTAGCAGCTCTCGCACAGACTGTAGTTTTCGCACTTGGAGCACGAGTACATGTGCCCCACGATCGGGTCCATGCCGCAGCCGTCGCAGAACGAGTCGTCGTTCACGTGCGTCGGTGGAAACTTCATCTGCGCGACCTACAACAAATCAGCAAACAAACAAACAAGCAACAATTAGTATGGTGCAACAAATGCGCACAAGGCGAGCAAGCAATTGCGTGTTGGTTGTTGTTGCGCGTACCTTTTGGCCAATGTACCGACCAGCAGCAGAGAGCGAGCTCGTGACGCTTGCAAGGCCTTGCTTCGGTGGCGGCTCGGTCGGGAAGCCGATGAGCGACGTTGTGCTGTCTCTGTCCATCGAGAGCGGCTCGGACACGAGCCTGCACATGGTATGCACATGCGCACGCAGTCAGTCCCTCGTGCACATCATTGAGTGAGAGCAGTGACGCACCAGAAGCGCTTCGAGTTCTTTTGGATCTTGCGCTCGCCGTGGATCACGCGCGTGCGGTCGCCCTCAAAGACGGCTTGCTGCGGACCGAAGAACAAGTGCTGGTCCACGCGCTTGGCTTCTTCGTTGAGCTGGCGATTGAGGTCGACGGTGCTGATGACCGACGGCCGCGCCTCGCTGCCTTCCGACGACAGCGTGCTGCGCCGCCCCATGACGTTCACGATCGAGAAGCGCGACATGCTAGCTAGCTTGCTTGCTGGTTCACACCGTCAAGTAGTCACTCGTGTGTGCGTGCGAGGTCGATCCAGTGCTCTCTCTCGTGCTCGCTCGCTCGTCGTGCTTGTCGAACGAACGTGCTCTTTGGCTTTTGCCTGTCGTGCGGGGGTTGTCTGTGCAGTGTTCTTCGACGCCCTGAGTTTCGTCACTATCAACTTTTATTTCGCGTGCACTGAGTTGGCTTAGTTTTTGTGGTCCACACGCACAGACCTCGTCCTCAGCCACTTGCACTTGCTTTTTGTATGTGACAGAAGCTTGCCATGCGCACGCTTGCTTGCAAGATCTCGCGCATGTGTCTCGCAACCAGCTGCTGCCGCTCGTTCTTCGCTCGTGCATGCGCTGTGATGCTCCAGGTGCAGTCGTGTGTGTGAGTGCTCTTGTGTGTGAGTGCTCATGCTGCGTGCAGCATGTGTCAACCAGATGCAAGCACGCATGGTGACTCGATGCGGTCTGCGTGATAGCACACATACACATTCATGCCAAGACACACTTTGCAAGCGATCGATCACAAGCACGCACTCAAATGACAGCAGTACGCTCAATCAGCACCGCGCGCGCTGTGGAATGTGCTCGTCGCTGTCTGAGATCGTCACGAAGCTCTGAGATCGCGCTCGCTTGCGTTCACAACTAGCGCCGTGCGCGAGCAAGAGCTTGACTACAGCAAAGTGGGCGTTCGCATCCGCGTACTGCAGCGCAGTCCTACCGGCGCTGTCGATCGCATCCATAGCAGCGCCGAGCTCGAGCAGCGTCTTGACCATAGCGACGTCACCGCGTTCCGCTGCGTACGACAGCGCAGTGCGTCCAGTGGCGTCGAAGTGGTCGACTGCCCCGCCGTGCTCGATGAGCGCTGCGACGACTGCAGTCGCGCCGCACTCTGCTGCGCGTGACACGAGCGTCTGTCGTCGCTGTCTTCGTGGTCGATCGACTCGCGAGACTGGACGAGCGCCGCAACAGCTTGGGTTCGGACGTCCACTGCTGCTGCTGCGTCTGTGTCTGTGTCTGTATTTGCTTCTTCGTTGTCTCGATCGCCACAGAGACGCAGGAGATGGTCGAGCGCCCCAATGCTTTCGCTGTGCGCGACGTACAACAGCAGCGTCCGGCAGTCGATGCTCGCGACGTTCGCTAGCACAGATGTGCTGCCACGGAGGCGCTGGATCGCATCGACGCTGCCAAACAGCGCGAGCCGCGAGAGCGCCGTCCGAGCACCGTGACGCGCGGTATCGTCCGCTGCGCTGCGCTGGACAAAGTCGGCGATCGCCTGGACGATCTCGTGCTCGGTGCCGCACCGACGCACTGCTTGCTCGTGGATACTGAGCGCTGCGTCATCTGTAGTGAGACGGCGAGTGGGAACAGGACAGTAGCAGTGGCGACAGAGACTCTCGAACGCGGCCACGGCCTCTGCCGAGTACGTCTCCAGAACATCATCGTCATCCGTCTCACGCCGACTGCGGCTCGTGCTGCTTCGGAACGCCTGTGGCTGGCGCAGCAGCTCGTGCATCACGTCGGTGCAGGCGCTGTCAGAGAGACGCGAGAGAGCGTTCGCACCGCTGTCGCCGTCGTCGCCGTGGACATTCGCGCCGCGCCGAACGAGCTCCGCAAACGCCTGCACGCGACTGCTCTCGGCCGCATACAACGCAGGCGTTCGCCCGCCAGTGTCCTTTGCGTCGATCGCAGCGCCGAGCTGCACGAGACAAGCGATCGCATCAGCACGGCCGCTCTGCGCGGCATATGAGAGCGCAGTTCGCCCGAGCGTGTCTGCGACGTCCAGTCTAGCGCCTCGCCTCGCGAGCGCAGTGAGGATCTCCAACTGACCGAGCTCAGCTGTGTGTGGCAGCGCGCTCCTGCCGCTGTGGTCGACAGCGTGCACGCTCGCGCCGACTCGGATGAGCTCGAGGACTGCGTCGTGCTTCCCAGCGCTCGCTGCATGTGATAGCGCTGTTCTGCCATCCGAGTCCTTGGCGTCTACAGACGCGTAGCAGCGGTGCAGCTCACGGAGCACCTGGAGACTGCTGAACTGCGCTGCGTGCCAGAGTGCAGTATGCCCGTTGCGGTCGCGCGCGTTCACGTCTGCGCCGCGCTCGATCAGTGCTGCGGCAACAGCGACGCTGTCCGAGTGCGCGGCACACATGAGCGCGACGTGGCCATACTGGTCTCGCTCGTCCACGCTTCGGCCGCGCTGGAGCAGGAGCTCGAGGCCGCGCACGTGTCCGCTCCTCGCGGCGTCGTGCAGCGGCCACTTGCTGTTCGTCTCGAGGCGATACAGCCGCTGTTCATCGCTCTCAATGCTCTCGTTCATGCTTGTCATGCTTGTGCATGTGTGTTGCTTGAGCACTTGAGTCTGATTGAGACGATCGAGCACATGTCAATCGGAACAAATCCACCGACTTGAGTGACAATCCACCCATCAAAGTGAAGAGTTCATCCTCATCCGTAGCAGCAACAGACTCGAGTCGATGGGCCATGCCAGAGACGTAGTCAGTCGTGCTCTTGACCAGCGCATACGCACACATGCATTCGAGTCTCTTGATACGCTCTTGTCGAGACTCGTAAGTTGAGTGTTGTTGGTTTACATGTCTTCAACCTGTTGCATTTGATCACTTGCCTGTTGCAATTCGTTGCTGGTTGAATTTGCTGCACTTGAGAAGAGCAACAAGCGCAAGCAAGCAGCAAGAGCAAGAACGCCACCGTCCTGCTGCACCTGCACACGACAACAACAGCTCGTTTGCACAGACACACACTCGCACATATTGACAATGGGACTGCCCCAGCCACTCGTGACGCTCACTGCTTGTGCGGCGGCGGCAGCGGCCATTGCGTACGCGCTCTCGACGCGGCACGTGGCGGCGCGCGGCGAGGGCGAGCAGCTGCTGCGCGACTTTCGCGTCGCGCGCGTGCTCAAAGTCACGGACGGCGAGGTCGCGGTGCTCGGACACTTTTGCTCGGACGCGCACAAGCGCGCAGCAGTGCTCGTGCTGCAAAAGCCGCCGCTCGACCCGAGCGAGCTCACGACGGTCTTCCGCTCGCTGTCGCTCCACGCGATCCTCAAGAACGACATCTACAGCACGTACTTGGGCGACGTCTCGCGCGACGTCAAGCCGTTCAAGGTGTGAAGCGTGTAGTTGTGTAGTTGTGTGTATGATTGCCGGACTGGACAAGCACATAAGTGGACAGCGCGCCTACTGTTGTGTATGTGACGACCACGACTGACACGCAACCAACTCACACACGCACTGTGCCTGCCGATGCTGTGCCTGCCGTCTGCGCAGGTGAACTTGATCTACCCCGCGACCGAGACGCACGTGCGCAAACACACGGACCAGCGCTTCCACATGGTCGTCGAGACGCAGAGCGTGTACGAGCGCATCACGCGGCCGTTCATCGAGAGCGTGCCGCGCGAGAAGACCGAGTGGGTCGACAACATCCTCGCGCAGTACGTTGCTTCGCTTGCGTGTGCACTGATGTAGTGTGAGTCCTAAGGCGAGGGCTCGTGCTCACTCGTCTGACGGGCGTGTGTCTGTCTGTTGATGGGAGCAGCAAGACCGAGGCCGAGCGCATCATCTTTGAGGACCCGGACCCGACCACCGGCTTCATCCTCTTGCCCGACTTCAAATGGTCCGACACTGCCAACGTACGTCCAGCGATGCGCTTGTGCTTGAGTCGTTTGTCATGAGCGACGGCTCTGGATGCGTCTCTGTGTGTCTGCAGATGCGTCTGTGGTGGTGATGCTGAGCCTACAGAGTGGCAGCTCCCACGTGTGTCCTACGACACTCATACCTGTCGATCCAACTGACTGACCGACGGACGGACGGACTCGTTGTGCTTGTACGACGACGACCTGCGGCGCCCTGCAGCTCGAGTCGGTCTATGCGCTCGCGATCGTGCACGACCGGTCGATCCGCTCGCTGCGCGACCTCGACGGCTCGCACCTCCCGCTGCTGAAGAACATTCGGTGCGTCTCTGTCGCTGGTGGAGGCCATCGCCACTCTCCCAGTCGCTCTCGCTCTCTTGCTCTTTGATCTGCTCTCTCTCTCTTTGTACTGACGGACGGACATGCTCACTCTACTGTTGCTCCTGTGACGCACGCGCCAGCGATGCGAGTCTCGCAGCGCTGCAGACGCAGTTTGGCGTCCCGAGCAGCTCGCTGCGCGTCTACGTGCACTACCAGCCGACGTACTACCACTTCCACGTCCACTTCTCGCACGTCAAGCTCACGCACGGTGCGTCTGTTGTGTGCGTCTTATGTAGATATGTACGAGCGCTCTCTTGGTCGTGTGTCGTTCACTGGACTGACGCTTCCACTTGCGATGACTCGTGCTCTTCTTGCTCGCGGCTGCTGCTGTCAATGACGACGTCGCGCACTCGCAGGCACGCAGACTGGCAAAGCCGTGCTGCTCGAAGACATCATCAGCAACTTGACGCACAACAGCGCGCACTACCGCACGGCGACGCTGTCGTTCGTGGTCGGCGAGCTGCAGCACCAGCCGCTGTTCGACGTCTTCCGCGCGAGTGGCGTGCTCCAGGCGTGAGCGGCGGCTTCCATAGCAACAGGAGAAGAGGAGAGCGAGGCGTAGACGCAAACGACAGCGCAGCGCTCGCACGAGCTCTTCGTGTCTTGTTCACAACGTGGACGACCATGACGTCCACACTCTACAACGCACAGACGTCTCGCCACGTTCTCAGTAGCGACGCGACCTCGCGTGCCAAGCTGTCGTTGCCACACACGAGCTCTGGCTGCGTGTGCATGATGCGCTCGACAATGGCGACGTCGCCTCGCTCCACTGCGCGCTGTAGCTCACGAACCTGGAAGACGTACGCGAACCCGACGTCGATGTACCACTGCAGCACGCGCAGATGACCGCACTGGACGCTCGCTTGCACGCCTCGGTGCAGCATTCGCTCGTCCATGGTCTTGCTGGCACGGAGCCACTGCAGGATGTGCACGTGGCCGTACCGAGCGCTCGTCCACGGGTTGAACGACGCGCTCAAGCCGACGCGGTGCATCCACTGCAGCACGCGGAGGTGTCCGCACTTGCTCGCAGTCGTGGTCACGACGCGGACGCACGTGGCGACGTCGAGTGCTGTATGAGTGGCGTCGTCTGTGTGATGGCCGTGGTCATTCAGCTGCTGCTGCTGCTGTTGACCTTGGACGCGATCAAAGAGGAACGCGAGCAGCGAGACTTGCTCGTGTGTTGCTGCCCAGCGGAACAGCATGTGCGTCGGCAGCTCGTCAAGGCGTTCCATGAAGAGCTGCACGAGCGATCCGTCGCGCGTAGTCTCCAGGATGCGCTTGAACGAGACGCGAGTGACGGTGTTGGTGTCTCCGATGGCGATGAGCTTGCGAATGAGGCCGACACATCCGTGGCGCGCTGCCCATGGCCCGAGCAAGTTGACGATTGCGACCTGCGCTGGACAGACCTCGAGCGCCTGCTCGATCTGTCGCGTCTTCGCTGCGAAGTTGAACAGACTGTCGTGGCTCAGGACGTGGTCTGGGTGGTGCGCGAGCTTGAGCGCCTCTGACCGGTACGGACGGTTGAGCTCGTACTTCCAGTACCAGTGGAGGTTGGCCACGCGATCTTGAGCGACAAACTCGGCGAGTAGCTCCCAGCCGCCGATGCCAAGGAGCCACTCGGCGCCACATCGGTAGAATGACCTGCAGCACTCTCGCCCGCGCGCGAGGAGCCACTTGTACAGCGCAATGTTCTCCGACGCTTTGACTGCCTCCACTGCGTGCTCGTTCCACACGCCGCGCTCTTCGACGAGGTACTGCACGACATCAAAGTTCCCGGTCCTGCACGTGTGCTCCAAGACGTCGCGACCGAGCATCGCGTGTTGCTCTTCGACCGAGAAGCCGGCGAGGAACGTCTTCAAGCTCTCGACGTTCCCGCTCGCGAACGAAGTCACAAAGCGCGGCGTGGGACAGAGTCCCTTGTGTGCGTGGAGCCACAGGACCATGTCGGACGTGTACACGCCGCCTTCCAGTCGCTGCGCCAGGTCGTCGCCGACCGGCAGTGCTGGGAAGCGCGCGTACGCCCACTCCACGACTGCGAGGCAGCTCTGGCGAATCGCATCGTGCACGACCTCGAACGGAAGTGTGTGGAGCCCATACTGCGCATCGAGCCACTCGAGGATCGCGACGTGGTTGTGCTTGGCGGCAGTCTCCACAAGCTCCGAGACATCGACGTCAGCAGCTGCGCCGCCACTTTGAATCATCCACTGGAGCGCATCGAGGTGTCCTCGCTTCGCTGCTGCATCGAGCGTCGTGCGACTGAACACCCACTTGTACGCGCCGTGCGAGCGCTTGAGCGCCTCGTACAGCTCGCTGTTGTCTCGCTGCATCGCATAGATCATCGGCTCGCTGCTCACGTCTGGATACACATTCGAGATGTTGACTGCGACTGCGACCTCAGTCCCTTGGAACGCAAACCCAGTCACCTCGAACGTCGTCTGTCGGTTGTGCCTCGTGACTTGAGTGCCGTGCGCGCGCCACGCAAAGATGCCGACTGCCGGGTCGAACGGCGCTGTCACGTCGATCGGCAACTTCCGCGACGGAGGATACTCGCACGGGTACACGGCGCTGTGCGCGTGCTCTGCCAGCCACTGCGCGCTTGCGAGCTGTCCTGCGCGAGCAGCATGCTCGACAGCGATGAGCGGCACGTACTCGGACGTCGAGTGGAGCCACTGAATCGCGTCGAGGTTGCCGCAGCGCGCGGTTTCGTACATCACGTCTTGCGGGAACACGTACGGTCGGTACAAGCGCATCCACGTCGCTATGTCCGCAGTGCGTGAGCTGCTGCTGCTACTGCTTATGGTGGTAGTTGTACTCGCTGGTGTACGTCGTTGCAATGCGACCGACTTGCATGTTCTAAAGTGCGTTCTTGTATCGCCCTTGCGCAGCGCGTACATTGCGCGAAAGCAGCCATGCGCGGCGGCAGGGTGCAGCAAGCGCTGCTTGTCTGCGGCAACGAGCGACCCAAACTCGCGCACGCGCGCAGCAGTCGCGTCGTCGCCACACTCGAGCGTGTAGACGACTATGACAATGGCGTCACGCACGTCGAGCAGCGCAGGCTCGGTCTGTAGCAGCGCGTGCCACACACTTGTTCGCCGCATGGCGTGTGCTGGACCTGGACAAGCGCGCGAGCGAGTGCTGGTGTCTTGCACTGGATCAGCTCGATCATCAAGTGACGTGGTGGTGTGGCAATTGGCAATTGGCACACAAAAGACATCACTCACGCAAATTGCATGCGACTGATTGTCTCCTGGTTTGATTTGCAACTGATTTGCACCTGTTTCAGTGCTGGCGACCACTATGACCCGCTACGACCCACTCGATGAACTCTGTCAACCACGAACAACCAAGGTCTCCATCTCACACTACCACTAACCGAAGAGCCATCCCATCAACGACGGAGCGAGTGGCTCGAGCATCTGTGCGACGTGCGGGAACCCTTCTTGCTTTGCCATCTTGACATCGTCGCGCGTCGGAACGGCGCCAGCATCGAGCAAGAGCTGGACAATGTCGACTTCACCAATAGCAGCTGCTTCAAACAGCACAGTGTGGCCGTCGCTCGTGCGCTTCGCGTGGACATTCGCTTCGTGTTGCAACAACACGCGCGCGCTCTCGAGATTACCGGCCATGACAGCCCAGTGCAGCGGAGTCCTGCCGTCCTCGTCCGGCTCGTCGATCCACGCGCCATGGCGCAGCAACTCTTCGATTACACCGACGTGGTTTCCTGCAGCTGCTTGGTGAAGCGGAGCAGTCATCTGGAGGCTGCTGATCCTCACGCGGGGATTCGCACTGTGCTGCAGCAAAACACGCGCGCTCTCGGCTTGGCCCTTGCTTGCTGACCGATGCAGCGGGGTCACGCCTCCACTGTCAGGCTCATCAACGCGAGCTCCGTGGCGCAGCAGCTCTTCGATGACAGCAACGTGACCGTGCTCTGCTGCTTTGTGGAGCGCTGTGGTGCCGTTGCTGCTGATCAATGCGTGGACGTTCGCGTTGTGCTCGAGCAAGACTTGCGCGGCTGCAGGTCGTCCATGGATCGCCGAGCAGTGCAGCGGAGTCTTGCCTTCATTGTCAGGCTCTTCGATGCGCGCTCCAAGACGCAACAGCTCTTCAATGACATCGACGTGCCCGTTCTCGGCTGCGACATGGAGCGCTGTTGCGCCAGTGCTGCTGATCTTCGCGTTCGCGTCTACTCCGTGCTGGAGCAAGGCACGCGTGCTCGCTGGCTGACAGAAGTGCGCAGACCAGTGCAACGGCGTCCAGCCAATGTTGTCGGCCTCTTCGGCGTTTGCTCCGCCGCGCAGCAGCGCTTCGAGGATGTCAACGTGGCCGTTCTCGACAGCGACGTGGAGTGCAGTGGCGCCGCTGTTGCGGATCTTCGCATTCGCATCTGCGTTGTGCTGCAGCAAGATGCGCGTGCTCTCGAGCTGGTCGCTTCGCGCGGATTTGTGAAGTGGTGTTCGGAAGCCGTTGTCCAGCTCCTCGATGTTCGCTCCATGGCGCAAGAGCTCTTCCATCACAGCGACGTGGCCCTTCTCGGCTGCGATGTGGAGCGACGTGAACCCGTTGCTGGCGCGCTTCGCGTGGACGTTTGCGTTGTGCTCGAGCAAGACGCGAGCGCTCGCAACTTGGTCGCAGCCTGCCGCCCAGTACAGTGGCGTCCTGCCGTTGTCATCGAGCTCGTCGATACGCGCTCCATGTCGCAGGAGCTCTTCAATCACGTCGACGCGGCTCTTTAGAGCTGCCTGGTGAAGCGCCGTGCAGCCGTCGTACTGCACCTTTGCGTGGATGTTTGCGCCGTGCTGGAGCAAAGCGCGTACGGCCTCGAGCTGACCTTTGGTTGCCGAGATGTGGAGTGGCATGGTGCCTTTGTAGCCAGGCACTTCGATGCGAGCGCCGTGGCGCAGCAGCACGTGAATGACATCGACGCGTCCTTCTTGAGCAGCGTAATGAAGTGCAGTGAAGCCAGACTTCGCCGTTGCGTGGACATCGACCTTGTGCTGCTCAAGCAGCGCCTCGACGCACTCGGTCTGCCCAAACTCCGCCGCTACAGCGAGCGCCGGCTTGTCGGTACTCGCCTCGCACTTGTCAAAGTCGGCGCCAAACTGCTGCAGTACGTCAAGCACAGCGACGTGTCCGAACCGCGCGGCAAAGTACACTGCGTTTCGTTGCTTCCCCGTGACGGTGCTGACCAGAGTGCGCTTGGCCGCGAGCAGCGCCTCGACAACGTGTGCGTGGCCAGCTTGAGCGGCGACGTGAACCGCTGTGCAGCCAGTGTCGTCCAAGTCTGGCAACTTCGCACTCGCATCCTTGAGCAATGCGTCGATGTTTGCGCCTCTTTCGAGCAGCAGCTTCGTCACATTCGTCGCACCAGTTGCTGCAGCAACGAGGAGCGGCGGCAGGATCCAGTCGCTACTCACAGGCTGCTCAAGCGACTCGGTGGACGAGAGCAAACTCGCGACGCACTCGGCATCGTCCTCTGCGATCGCTTGCTCAAGCGACTTGACGATTGTCGCGATCGGCGAGGGACCAGGGAGCTCACTGTCGACATGAGAAGCCACCAGACCGTCGATCGTCAGCGCCGCCATATCCGGCACTGTCGGATCTGTAGACGCCGCTTGCTGCGCTTCGTCATATAGCTCATGCAACTCGGAGGCCACAGACGCCATGCTCGGTCGGTCGCTTGGGTTGAGGCTGCACATGCGCGTCACGAGGTGCCACAGACTGTCGGACATGCCAGCTGGTTGCACCGGCAGCTCGCCTTCTTTCACGAGCTCGCGCACGGTCAGGTCGTCGACGTGGTATCCCCACGGCACGACTTGGCCCACGACTTCGAGGATGCACATGCCGAATGAGAACACGTCGGACGCGAACGTTGGGCTGCGGCCGCGGAGACACTCGGGTGCTCGCCAGCGAATCGCGCCGGCTTTCATGGCGCCAGCACCGACACTCGCACTGCTGCTGTAGCTGTTGTTGTTGTTGGTGGTGGTGTTGGTGGTGGTGGTGGTGTTGTAGCTGCTGTTGCTGTTGTACGCCGCGGAGGTCCGACTCGCCGACATTGTGCGGATGTAGCTAAAGCTAAAGTCCGCGACCTTGGCGCAGCCGTCGGCCGTGACGAGGATGTTGTCGCCCTTGAGGTCGCCGTGCACCACGCGCTTGGCGTGCAAGTACGCGAGCCCCGACGCCGCGTCGTACAGCAGCCGGAACGTCTGCACGTGGTTGCGCTCGAAGCTCAGGTAGTCGAACAAGTTGCCGTTCGACGCGAGCTCGCACACGATGAACGGCGGCGACGACACGTCGCACGCGCCGTACATCATGAGCACGTTGCGGTGGCGAAAGCCGAACCAGAGCGTCGCTTCGTCGCGGAACTGCTTGGTCGCCACGGCGTTCGTGCGCGTGTCGGCGCGCAGGCACTTGACCACGACGTCCATGTGGTCCATGCGGCCGTAGTGCACCGTGCCGAACGAGCCGCCGGCGAACGGCGTCGTGACGTCGAACTCGACGTCGTGTGGCGGACAGAACCACGGCGGCACTGCGCGCACTTGCACCTGTGAGCGGCGCATGACCTTGTGCAGCGCGGTCGTGAGCAAGCGCTCGTCGTCGCTAGTGGTGGCAACGGAGGTGGCGCTGTTTGGTTTGGATGCATGTGATGCCGTTGGCGTTCTTGATGGTGGCGCTGCTGCCATTGCCGATGGATGCGCGCCACCCGGTGCCTTGAGCTTGTTGAGCTCGTGCACGAGCACGTTCAACGCCTCGGCCTGGTGCTCGACGCGCAGCACCGCCTTCGTGACCGTCGCGTCGTCGGTCAAGCGCGTCAGGGCTGCGCGCTCGAGCTTCGCCGTCACCGCCGCCTCGTGCGCTGCTTGCTTGGCGCGGAAGGACTCCATCGCAGCGCGCTCGCTCGCCATCGCGCCGATGTGGATGACCTCGAGCGCGAGCGTGAGCGTGTTGATGCGCTCCTGGAAGTTCTTGACCTTGCCCGTCACGCGCTTGGCCATGACGACGCGGTAGACCCACACGCGGCGCTTGTGCTTGACCAAGAACCGCGTGAAGTCGGCTACGAGCGCGCGGTAGTCGCGCACGACCTTGTCGGGCGGCAGCGTCTTCTGCGTCTCCATCGCAAGCAGCTTGTCGTGGATCACGGCCATGCGCGCGTGCACGTGCTTGCACAGGTCGTCGCACTCCTCCATGTCGTTCACGAGCGTCGCAATGAGCTTGAGCGGCGCCACGAACTCGCTCACACCCAGCATCGTGATACAAACACACGCTTACTAACTTGTTCGCTGGCTAACTTGCTCCTTCGACCACTTGATCGCTTGCGTCGCGAGACTTGTGCCATGCGTCTTGCGTCGTGAGCTGCTCGTGGCGAAATCGAGACTGACGATCTCTCTCTCTCGTGTGCCATGAACCCACTCGCTCACTCGCTTTGTTCTGTTGCAGTAGAGAGCTCAGGGTGATGTGCTCGCCAGCGCGATCGTGAGCTCAGCGAGTGCGCTTGGTCATTTGAATGGGTGCACATGTGCTGCTCCAGCACCATTCATGTCGAGCACGTGCGCACACATGAGCATTGACGATCGATCACGCCATGTTGCTGAGAAGGAGCACATTTCCCTTTAGTATTTCACGCTCGTATCCTCCTAATGTGGCGACACTTCAACATCACGTGCTTCCTTTCGGTTGACACTCTCTCGATGCGACCTCATGCGTCAAGCTGCTGTTCCCACACACGAGCTCTGGCTGCGTGTGCACGATGCGCTCGACAATCTTAGCGTCGCCTCGCGACACTGCGTGCTTCAGCTCACCAACCTGGAAGACGTGAACCCGACGCCAATGTACCACTGCTGCGAGTCTTGTGGGCAGGCACGTCGACAAGGCGATCCGAGCGAAGCAGCACACAGCATGCGAGCACATGACGCTCAGTCTTGCTCTGTCTCTCACTATCAACTAGATCGTCTCTATCGATGCGCTAGGAACACATGCATCATCAGCTCTTGCTGCGTCGGAGCTCGTACAGCGGGAGTGCGAGCGTCGCAAGGAGCGACCCGATCTGCCGTCACACACATCACAGGTACAAGAGCGTGAGACCTCGTACTCACCGCCTCCTGTTGCCACCACACGCCAGCTCTTCGGCCGTCACGCACCTGAATGCACCCGATGACGTGAAAGTCGCCGATCGCAGTGATCGGCGTCTGGAGCAGGCCCACGGCCGCGCCGACGCAGAACGCGATGCCCGTGAGCGCACCAAAGTGCCGAAAGCCAAACGTCTGACCAATGTACGCAAAGAGCACAGCGAAGAGGATCGTGCGGAAGAGCGCGTAGAGCACGAACGCTGCGAGCAAGAGCACGCGCGCGCGGCTCCACGTGAGCAGCACTGAGAACGCGAGTGCTGAGAGCGCACAGAGGAACGTCACGACCGTGTAGCCGCACGCTTCGAGCAGATAGCCGACGAGCGGAATGAACACGACGCTCGACGGCAGCAGCAGCGCAAGATCGCGCAAGAGCGCCGAGACGTCGGCCGGTGGGAGCTGCTTCCAGCGGAGCTGTGCAGTCACGCTCCCAATGAAGAAGTTGCACCAGAGTGCCTCGACGCTGAAGAAGAAGCACATGAGCACGAACGGCGTCGAGCGCACTTGCGTCCGGAACGACCGCCGCGGCAGCTCGCTGTGCACCACGGCGCTGTCGTCACTGTCGCTGCTGTCGTAGCGCTGGTACTTGGAGCGCGACCGCGGCCGCTGCTTGCGGTACTTGGCGAGCTCAGGCGTCGACGAGAGCAGCGACGTATCTTCGTCGTTGAACACAGTTGGCAAGCGAATGGGCGAGAGCAGCTCGTGCTCAGTCGTGCGGCGGCCACGCGTGGGCGGGAGCTCAAACGGCGTGTCCGGGTCGAGGACCCAGCTCCCAACGAGCGTGAGCAAGAGCACGAGCGCGTAGCCAGTGAAGATCGCAGCTTTCGAGACGCCAGCGTACTCGTAGAGCAGCCCAAAGAGCGTGAAGATGAAGAAGCTGAGCTGGAGCGCGCCGACGATGAAGCACGTCACGAGCGCCGTCGCGTCAGGGAACAAGTTGGACAAGTGGATGCCCGAGAGCTGGACGCCAGGGCCCGAGAAGCCAATGAGCGCCATGCCGGGAAGCAGCAAGTCGAGCTCATTGGGGTCGCGGCGGTACTGCGCATTGCCCATGAGCAGCGCACCGGCGATGAGCAGCGCGAGCGACAGCACTTTTGTGTACCGAGGGCCGTATCTAGTGCATCAAACACAGGAGCAAGCGCACATTGCGTGAGTGGCCAAGCGTGTGAGCGCAGCGCATCGACCGACAGGAGCAAGCGGACGCTGCACCTGTCAAAGAAGAGCCCGAGCACGAGGTTTGAGCACATGCTGCTCGAGCCAGCGATCGTGAATGCAAAGTGCAGCTGCTCGCTCTGCGCTTCGCACACTGTAGTGGATGGAGTCAAAGGGCGTTGTTAGTGCCTGTTGTCATGGAGACGTCGCGCTTGCTTGCGTTGCAATGACAGCACCAGACGTACCAGTCTCGCCTGGCGCACACAGCTCGCTGTAGACGCGGTCTTGTTCGAGCACAGGGATGATTGACGTCCTGGCAAGCAACAGCACAAGCAAGCGAGAGGCGATGTTAGTGATCCATCGAGAGCAAAGGCAGTGAGCATGGGGACTGGTGTGTTCGTACCAGCCAAAGATGATGCCGGCGCCGAGGAAGCACTGGAGCATCGCGAACGCGACGTAGAAGTAGCGCGCTGCACCGCGCGGTGGCTCGCTCGTTCGCATGGCACAGGTCGTGTCTGCAGACAGGATCGGCGGCAAGGGGCAACAAGGCGAGTGAAGCACTGGTGGTGGTAGAGCACACGTGCGTTGTGGTCTTCGATGCGCGCTCTAGCTCTTGCTCTCGCACTCAATCGATCGATCGTCGCCAGTTCAGCTGAGCTGGTCAGCGCTTCCTCAAGAGTGGCACTTCCGACCCCATTCGAATCTTGATAGGCAAATACATACAATAAATCACACGATGTTGAAGTAGCGCCAATCCTGCACGTCCGGTAGTGAAGTAAATAAGGTAGCGACGCTGTCTCTCAGCAACATGCATGTCACCATGATCACTTGCTCATGCGTGTGGCTGTGTGCGCACGTGCATCCCATGACTATCACTGGACGAGCAGACTCTGTCGATGCAAACGCTCGTGTTGACATAGGCACTAGCAAGGCCGACGACATCACAGAGCACTCTTGGCGAGGCGTGTGAGCAAGCGAGTTTACACGAGGCGCGAGATCTTTGCAACAGAACGAAGAGAGCGAGTGGGTTCATGGATCGTCAGTCTCGATTTCGCCACGAGCAGCTCACGACGCAAGACGCATGGCACAAGTCTCGCGACGCAAGCGATCAAGTGGTCGAAGGAGCAAGTTAGCCAGCGAACAAGTTAGTAAGCGTGTGTTTGTATCACGATGCTGGGTGTGAGCGAGTTCGTGGCGCCGCTCAAGCTCATTGCGACGCTCGTGAACGACATGGAGGAGTGCGACGACCTGTGCAAGCACGTGCACGCGCGCATGGCCGTGATCCACGACAAGCTGCTTGCGATGGAGACGCAGAAGACGCTGCCGCCCGACAAGGTCGTGCGCGACTACCGCGCGCTCGTAGCCGACTTCACGCGGTTCTTGGTCAAGCACAAGCGCCGCGTGTGGGTCTACCGCGTCGTCATGGCCAAGCGCGTGACGGGCAAGGTCAAGAACTTCCAGGAGCGCATCAACACGCTCACGCTCGCGCTCGAGGTCATCCACATCGGCGCGATGGCGAGCGAGCGCGCTGCGATGGAGTCCTTCCGCGCCAAGCAAGCAGCGCACGAGGCGGCGGTGACGGCGAAGCTCGAGCGCGCAGCCCTGACGCGCTTGACCGACGACGCGACGGTCACGAAGGCGGTGCTGCGCGTCGAGCACCAGGCCGAGGCGTTGAACGTGCTCGTGCACGAGCTCAACAAGCTCAAGGCACCGGGTGGCGCGCATCCATCGGCAATGGCAGCAGCGCCACCATCAAGAACGCCAACGGCATCACATGCATCCAAACCAAACAGCGCCACCTCCGTTGCCACCACTAGCGACGACGAGCGCTTGCTCACGACCGCGCTGCACAAGGTCATGCGCCGCTCACAGGTGCAAGTGCGCGCAGTGCCGCCGTGGTTCTGTCCGCCACACGACGTCGAGTTCGACGTCACGACGCCGTTCGCCGGCGGCTCGTTCGGCACGGTGCACTACGGCCGCATGGACCACATGGACGTCGTGGTCAAGTGCCTGCGCGCCGACACGCGCACGAACGCCGTGGCGACCAAGCAGTTCCGCGACGAGGCGACGCTCTGGTTCGGCTTTCGCCACCGCAACGTGCTCATGATGTACGGCGCGTGCGACGTGTCGTCGCCGCCGTTCATCGTGTGCGAGCTCGCGTCGAACGGCAACTTGTTCGACTACCTGAGCTTCGAGCGCAACCACGTGCAGACGTTCCGGCTGCTGTACGACGCGGCGTCGGGGCTCGCGTACTTGCACGCCAAGCGCGTGGTGCACGGCGACCTCAAGGGCGACAACATCCTCGTCACGGCCGACGGCTGCGCCAAGGTCGCGGACTTTAGCTTTAGCTACATCCGCACAATGTCGGCGAGTCGGACCTCCGCGGCGTACAACAGCAACAGCAGCTACAACACCACCACCACCACCAACACCACCACCAACAACAACAACAGCTACAGCAGCAGTGCGAGTGTCGGTGCTGGCGCCATGAAAGCCGGCGCGATTCGCTGGCGAGCACCCGAGTGTCTCCGCGGCCGCAGCCCAACGTTCGCGTCCGACGTGTTCTCATTCGGCATGTGCATCCTCGAAGTCGTGGGCCAAGTCGTGCCGTGGGGATACCACGTCGACGACCTGACCGTGCGCGAGCTCGTGAAAGAAGGCGAGCTGCCGGTGCAACCAGCTGGCATGTCCGACAGTCTGTGGCACCTCGTGACGCGCATGTGCAGCCTCAACCCAAGCGACCGACCGAGCATGGCGTCTGTGGCCTCCGAGTTGCATGAGCTATATGACGAAGCGCAGCAAGCGGCGTCTACAGATCCGACAGTGCCGGATATGGCGGCGCTGACGATCGACGGTCTGGTGGCTTCTCATGTCGACAGTGAGCTCCCTGGTCCCTCGCCGATCGCGACAATCGTCAAGTCGCTTGAGCAAGCGATCGCAGAGGACGATGCCGAGTGCGTCGCGAGTTTGCTCTCGTCCACCGAGTCGCTTGAGCAGCCTGTGAGTAGCGACTGGATCCTGCCGCCGCTCCTCGTTGCTGCAGCAACTGGTGCGACGAATGTGACGAAGCTGCTGCTCGAAAGAGGCGCAAACATCGACGCATTGCTCAAGGATGCGAGTGCGAAGTTGCCAGACTTGGACGACACTGGCTGCACAGCGGTTCACGTCGCCGCTCAAGCTGGCCACGCACACGTTGTCGAGGCGCTGCTCGCGGCCAAGCGCACTCTGGTCAGCACCGTCACGGGGAAGCAACGAAACGCAGTGTACTTTGCCGCGCGGTTCGGACACGTCGCTGTGCTTGACGTACTGCAGCAGTTTGGCGCCGACTTTGACAAGTGCGAGGCGAGTACCGACAAGCCGGCGCTCGCTGTAGCGGCGGAGTTTGGGCAGACCGAGTGCGTCGAGGCGCTGCTTGAGCAGCACAAGGTCGATGTCCACGCAACGGCGAAGTCTGGCTTCACTGCACTTCATTACGCTGCTCAAGAAGGACGCGTCGATGTCATTCACGTGCTGCTGCGCCACGGCGCTCGCATCGAAGTGCCTGGCTACAAAGGCACCATGCCACTCCACATCTCGGCAACCAAAGGTCAGCTCGAGGCCGTACGCGCTTTGCTCCAGCACGGCGCAAACATCCACGCAAAGGTGCAGTACGACGGCTGCACGGCGCTTCACCAGGCAGCTCTAAAGAGCCGCGTCGACGTGATTGAAGAGCTCCTGCGACATGGAGCGCGTATCGACGAGCTCGATGACAACGGCAGGACGCCACTGTACTGGGCGGCAGGCTGCGACCAAGTTGCGAGCGCTCGCGTCTTGCTCGAGCACAACGCAAACGTCCACGCGAAGCGCGCCAGCAACGGGTTCACGTCGCTCCACATCGCAGCCGAGAAGGGCCACGTCGCTGTGATGGAAGAGCTCTTGCGCCATGGAGCGAACATCGAGGAGCTGGACAACGGCTTCCGAACACCACTTCACAAATCCGCGCGAAGCGACCAGCTCGAGAGCACGCGCATCTTGCTGCAGCACAACGCAGATGCGAATGCGAAGATCCGCAACAGCGGCGCCACTGCACTCCACGTCGCTGTCGAGAACGGCCATGTTGACATCCTCGAAGCGCTGCTGCGCGGCGGAGCAAACGCCGAAGAGGCCGACAACATTGGCTGGACGCCGTTGCACTGGTCTGCGCACTTCTGTCAGCCAGCGAGCACGCGTGCCTTGCTCCAGCACGGAGTAGACGCGAACGCGAAGATCAGCAGCACTGGCGCAACAGCGCTCCATGTCGCAGCCGAGAACGGGCACGTCGATGTCATTGAAGAGCTGTTGCGTCTTGGAGCGCGCATCGAAGAGCCTGACAATGAAGGCAAGACTCCGCTGCACTGCTCGGCGATCCATGGACGACCTGCAGCCGCGCAAGTCTTGCTCGAGCACAACGCGAACGTCCACGCATTGATCAGCAGCAACGGCACCACAGCGCTCCACAAAGCAGCAGAGCACGGTCACGTTGCTGTCATCGAAGAGCTGCTGCGCCACGGAGCTCGCGTTGATGAGCCTGACAGTGGAGGCGTGACCCCGCTGCATCGGTCAGCAAGCAAGGGCCAAGCCGAGAGCGCGCGTGTTTTGCTGCAGCACAGTGCGAATCCCCGCGTGAGGATCAGCAGCCTCCAGATGACTGCTCCGCTTCACCAAGCAGCTGCAGGAAACCACGTCGGTGTAATCGAAGAGTTGCTGCGCCATGGCGCGTGGATCGACGAGCCGGACGAGGACGGCAGGACTCCGCTGCACTGGGCTGTCATGGCCGGTAATCTCGAGAGCGCGCGCGTGTTGTTGCAACACGAAGCGAATGTCCACGCGAAGCGCACGAGCGACGGCCACACTGTGCTGTTTGAAGCAGCTGCTATTGGTGAAGTCGACATTGTCCAGCTCTTGCTCGATGCTGGCGCCGTTCCGACGCGCGACGATGTCAAGATGGCAAAGCAAGAAGGGTTCCCGCACGTCGCACAGATGCTCGAGCCACTCGCTCCGTCGTTGATGGGATGGCTCTTCGGTTAGTGGTAGTGTGAGATGGAGACCTTGGTTGTTCGTGGTTGACAGAGTTCATCGAGTGGGTCGTAGCGGGTCATAGTGGTCGCCAGCACTGAAACAGGTGCAAATCAGTTGCAAATCAAACCAGGAGACAATCAGTCGCATGCAATTTGCGTGAGTGATGTCTTTTGTGTGCCAATTGCCAATTGCCACACCACCACGTCACTTGATGATCGAGCTGATCCAGTGCAAGACACCAGCACTCGCTCGCGCGCTTGTCCAGGTCCAGCACACGCCATGCGGCGAACAAGTGTGTGGCACGCGCTGCTACAGACCGAGCCTGCGCTGCTCGACGTGCGTGACGCCATTGTCATAGTCGTCTACACGCTCGAGTGTGGCGACGACGCGACTGCTGCGCGCGTGCGCGAGTTTGGGTCGCTCGTTGCCGCAGACAAGCAGCGCTTGCTGCACCCTGCCGCCGCGCATGGCTGCTTTCGCGCAATGTACGCGCTGCGCAAGGGCGATACAAGAACGCACTTTAGAACATGCAAGTCGGTCGCATTGCAACGACGTACACCAGCGAGTACAACTACCACCATAAGCAGTAGCAGCAGCAGCTCACGCACTGCGGACATAGCGACGTGGATGCGCTTGTACCGACCGTACGTGTTCCCGCAAGACGTGATGTACGAAACCGCGCGCTGCGGCAACCTCGACGCGATTCAGTGGCTCCACTCGACGTCCGAGTACGTGCCGCTCATCGCTGTCGAGCATGCTGCTCGCGCAGGACAGCTCGCAAGCGCGCAGTGGCTGGCAGAGCACGCGCACAGCGCCGTGTACCCGTGCGAGTATCCTCCGTCGCGGAAGTTGCCGATCGACGTGACAGCGCCGTTCGACCCGGCAGTCGGCATCTTTGCGTGGCGCGCGCACGGCACTCAAGTCACGAGGCACAACCGACAGACGACGTTCGAGGTGACTGGGTTTGCGTTCCAAGGGACTGAGGTCGCAGTCGCAGTCAACATCTCGAATGTGTATCCAGACGTGAGCAGCGAGCCGATGATCTATGCGATGCAGCGAGACAACAGCGAGCTGTACGAGGCGCTCAAGCGCTCGCACGGCGCGTACAAGTGGGTGTTCAGTCGCACGACGCTCGATGCAGCAGCGAAGCGAGGACACCTCGATGCGCTCCAGTGGATGATTCAAAGTGGCGGCGCAGCTGCTGACGTCGATGTCTCGGAGCTTGTGGAGACTGCCGCCAAGCACAACCACGTCGCGATCCTCGAGTGGCTCGATGCGCAGTATGGGCTCCACACACTTCCGTTCGAGGTCGTGCACGATGCGATTCGCCAGAGCTGCCTCGCAGTCGTGGAGTGGGCGTACGCGCGCTTCCCAGCACTGCCGGTCGGCGACGACCTGGCGCAGCGACTGGAAGGCGGCGTGTACACGTCCGACATGGTCCTGTGGCTCCACGCACACAAGGGACTCTGTCCCACGCCGCGCTTTGTGACTTCGTTCGCGAGCGGGAACGTCGAGAGCTTGAAGACGTTCCTCGCCGGCTTCTCGGTCGAAGAGCAACACGCGATGCTCGGTCGCGACGTCTTGGAGCACACGTGCAGGACCGGGAACTTTGATGTCGTGCAGTACCTCGTCGAAGAGCGCGGCGTGTGGAACGAGCACGCAGTGGAGGCAGTCAAAGCGTCGGAGAACATTGCGCTGTACAAGTGGCTCCTCGCGCGCGGGCGAGAGTGCTGCAGGTCATTCTACCGATGTGGCGCCGAGTGGCTCCTTGGCATCGGCGGCTGGGAGCTACTCGCCGAGTTTGTCGCTCAAGATCGCGTGGCCAACCTCCACTGGTACTGGAAGTACGAGCTCAACCGTCCGTACCGGTCAGAGGCGCTCAAGCTCGCGCACCACCCAGACCACGTCCTGAGCCACGACAGTCTGTTCAACTTCGCAGCGAAGACGCGACAGATCGAGCAGGCGCTCGAGGTCTGTCCAGCGCAGGTCGCAATCGTCAACTTGCTCGGGCCATGGGCAGCGCGCCACGGATGTGTCGGCCTCATTCGCAAGCTCATCGCCATCGGAGACACCAACACCGTCACTCGCGTCTCGTTCAAGCGCATCCTGGAGACTACGCGCGACGGATCGCTCGTGCAGCTCTTCATGGAACGCCTTGACGAGCTGCCGACGCACATGCTGTTCCGCTGGGCAGCAACACACGAGCAAGTCTCGCTGCTCGCGTTCCTCTTTGATCGCGTCCAAGGTCAACAGCAGCAGCAGCAGCTGAATGACCACGGCCATCACACAGACGACGCCACTCATACAGCACTCGACGTCGCCACGTGCGTCCGCGTCGTGACCACGACTGCGAGCAAGTGCGGACACCTCCGCGTGCTGCAGTGGATGCACCGCGTCGGCTTGAGCGCGTCGTTCAACCCGTGGACGAGCGCTCGGTACGGCCACGTGCACATCCTGCAGTGGCTCCGTGCCAGCAAGACCATGGACGAGCGAATGCTGCACCGAGGCGTGCAAGCGAGCGTCCAGTGCGGTCATCTGCGCGTGCTGCAGTGGTACATCGACGTCGGGTTCGCGTACGTCTTCCAGGTTCGTGAGCTACAGCGCGCAGTGGAGCGAGGCGACGTCGCCATTGTCGAGCGCATCATGCACACGCAGCCAGAGCTCGTGTGTGGCAACGACAGCTTGGCACGCGAGGTCGCGTCGCTACTGAGAACGTGGCGAGACGTCTGTGCGTTGTAGAGTGTGGACGTCATGGTCGTCCACGTTGTGAACAAGACACGAAGAGCTCGTGCGAGCGCTGCGCTGTCGTTTGCGTCTACGCCTCGCTCTCCTCTTCTCCTGTTGCTATGGAAGCCGCCGCTCACGCCTGGAGCACGCCACTCGCGCGGAAGACGTCGAACAGCGGCTGGTGCTGCAGCTCGCCGACCACGAACGACAGCGTCGCCGTGCGGTAGTGCGCGCTGTTGTGCGTCAAGTTGCTGATGATGTCTTCGAGCAGCACGGCTTTGCCAGTCTGCGTGCCTGCGAGTGCGCGACGTCGTCATTGACAGCAGCAGCCGCGAGCAAGAAGAGCACGAGTCATCGCAAGTGGAAGCGTCAGTCCAGTGAACGACACACGACCAAGAGAGCGCTCGTACATATCTACATAAGACGCACACAACAGACGCACCGTGCGTGAGCTTGACGTGCGAGAAGTGGACGTGGAAGTGGTAGTACGTCGGCTGGTAGTGCACGTAGACGCGCAGCGAGCTGCTCGGGACGCCAAACTGCGTCTGCAGCGCTGCGAGACTCGCATCGCTGGCGCGTGCGTCACAGGAGCAACAGTAGAGTGAGCATGTCCGTCCGTCAGTACAAAGAGAGAGAGAGCAGATCAAAGAGCAAGAGAGCGAGAGCGACTGGGAGAGTGGCGATGGCCTCCACCAGCGACAGAGACGCACCGAATGTTCTTCAGCAGCGGGAGGTGCGAGCCGTCGAGGTCGCGCAGCGAGCGGATCGACCGGTCGTGCACGATCGCGAGCGCATAGACCGACTCGAGCTGCAGGGCGCCGCAGGTCGTCGTCGTACAAGCACAACGAGTCCGTCCGTCCGTCGGTCAGTCAGTTGGATCGACAGGTATGAGTGTCGTAGGACACACGTGGGAGCTGCCACTCTGTAGGCTCAGCATCACCACCACAGACGCATCTGCAGACACACAGAGACGCATCCAGAGCCGTCGCTCATGACAAACGACTCAAGCACAAGCGCATCGCTGGACGTACGTTGGCAGTGTCGGACCATTTGAAGTCGGGCAAGAGGATGAAGCCGGTGGTCGGGTCCGGGTCCTCAAAGATGATGCGCTCGGCCTCGGTCTTGCTGCTCCCATCAACAGACAGACACACGCCCGTCAGACGAGTGAGCACGAGCCCTCGCCTTAGGACTCACACTACATCAGTGCACACGCAAGCGAAGCAACGTACTGCGCGAGGATGTTGTCGACCCACTCGGTCTTCTCGCGCGGCACGCTCTCGATGAACGGCCGCGTGATGCGCTCGTACACGCTCTGCGTCTCGACGACCATGTGGAAGCGCTGGTCCGTGTGTTTGCGCACGTGCGTCTCGGTCGCGGGGTAGATCAAGTTCACCTGCGCAGACGGCAGGCACAGCATCGGCAGGCACAGTGCGTGTGTGAGTTGGTTGCGTGTCAGTCGTGGTCGTCACATACACAACAGTAGGCGCGCTGTCCACTTATGTGCTTGTCCAGTCCGGCAATCATACACACAACTACACAACTACACGCTTCACACCTTGAACGGCTTGACGTCGCGCGAGACGTCGCCCAAGTACGTGCTGTAGATGTCGTTCTTGAGGATCGCGTGGAGCGACAGCGAGCGGAAGACCGTCGTGAGCTCGCTCGGGTCGAGCGGCGGCTTTTGCAGCACGAGCACTGCTGCGCGCTTGTGCGCGTCCGAGCAAAAGTGTCCGAGCACCGCGACCTCGCCGTCCGTGACTTTGAGCACGCGCGCGACGCGAAAGTCGCGCAGCAGCTGCTCGCCCTCGCCGCGCGCCGCCACGTGCCGCGTCGAGAGCGCGTACGCAATGGCCGCTGCCGCCGCCGCACAAGCAGTGAGCGTCACGAGTGGCTGGGGCAGTCCCATTGTCAATATGTGCGAGTGTGTGTCTGTGCAAACGAGCTGTTGTTGTCGTGTGCAGGTGCAGCAGGACGGTGGCGTTCTTGCTCTTGCTGCTTGCTTGCGCTTGTTGCTCTTCTCAAGTGCAGCAAATTCAACCAGCAACGAATTGCAACAGGCAAGTGATCAAATGCAACAGGTTGAAGACATGTAAACCAACAACACTCAACTTACGAGTCTCGACAAGAGCGTATCAAGAGACTCGAATGCATGTGTGCGTATGCGCTGGTCAAGAGCACGACTGACTACGTCTCTGGCATGGCCCATCGACTCGAGTCTGTTGCTGCTACGGATGAGGATGAACTCTTCACTTTGATGGGTGGATTGTCACTCAAGTCGGTGGATTTGTTCCGATTGACATGTGCTCGATCGTCTCAATCAGACTCAAGTGCTCAAGCAACACACATGCACAAGCATGACAAGCATGAACGAGAGCATTGAGAGCGATGAACAGCGGCTGTATCGCCTCGAGACGAACAGCAAGTGGCCGCTGCACGACGCCGCGAGGAGCGGACACGTGCGCGGCCTCGAGCTCCTGCTCCAGCGCGGCCGAAGCGTGGACGAGCGAGACCAGTATGGCCGCGTCGCGCTCATGTGTGCCGCGCACTCGGACAGCGTCGCTGTTGCCGCAGCACTGATCGAGCGCGGCGCAGACGTGAACGCGCGCGACCGCAACGGGCATACTGCACTCTGGCACGCAGCGCAGTTCAGCAGTCTCCAGGTGCTCCGTGAGCTGCACCGCTGCTACGCGTCTGTAGACGCCAAGGACTCGGATGGCAGAACAGCGCTATCACATGCAGCGAGCGCTGGGAAGCACGACGCAGTCCTCGAGCTCATCCGAGTCGGCGCGAGCGTGCACGCTGTCGACCACAGCGGCAGGAGCGCGCTGCCACACACAGCTGAGCTCGGTCAGTTGGAGATCCTCACTGCGCTCGCGAGGCGAGGCGCTAGACTGGACGTCGCAGACACGCTCGGGCGAACTGCGCTCTCATATGCCGCGCAGAGCGGCCGTGCTGATGCGATCGCTTGTCTCGTGCAGCTCGGCGCTGCGATCGACGCAAAGGACACTGGCGGGCGAACGCCTGCGTTGTATGCGGCCGAGAGCAGTCGCGTGCAGGCGTTTGCGGAGCTCGTTCGGCGCGGCGCGAATGTCCACGGCGACGACGGCGACAGCGGTGCGAACGCTCTCTCGCGTCTCTCTGACAGCGCCTGCACCGACGTGATGCACGAGCTGCTGCGCCAGCCACAGGCGTTCCGAAGCAGCACGAGCCGCAGTCGGCGTGAGACGGATGACGATGATGTTCTGGAGACGTACTCGGCAGAGGCCGTGGCCGCGTTCGAGAGTCTCTGTCGCCACTGCTACTGTCCTGTTCCCACTCGCCGTCTCACTACAGATGACGCAGCGCTCAGTATCCACGAGCAAGCAGTGCGTCGGTGCGGCACCGAGCACGAGATCGTCCAGGCGATCGCCGACTTTGTCCAGCGCAGCGCAGCGGACGATACCGCGCGTCACGGTGCTCGGACGGCGCTCTCGCGGCTCGCGCTGTTTGGCAGCGTCGATGCGATCCAGCGCCTCCGTGGCAGCACATCTGTGCTAGCGAACGTCGCGAGCATCGACTGCCGGACGCTGCTGTTGTACGTCGCGCACAGCGAAAGCATTGGGGCGCTCGACCATCTCCTGCGTCTCTGTGGCGATCGAGACAACGAAGAAGCAAATACAGACACAGACACAGACGCAGCAGCAGCAGTGGACGTCCGAACCCAAGCTGTTGCGGCGCTCGTCCAGTCTCGCGAGTCGATCGACCACGAAGACAGCGACGACAGACGCTCGTGTCACGCGCAGCAGAGTGCGGCGCGACTGCAGTCGTCGCAGCGCTCATCGAGCACGGCGGGGCAGTCGACCACTTCGACGCCACTGGACGCACTGCGCTGTCGTACGCAGCGGAACGCGGTGACGTCGCTATGGTCAAGACGCTGCTCGAGCTCGGCGCTGCTATGGATGCGATCGACAGCGCCGGTAGGACTGCGCTGCAGTACGCGGATGCGAACGCCCACTTTGCTGTAGTCAAGCTCTTGCTCGCGCACGGCGCTAGTTGTGAACGCAAGCGAGCGCGATCTCAGAGCTTCGTGACGATCTCAGACAGCGAGATCGAGTCAGACAGCGACGAGCACGTCACGCAGCGCGCGCGGTGCTGACACCGACCATGTTCGTAGCAACAGACAGGTGAGTGACTGACCAAACATCCAAGCGCAGGAACAACGTGACTGCGAGAAGAACGACGCTTAAGTTAAGGGAACGATCGAGCGCCTCGTGTGCGTTTGGGAGCGGGGGAGGAGGAGGAAGAGGAGAGAGGAGGTGGTGAGTCGCGCACTGGTCGCGCTGCGCTTCCGATGACGGAGCACGACCGAGTGGCAAGAGGAGGAGCTGGAGATAAATACGAGGCGCGTGGCGTCTCAAAGCGCCACGGCGGTCGTCAGGACGTGGCGTCGTGGCGATATGCTGGAGACGTCTGGACGAGCGCCTTCTTTCGGTCGCTCGTCCATGTCGACGTTCGCACCAGTCGACAGGACGCAAAGTGGTCGCGCCTGCGCGCTAGAAGCAGTAGCGCGTGATCAAGTAGAGCGCGTCGCCGTCTTTCGACTTCATCTCTTCGTCTTCTGCGACGATGACCGTCTCACTTGGCAGACGATCGCGCGGCTTGAGCTCAATCTCTTTGCGCAGCGCCACGGGCTTGGATGGCGTGGCTGAGAGCTTGCTGCTGCGCGTTGGTGCCGACGGCGCAGTCGCTGAGCTGCACGTGAAGAACCGAATCGCGCGCTCGAGCAAGCTCGCAGACGCCTTTTGCCGCAAGTCGGCGATCTCCACGTGCGCGCACTCGAGGTCGCTCTCAAGGTCCGTGATGCGCGCCGCTTGCTCTTCGACCTCGGCAGCGCGGGCTTCGAGCTGCATCTGCGCCTTTTCAAACTTGGCGCGGAGCTCTTGCGCCTCTTGCTCAGCGGCTTCGAGCCGCCGCTTGGTCTCGTCCATGGACGCCACGAGCTTGTCGTTGTCGCTCTCGAGACGCACGACGTGGATCTTCTGGAACATGCGCGAGAACGTGCAGAACGTCTTGACTTTGACGTACGCCATGCGCCAGCGCTCGCGCGCGAGACGCGCTTTCTTCAAGCGGCGGAACCGCGCCTTGGCGATCAGCACGCGCACTTGGACTTGGACCATCACGACGCTCCGCTTGCGCTTGACCGTCTCAAACAGCCACAGGAACGCGCGCTTGGCGAGGTACTGCGTCATGACCTTCTTCCAGAGCTTCTGGAGGTAGATCACTTTCTGGAGCGGACCGAGCCACTTGAGGAGCCAGCGCTGCTGTGGCGGCAAGTAGTGCTTCTTCAAGAGCTTGTCGAGCAGCACCATCTTGTCGTCTGGCAAGTCCTGGTACGAGTGCATGATCTGCGCTTGGTGCGCCATGCGGTTCCAGAGCTTGCTAATGCGGTGGAGCGTCCGGAGCTTCCGGAGGCGCTTGCGCGCGAGGTGCTGCCGCACCATGCACTGGATCGTGATAGCCTTGCGCTTGAACTTGCAGTCCAAGTAGATGCGCTTGAAGATGTTGCACGTGATGAGCGTCGTGACGGCCGAGACCCAGCGCTTCTTCGTGGCGTAGTGCACGATCTGCGCTGGGAGCTTCTCGGCCGACGCTTGCGACGGCGTCAAGAGCTTGTCGAGCAAGTCGATCTTGCCGGTGCGGAAGAACAAGCGCGTGTCGCCGAGACGGTACGCAGACGACGGAAAGTCGTACGCGTACAGGATCGCCTGCGTAAAGAGCTTCTCGTTCGACTCGAAGCGCTCAAAGAGCGCTGGCGGGAGCATCGGCTTGTACACATCGACGACTTCGGCGTACAAGATGCGCGTTGGCAAGCCCACGCGAAGGACTTCGCAGGCTTGGACGGTACCAGAGCACCGGAGCTGCTCGACGACGAACGGCTTGTCAAAGATCCCGGCCTTCATCTGCGTGTTGGGCTTGATGCAGCGCACAAAGTTGCAGCTCGTGCCTTCGAGCTCGGTTGTCAAGCCCTTCATCTGCGTCGAGAACAAGTTGGACGTGCTGCCGCTCTTGAGGCGCTTCGACGACCCGAGCGACGACAGTGCGCTCGACTTGCCCGACTGACTGCCGCTGCTGCTACCGCTTGTGCTGCTCGCGTTGCTCTGCGAGCGATTGCGGCCGTTGATGTCCTGGAGCACGCGCGACGTCGAGCGCTTGATGAGCTCCTCGAACTGGTCCGAGATGATGTTGTTGTTCTTGTCGACGAACGACGCGATCGTGTACGTGACTGTGCCAGCGTAGTGCTTGATCATGAACGTGTCGCGAATGTCCTTCGGGTGCGGCGTCGGGAAGCACGGGTTGCGCTTGAACAGGTTGTGCAGGCGCTCGTTGAGCTTCCGGTCCGACGGCATCGGCAAGCGCGAGACGTTGTCGATCGTGACAAAGAGACCGCCGTGGCGACTCGCGATCAAGTTGAGGCACTCGCGGTTGTCCGAGTACGTCACGACGTCTTCACTCGGCGCGACCTCTTGCTTGAGGAAGCTATTGATGGTAGAGCCAATAGAGTTAGGCGTCAGTCAGTACAAGCAGTACGTGTGTGTGTGTGAGAGAGAGAGCACCAGCGCGTGATGAGGACGTACTCAATGTCGTTCGGGTCGCGCAGTTGCATCTCGACGCCTGGGAGCGGGAACGCGAACGCGAGCGAGTGGTTGATCGGGTGGAAGATGTGCTCGGAGCGGTAGAGCTCCTGCTCGGCCTCAAAGATGCAGGCGTTGAAGAGGCTCTGGAGCGCCTCGTTCGCGTAGTTGATCAGCAGTTGCTCGAACGAGTTGCGGTTCTTCGGCTCAAAGTCCTCAAACCCAAAGATGTCGAGCACGCCGATGTACGGGATCACGTCGCTCCGGAACGCGTCGTAGTCGAGCGCCGAGGCGCACTGGAGCATGAGCCACGTGAACGTGTGCTCGTAGATCGTCTTAGCGATCGTGTCGCGCGAGTAGATCGCATTGCGCGCGTCACGCTTTGCGTAGTAGATCGACCCGCGGCGCGTGCCGCGCGTCATGATGCGCTTGAGCAGGATGCACTCGTTGAGCTCTTGGTGCGTGACACCGAGGAGCTCGGCGGCGTACTTGAGCGCTTCGTGCGACGCGACGTCGTCCTCTGCGATGCACGCAGTCTTGCCTTCGGACGTGTCCTCTTCGCTGATCTTGACGTTCCCGAGGTGGAGCAAGCCGGCAACGAGGCGGAAGATCTCGTTCTGCGCGTCGCCGCGGATACCGACGAACTCGAGCGCTTTGCAGAGACTCGCAAAGTTGTCGCTGTCGTCGATCGCGTCGACTGTCATGCAGCCCGACTGGTTCAGGTACTCGTACGCTGACGGGTCCTTGGGCTTGAGGTGGAACGTCTTCTCGACGAGCTCGTCGTCGGCCGAGTGCAGAAGCTCGTAGAAGATGTGGAAGTTGCGCTCGCCAAGTGGTTGGCTCACGAGACGCGACTTCTCGAGCAAGTACGTGTCGATCGACGCGCCCGTGAGCTCGTGCGAGTGCGTCGAGAACTGCAGACGCATGTACTTGCCAAAGCGACTCGAGTTGTGGTTCCGGTGCGTCTTGGCGTTCCCAAACGACTCGAGGATCGGGATCGTGCCCATGAGGCGCTCACCAACTGCGATCGGCGAGAGCTTGCGGCTACTCACGCCGCCGCTGCTCTGCGGGTACGACAGTGCGAGCGTCGCAGAGAGCGGCGCAGCAGCAGTCGTGAGCTCAGGCTCGAGCTCGTCCTCGGACGTCGACGCAGTTGAGAGCGCTGAGCTGTGCGACGCACGCGTCGTGAGAAAGTCCAAGATGATCTTGGACGTCTCGGTCTTGCCGGACCCGGACTCGCCGCTGATGATGATCGACTGGTTCTGCATCACCGCGCGGACGGCGCAGAGCTGGCGGTACGCGTTCTGTAGTGCCACACAACAGTTGATCCCGTGTGTCAGATCACACCTCTAGAGCGCAAGACTAGACAGTAGTAGCATAGGAGAAGAGAACGGAGGTGGCGACGTACCTCGGCGATGTTGTACGGGTGCGGCGGACACCGATCGAGCGGCTGGCCGATGAACAGCGCCTTGTCAGGCTCTTCGAGCTTCTTGAGCGGGTTCACAGCGATGAGGACGTTCGCCATGAACGTATACGGCCGCTGGTTCTGCTGCGACGAGCGGTCTTCGAGGTTCTTTGCGAGCGCCGCTTCGTGCAAGTGGCGCAGCGACGTCATGTCGGACGCGGTGCTGTCGTGTCAGACGTGGTCGAGTGTACGTACATACGCGCGTCAGTTGCGACTCATTCATACACAGACAGACACGTAGACAATCGTATGAGAAGAGACACCGAGACGTACGTGAAGAGCGGGTTTGCTGGGTAGAGCGGACACTCGGCGAGCGAGAGCATCTGCGGCGGCGAGTCGGCAAAGTCGCGGGCTTCGCCGCTCGACTCGTCGATGCTGATCCACTTGGCCGTGCATGACGCCGGGTCGGCGTCCGCATCGCCGTGGAGCGCGACGACCTGTCCGAGCGTCCATCCGCACGGACCGTCTTGCTTCCAGTAGAGCTCGCCGACACGCACTTTTGCGAGCGCTGGCGTGGTCTGCGGCGCAGGTGCCGATGTGCCTTTAGCAGTCGTCATGGCGCTGCTGTTGCTCGGTGACGCGTCTTGCTGAATCGCGCTCTTCTTGCGCAGTGCCGCCGTCGCGGATGTGGTGGTGGTTGCTTTAGCGGGTGCAGGGACCACGAGTGGAGCTGGCATCGCAGACGCGCAGCTGCTGCAACTGCTAGCGGCTGCTGTGATCGTACGTGAGCTTGAGCTTAAGCTTGAGCTTGCGCGAACGTGCTGCTGCGGCGGCGGTCGCTTGTGCGTGGGCGAGCGCTGTGTGGACTGTGGGCCTGGACTCGCGCGTGCGTGTTAGCCGGCTGGTCCGCCTTTGCAAGTGTGCAGACGTGGGACGCGCTCGCTGCCGACTCGAAAAGGCGGTTGGGGGGTAGCGGCATACTCAAGTCCAGTCCATACTCAAGTCCAGTCACCTGTCTCGGCGCAGCTGACTCCTAGAGAGCGCTAAATGCAGCGCATTGACCATCAAACGCGTCGTGCTGCTGCATCGTGCCTATCTGCAGCAGGAAGGCGATCATGTACGCACGTACGCATGATGCACGACCATGAAGGTGCTGACGCTGCTGCTATGTCGAGCGCATCGATGCTATGTCGAGCGTACGCGATCGCATGGATCGAGAGACGACGATGGTCTAAAATCGCGCATTTTGAGTGAGCGCGCTCTATTCGAGTGACCAGAAAGAGGGCCCTTTTGCTACGCTGCTGCGCCTCTGCCTCGATTGAACCTAGGATGCGTCCGACTCCTTCTTCTTCGTGTCGATAGAGATGCTCGTGCACATGCTCGTGCCGGTTCACGCGTCCTCGCATGCAGAGCGACACTGTCGCTTCATGCGCATCAAGTCGGCGATGTGATGCCGCGCACTCGACGCAAGTGCTGCGATCGCTCGCTCGCTCGATCATCGTGACAGCAGCAGACAGATGATATGAGGACCCGATTGGTGTCGCACTCCCCGCTCTGACTCGCGCACATAGCCTCGACCGCTTGCTGTTGTTGTCGTCGTCGTTGTCGAACGTACCGGTGTCTTTGCCAGTGTGTCCTCAATGCTCACTTGCTCGGAGCACCTCTTGCTGTATCGAGAGAGCATTGCTTGCTCAACGCGTCAAAAGCCAGCGCCTACTCTTCCGACCCTCATGTCATGCGACTTGAGAGACGTCCGCGACTTGTGCGCCAGCTCTCGCGCTCCAGATCGATTCGTCAACTGATCCGCTCTCGCTCTCTCTCATGGCAGCACAAGCGCTAGACAGACAGAAGTGCATGTGTATGTGTGCGTCTGATTGCGAGCATTAGTCCACGGCGGCGATCACAGCTCTCTCTATCTCTCGCTTCAACAGTCTACTCGTCCTCGTCATCCGAGGCGCTCGCGCCGTCCGCGTCCTCTTCGTCAATCTCGTCGTCGCTCGAGTTCTCCTCGAGCGTGAGGATCCCGATGAGAATGCGTCGACACACCGCGCGCTCGTGCTTGATCAGTCGCAGTGCCATCTCGTCCATCAGCTGAGCGTCTTCGCCTGCCGCGCTTTCGTTCGTCGGCGCCTGCTGCTCCTCGAGCATCGCGCTGTAGACCTTGTCGCGTCGGCGCAGGAGCACTGCGAGGACGTCGTAGAGCACGTCCGCAGGCAAGCTCTTGGCAAACACAAAGCTCAGCAACTCGTCGCCCAGCCCAAACTCTGTGGCTTGGTCGCCGTGGAGACGAAAGAACAGCGCGTCGCTATCACCGTCGCTCGGCTTCTTCTCTGCAAACACGCGCCGCTTCTTGCTCGCAGGCTCTTGCTTTGCATCGCCACCATCGCTATCGCTTGCACCGCCAGCACCAGTGTCCGAGTGGTCGACGTCGTTGTTCAAGAACGCTGCGTACGTCGCGAGCAGCTCACCGCTGCGCACGAGCAAGCAGTCGGTTGGTACAGACTCGGGCAGCACAAAGCCATAGCGGCAGAGCAGCTGCAGCACGAGTAGCGATACGAGATCAAGCGTCAGTACGCTCAGGCAGCTTCGCCAGGTCGCTTGCTCCAGTGTGTTGATAGACAAAGCGCCACCACGCCACCAAAAGTGAGACGCACCTCGGCGTTTGAGAGGTCGCCGTACGAGATCGTCACGCTTTCGTCCTTGGCGACGGCGCGCCGAGTCACGAGCTGCCAGCATGAGCCACCATCCAGTTGTCAGCGACTCGATCAACAACACCAGAGCAGACAGAGAGACATCCATCCAAAGACGCACCTCGAACGATCCGTCGTCGAGCTTCACGATCTCTGCCGCCGGGTCCGCGTGGTCGTGGTTTGCCATGTCGATCACCGGCAAGAGCGTCGGCTCCGTGCTGTCACTGAGGCGAAACGCGCGCGACGACACGACTGCATACGCCCACTGGAAGCGCGCGAACGTGCACTCGTGCGCTGGCCAAACCGACGCGAACTTGCTCGTGAGCGGCGCAACGGCGCTCGCATACACGTTCGCAACGAGCTCAGCGTCGATTGAAGGCGACCTGCACACCGCCGACCGATCGACACGACCATGTCCAAGAGACACAAGTCAGCATCAGCGCTGCTCGTTGAGACATAGAGCGCACGTTCACCCCATGCACACGCACAAGCAGTGCGGTTTCTTACGCTGCGGTCCGCTTGAGCTTGCGGCGAGCTGCGTCAGTCCACGTGAGTGGCAGTGGGATGTGGTGCGGCAGCTGCGCGATGTAGCCACCAAAGCGGCTCTGCTCCTTGCACGCGCGTTCGTGCAGCAGCGCGAGCACGAGCAGCACGGTCGGGCTCAGCTGCAGTTGCTGCAGCTCGTCATGTAGTTGTCTGTGCGCGCTGGTGTCGACCTCGTTGCTTGCATTGCTCGCGCTCGATGACGATGTCTGCGGCGTCTTGAGCGACTCGAGCCACGCGGAACCAGTCAAATATGCGCCGTCCTGGAGCGTGACCAGCGTCTGCTTTGCCGAGATCGCCGCGCGCGCAACGATCGACCGGTCGACAGTCGAATCGCTGCTGCTAGTCTCTGTGCTGCTCAGGCTGCTCGCAGCGACTGGGTCAATGCTGTCATTCACGCGCACGAGCGCCGAGCAAGCGCTGATCCACTCGACCAGAGGTGATGCCATGTTGCTCGGTTTTGATTAGCAAAACGTCAAGACATGGTCATGTTGGTAGTGACAAATCTGAGTGCAATTGATTCCACCTCACTTTTATCTCGCTCCATTCGTGCTATTCAAGCAAATCGTTCTGGCTGGACGACAAGAACAGTGTGGCGTGAAGGCGAGTGCAGTCGTGGCATCCGCTCGAACGAGCGAGCAGAGCAGCGTACGTCACTCCCCTACTCGGCATCACTGTACAAGCGCGCGCACAGCAGAGTTGCTCGAGTACGAGCATAAGCCGCAGAAGTGATCGTGAGCGCTGTGGCATTGTTCGACTCGTGGCAGCGACGATGTTCAAGTTCTTCAGCACCAGCGAGAGCGATGAGCTGCGGCTGCAGCGCCTTCAATCGGAGAGCGAGTGTCCACTCTATACAGCAGCGGCAAAGGGCAACGTCGATGACCTCCAGTTCTTGCTCCAGCGCGGCGTGTCTGCTGACGAGGCGGGCTTGTTCAAGAGAGCACCTTTGTCAATCGCTGCCGAGTTTAACCACGTCAAGGCGATCACAGAGTTGATCAAGCACGGCGCCAATGTGAACGCGCAAGATCAAAATGGCATGACGGCTCTCTCGCACGCGGCTCTGTCCAGCAACGTTGAGGCGATTGCAGAGTTGATCAAGCATGGTGCCAACGTGCACGCCAGAGACCGCGACGGCAGAGCGGCTCTCTCGTACGCGGCTCAGTACGAAAGGACCGAGGCGATTGCAGAGTTGATCAAGCATGGTGCCAACGTGCACGCCAGAGACAACGACGGCAGAACGGCTCTCTCGTACGCGGCTCAGTACGAAAGGACCGAGGCGATTGCCGAGCTGATCAAGTGTGGCGTTGATGTGCACGCCAGAGACAGCGACGGCAGAACGGCGTTGTCGTACGCAGCTCAGTACGATGACAAATGGGCGATCGCGGTTCTGATCGAGCTTGGAGCTGATGTGCATGCCAGAGACAGCGACGGCAGAACGGCTCTCTCGTACGCGGCTCAGTACGAAAGGACCGAGGCGATTGCCGAGCTGATCAAGTGTGGCGTTGATGTGCACGCCAGAGACAGCGACGGCAGAACGGCGTTGTCGTACGCAGCTCAGTACGATGACAAATGGGCGATCGCGGTTCTGATCGAGCTTGGAGCTGATGTGCATGCCAGAGACAGCGACGGCAGAACGGCTCTCTCGTACGCGGCTCAGTACGAAAGGACCGAGGCGATTGCCGAGCTGATCAAGTGTGGCGTTGATGTGCACGCCAGAGACAGCGACGGCAGAACGGCGTTGTCGTACGCAGCTCAGTACGATGACAAATGGGCGATCGCGGTTCTGATCGAGCTTGGAGCTGATGTGCATGCCAGAGACAGCGACGGCAGAACGGCTCTCTCGTACGCGGCTCAGTACGAAAGGACCGAGGCGATTGCCGAGCTGATCAAGTGTGGCGTTGATGTGCACGCCAGAGACAGCGACGGCAGAACGGCGTTGTCGTACGCAGCTCAGTACGATGACAAATGGGCGATCGCGGTTCTGATCGAGCTTGGAGCTGATGTGCATGCCAGAGACAGCGACGGCAGAACGGCGCTGTCGTACGCGGCTCAGTACGAAAGGACCGAGGCGATTGCCGAGCTGATCAAGTGTGGCGTTGATGTACACACTGCGGACATCATGGGCAGAGCGGCGCTGTCGTATGCTGCAAGCGCTGGTCGAGCGGACGTCGTCGCTGCACTCGTTCAACACGGTGCAATCGTCGACGCGAAAGACAAGACTGGGAAGACAGCGCTGATGCTGGCAGCTGCGCACGGCCACGCGGGTGCGATCTCGGCCCTACTCCGGTACTGGATCAACGTCGAGGCTCACGACACCGACGGCAAGTCGGCGATCGCGTACGCTGGCGAGAACGGTCACCGTGATGCCGTGAGAGCGTTGCTCCAGCGCGTGCTTCCAGACTCAAGCAGCAGTGGTGCAAGCAACTTCGTCAATCGCGACACGTATGTCAGCAGCGAGACGATGATGGACGTCTTTGTCGCCGCTGCAGTTGGCGACCTCAGTGTGCTGCAGCGCCACGTCGACACACTCCAGACGACTCACTTCCACTTGGTGGCGATGAACGGCCGAACGCCGCTGTGCTACGCGGCAGAGTGCGGCCAGCGCGACGCAGTGCAGCTGCTCCTCCAGCACGGCGCTCGAGTCGATGCCAAGTCGTACTCGCGCCGCAATCGCCGCGAGAGTGAGACGCCACTGACGCTCGCTGGTCGCGCTGGTCACGTGCTGATCGTCCGCGACCTCGTCAACGCCGGTGCGTGCGTCAACGTCCGAACCGAGCGCGGTGAGACACCATTGGTGTCTGCGGCTCGATGGGACGACTTTGACAGCGTGCACTTGCTCGTTGCATGCGGCGGTGCGCTTCAGTTCGAAGATGTGAGCGCGGACGAGTACCCGCTGATCCCCGGCTCGCTGGCGACGATGCGAGCGCTGTGCGAGACAGCGACGTTCGAGTTCCAAACAGCGTGCGCTCGTGTGCTCACGCAACTGCACGATGTCTGCGCACAGCTCCACCAGCGCGAGACCGAGCAAGAACACGAGAGCTCGCGAGAGGACGCGAACGACAGGCAAAGCGGGGCAAGACGCCGGCGCGAGGACTTTGCCGCCATTGTGTTCCGCTTCTGCCGTCTGCTGTTGGCGATCGAGAAGCGATCGAGTCTGCTGTCGCGGTTCATCAGCAGCCGATCAGTGCTGCGCCACGTCGAGGAGACGCACGAAGAGCTCGACAACTTTGTCGAAGATGAGGGTCTGACGGCGCTGAAGGACACTGCGTGGCGAACCGAGTGGACCGACGACTGGAAGACGCTCGAGCAGCGCTTTACTGAGCTGCTCAGCACGGACGACGCTCTCGTACAAGTGTGTTCGAGCAGCACCACCAGCAGCAGCAGCAACAACAGTACCAGCAACAACAATACGACACAGCGCATCGAGGCAGTGGTGCTTCTCCAGCGCGAGCTCACACAGTGCGGTCGAGAAGGCTTGCAACGCCACCAAGCGCTCCTTGCGAGTGTGCTCGAGCGTCTCTTGCGTGTGAGTGGTATCGAGTCGTCAGCCACGCCAGCTTGGTTCATCGCGCGCGACGACGTGACGTTCCACGACTGGAACCTCATGGCATCGACTCGCACATCCAAGTGGTACGCGGGCAAGTGGGAGAGTACGAGCGTACTGGTCGAGACGAGCACGCGTAGAATGGCAGAGGTCGCCGACGCGGCGTCGCAGTGGTCCAAGCTCAACCATCCGCACGTGGTCAAGCTCTTTGGCGCGAGTCACGTCAGCGAGCCGCGGTTCTTCGTCTCGGAGTTCGTGCCGAACGCGCGGCCACTGCTGCAGTTCGTGCACGACGAGTCACACGACGCAACAGCGTACAAGTGTCTGCGCGACGCAGCTCTGGCGCTCCAGTACATCCATGCACAAGGCGTGGTGCATGGCCATCTCGGACGCGCGAGCATCGTTGTGAGTTCTGACGGGGTGACGAAGCTCGGCGGTCTGAGCCGCAGCGAAGACGAGCGCGCGTGCGGGTGGCTGGCGCCAGAGCTGAGAGTCGTCTCGAGTGCGAGTCCGACCACTGCGTCCGACGTCTTTGCGTTTGGCGTGTGTCTCTGGGAAGTGATGACACGCCGTGCTTCGAGCATTGATCCGCACGCGCTGTCAGCGTTTGTCAGTGGCGCAGACACCGCGTGCCCACTTGGTATGGACGCGCGCCACTGGGACCTGATCACGAAGATGTGTGCTGTTGACGCCCACGAGCGCGTGAGCATCAAGCACGTCGTGCACCAGCTGCAACAGTTCGTCACCGAGACGGAGCAGTCACTTGCTGGTGCGCGGCTCCCATCAGCATCATCAACAACGCCACACTTGCAGAGCGGCGACACGACGGTGCGTGGCGTGTGAGACTGACTGAGCTCTGTGATGGCGCCTTGATCATCTTGTCTGACCCTGTGCTCTCTTGTTCATTGTCCTCTTGCCCGCCTTCTCTCTGTTTCGCACGCCTTCAGCCTCCAGTCTCACGCTTGGACGAGCACTCGTTCGTCGATCTCGGAGGCGCGACGATCCCTGAGAAGCTCAAGACGATCGCTTCAAGTAGCGAAGCGCTGCCCGACTGCATGTGGGTCACTGCGAACGTCTGTCCTGCGCTCGAGTTCCTGTTCGCGCTGCTCTTGGAGCAACACAAGACGCCTTTCGACCCTGAAGTCGCTCAGTTCTGCTCGATGCTCGAGTGGATCGCGCAGTTCATGCGCACGGCAGTGACCGAGGCGTCGATGCACAAGCGAGCGAGGAGCCGTCGCGTGGCCGAGTCGCACCGCATCGTCTACACGAAGCTCGACGAGGTGCTGGACGTCCTGCATGTGCACGAGACCGACGCGATCCGCGTGTGGCGTCAAGACGGCTTCGAGGCCACAGACGAGCAGCAGGCGCTCGGCGACCGCGACACGACGATCTACGCGTTCAGCAGCGACGAGAGCATCTCGAACGTCATCTTCCTCGAGCACTTCCACGCGCCGTTGTGGCCTCACAGCGCGTGGATGAAGCGCAGTCTCGCATCGATAGCGAGCGCCGCGCCGTCGTGGCACATCCCGCTGTCGGACCTGGCGTACTCCGAGTCGAACGAGATCGGCAAAGGCGCGTTCGGCGCCGTGTACAGAGGCTCGTGGCTCGGCACGCCGGTCGTGGTCAAGTTCATGGGCTATGAAGAGGATGCCGGTACGATCGCGACCGACTTGCTTCTCCACGAAGTGCGCGTGTGGCACCGCCTGCGCCATCCGCATGTGCTCGAGCTCTTTGGCGCGAACCACGTCGACAAGCGGTACTTTGTGTGCGAGTTCGCGCCGCACGGCGAGCTGACAGCGTACCTCAAGAAGCCCGGCAACAGCCATCGCACATGGCAGAAGCTCCATGAAGCCGCGCTCGGACTGCAGTACCTCCACGGTTTGAACATTGCGCACAACGACCTCAAGTGCGACAACATCATGGTCGGCGCGGACGGCAAGGCGAAGCTCATCGACTTTGGCTTGAGCTGTCTGTTGGGCGAAGCCGAGATCCAAATCGCCGCAGCGAGCGTCGGTGCCGCGAACTGGCGCTCGCCCGAGTACCTCACCACGGGTCGACCGTCGCTCGCCTCGGACGTCTACTCGTTTGCCATGTGCATCCTCGAAGTCGTGAGCGGCGCCGTGCCGTGGGGCAACGACATGGACCCAAGGGCACTGCGGCGCCTGTTCAAGAACGGCAAGACGCCGCCGGTGCCTGCGTCTATGAGCGACAAGCAGCAGCGTCTCGTGCGCAGTATGATGAAGCTCAAGCCAGCCGAGCGCGCAAAGATCGGGTTTGTCGTCAAGACACTGAGTGAGTTGGCACGGATCGAGGAACGAGCGATGGCACACGCATCAGCAGCGTAGGAACTGAGCAAGGATGAAAGAGTGAGTGTGTGCGACGGCGTGTTGGTAGGCGCAGCAGGCAGAAGACTTGGTCGTCGGTGTGTCTCTAGGACTCTAGTAGGAACTGAGCAAGAGCAAATGAGTGAGAGCCAGAGTGTGCGTATGAAGAAGAGTTGGAAGGCAAAGTGTGCATGTCGTGAATCCTATGTTGGTGCTTTGCTTGGTGTTGCTCCGTCCGAGTCACTGGAACACCTTGCAACCGTTCAATTTGGACGATCTCTCGCCAGGCGGCGACATGGTTCTCCTCGGTCACTCTCAGGACCTCGCTTTCGTCAAAGAGCGCGATCATGTCGAGCAATGAGTAGTTGTGATGCGAACCTCGCAAGCGTTCAAGCGGAGCTTGTTCACACATGCGCACTCAAGCGACCGGAGTGCCACAGGACCGGACGCTTTGTTCGCACTTGCCGCAGTGCGAGCGGACATTGAGGTGTCTATATCAAGCATCAATCACGTAACGGAAAGCGACGACTGACTTGCTGGCGACTTGGCAGTCGATGCAAGCGCTCGTAAGCGAGGGCGTCGTTGGTACGAGAGGCATAGACCCGAGCGTCTGCGTCTCCGCGTCTCCGCGTCTGCGTGATCGTGAGCGTGAGCGTGAGCGTCAGTCAAGATGGACGAGCTGCCAGTGGTCGAGCAGGAGAACGATGTCGCGGACGAGCGTAGAGACCCGACTCATGCGAACGATGATCGCAAGCGCGAGACACCGAGCGACGAGTTTGACCCCGAGCAGTTCGCAGCGCTGATGCAGAAGGAGCTGATCGCGTACAACTTTTCGTGGGACCCGCTGTTGAAGGCGCTCCAAGCGCTCGGACTCTCGGTGGCGCGTCAGCAGCGCGCTCAGAAGAGCAACAATGACTCGGTCGAGGACATGCACGACCAAGTCGACTCGCTCCGGGACCAGCTCGCGCAAGTGCAGAGCGAAAAGGACGCCATGGGCTCGACGCTCGCAGACCTCCGCGCGCAGATGGACAAGATGCAGACACAGGTCGAGCGCCTCGAAGCGCAGCAGCAAGAGCACGGAGGCGACCGAGGAGACGCAGCAAACAGCAGTGCATCAGTGCCAGCGGACGATCCAAACTCGACGGAAGGCGGTAGTAGTGCGGACCCGTTCGTGACGACAAAGGACCTCGTGAAAGCCAGGCGCGACATGTCGAAAGAGCTCCGACGCTCGCTCTCGGAAGCGTTTGGCGACGAAGTCATCGACGGTGAAGGCGACGATGCGAATGGCGATGCAGACGCGACTGGAGACAGCTCGAACGACGCGAGTGCGTTGCAGGCTGCAGGACGCACGAGCTTCAAGCGGCCGGGAGCGCCGTTTGCCTCTGACGCCGCCGTGAAGCAAGAGATCAGTCGCTTGGAGCAGCTCCAGGACGCACTGAACGACAAGATCGCGGCGCACGACGCTCAGCTCGCTGCGTTGCTCGGGAAAGTCGACGACCTCGACACCAAGTCGTCTGATCTTGCGTTGCAGCTTGCGAGCGATGGCGGCGCTGCAGCATTGGCAAAGACTGCGACGCCACGGCCATCAACAGAGAGTAGCTTCAGCGCAGACGACGAGGTCTTGCGCGAGCTGAGTGAGCTCAAAGCAGCGCAAGAGGCTCAGGGCCAGAGCTCGAACAATACCTTCCGCATGGTCTCAATCATTGAGCGCTGTAGCGTGCTGACTTCGTATATGTCGCGCCGCTTTCACCAAGCGCATCCAGCGATTACGAGCGCGTATGCGCACAAATTGATTAACTGTCAAAATGCTGTCGAATCTCCTGTTTGATTTGCTGCCTCTTTGCTTGTCTGTCAGCTAGTCTACATACTTCTGGCACTCAAGGACAACTGCGAGCACGTAGTGTCTTTGTCGACCAAAAATGCACAACCCCTTGCGACACTTTGTGAAGGTCTGTGTTCCAGCGAAATGGAACCCAGTCCGGACTATTCAAACAAAGTACCGTCCTCGTCGACTCGGAGCTCTTGCTCGTCGGGTCCTTCAATTGGTCTGTGTGCATCAGCACCAAAAACGTTGAGCTCGCTGTCGCTCTACGCGACAGTTAGGTCAACGTAGCGCTCACGTTTGTGATTACACATGCGTGGCGTGCATCCTTCGACGTCTAGCTCTGTTACCTATCAAAAGTAGAGGAGCTTCTCGAACCAGAGTCGGTGTACGAAGGTCTCCCAGATCTGGCGCCCCTACATGCGCAGCTCAAGGATATTCTTCCAGTCATGCTGAATATGAAGGTTGTCACGGGCCCTCCCGTGACACAGCACTGCGCGAGGAAGCGTGTCGTAGTCTTTGCGGTGCAAAGACTAAACTTGTCTTGAAGTTTGAATGCGCCGGCGAGAATGTCTCGCTGACGAAGAGGAAGACGGAACAGGTACGATCGTAGGTAAAAGAAGAGTGAGATTGGTGTGCGAGCTTCCAGCAGCTCGCACTTAAAAGAAAAACATAAAAACCTAAGACCTCCTACTCTGATTGACTAGACACTGAGAGCCTCCTAATCAATGAGCGGTCTTAATGCACATGCGTCACAGCGACCTTCCGTGTCGCTGTGCTTGAAGATTCGGCGTGGAGTGGTCCACACTTAAAGTGACACACACCAATCAGTGTGACACCCTAAAATTATGTGGTCCACAAACCCTGAGGTGGACCACACTGTGTAACACCCCGTTACAAAGGTTGGATTGCTCATTGTGTAGACTTAGAAGGTTTCCCTCAAAGGGACAAGTCGTTTACGACATCATTCCTTACTTCCTATGTCTCTTTGTTGTTGCTTCAACTGATTCATGCGCCCTCGATCGTACTTCGAGTACGAAGGCTTCTCATAATCACCACGATGACGCTTCATGCTTATTAAGTTGACTATATCATAATCGATTTCGAACACAATGTGATATGGGTGCTGATGTCGTGTGTAACAAGCTATGATTGTAATAATCTAGCTTTGCGGAATTACTATTCACGCACTTCTTTTAAGACCAACCTATTGGCGGTCGATCATATTGGTAGATATTGTTAGAATATTAACCAATAAGCTGTGTCGGGCCTGGAAAGCCAACCACATTTTAGTCGTCTTAGCTTTAGTATTTCATACTTAGACTTAGTGACTCACACCCGAGGGTGGAGTCCACACAACCAACTAAAATGAACACTTGCGATTTAGACCAACTGAACTGTTGCGTTCAATATCTCCGTCTCAGGTGACTGGAATCCTTGAGGAAGGTGTCTGTACACGCTTCGTCGCAAAGGCGGTGCGTAACTCGACAGCGCCCAGTTACATCGCGGGATTCTCACTCATCATACTATCCGAATAAATAATCAACACGCAAATGATATGTTCAGGTGTATGAAACGTTGAGAAGGTATCACTACCATGCACAAAGTGCCTATTGCTAGAGTGACTACTAACTTCACAAGGTATACTTTAGATATTTGCTCAACACACCCAAAAGCTCTAACTATTGTCATGAGGACAAGCACTAAATAAAGTTGTTGTTGCATACATCGTTAAAGAACATTTTTTCAATTATGTCACATCCTTTTGGATGATTGATTGGCTTATCAATTTTAGTAAATATATTATTGCGTCACAACCTGGTTTGGAGTAAACAACCTTTCAATCACTAAGAACCATACGCATACTGTCACAGGAGTGACTTGCTTACACTATAGCAGTGGAAGCTGAGTGTAATGTGTGTTTTTCAACTCTGGGGTTTTTGATTTGGTTTTAATAGTGCTGTCCGCTGAAGTACGGGAGTACTGACAGCCACTCAAATGCAGGGCGCCTTCTAATAGGAGCACCTCTCTAAGGAGATCCCTCGCTAATAGTACACCTCCTAAAACGAATATGCAAGAGTGAGGGTCCGCTGGTCGTACCTAGCGGTAAGTGTATGGTGACCCCGTTACACCACCCCACACAAAAAACAGCGCGCACCACGCGCAATGTAAATCATGTAGAAGCAAAGAGACGAACGAGCGCTGACAGCGCAGCACCACGCAGTCAGCAAGAGGCGAGCGTGTCGAGCAACTGGCGCAGCGAGCGACGAGCGATGTGTCGATGGAGATGCGAGCGTCGGCGGCACAAACAAACGTCGAGAACTCGGACACGCACGCAGCGCAGCGAAGACAAATGGAGATGCGTACGCCGACTTGCGCCGACGCTGGACGCTGCACAACTGCACTGGAGCCATCAACTCGCCGGGCGACGAAGTGCTGAAGGACCTTTGGCGGCGCCAGCGGCACGCCAAAGTGAGACCGATCGCGCCAGTCGGGACAGTCATGCGCGACGACTTGGACGTGTCTTGGACGGCGTTCGTGAGACGCTGGAACGCGGACGACGAGATCGAGCGAGGTGTCGAGAACCGCGAGGGTTGCCGCCGTGGGTACTCCTCGGTGGAGCTTGCGAACGAGATCTGCAGTCGCGCTTAGGACGCTGATCGGCGATGCTGTTACGTGCACTACTATCGAGGCTGCGGGTCGTGCGCAAGCCGCCGAGCGCGACCGAACCTGCTCGGCTGGCGTGAGATCCACGACGAACATCCGCATGACGGCGAGGAGGATCGGCTCGTTGGTCGATACAGACACGCAGTGCATGACTTCGAGTGCGCGAACTTTGGCTCTGCGCGTGGTGACCCTCGTCGTCGAGGAGAACGCGCTCGCGAGAGTCGCAGCGCGGGCATGGTCGAGCCTCGACTCGCTCGCGTTCGCCGTCGCCGCGCAATCGACTGGCGCGATCTCGTTCTCGATCGCGAGGAGCGTGGGGTGACCAAGACGGGCGTGCGCACGAGCCAGCGCGTGGTCAGACCTTCACAGCAGTCGTTCGTGCCGGTGTGTCGTGATCGTGAGCGCTTGGAGCCACGCGACAACGCTCTGCCGCGCGGAGTTTGGTCGCAGCATGACCGCGCGTTCGAACAGGATCAACGTGATGCGAGACAGTGGCATGGTCGATCGCGCTCGATGCCGCGTAGTACCGATGCGTCGCGCGGGAACTGGCGCCAAGACGACCGCTCGAACGGAGACGCTCGAGAGGACCATGTGCATCACCGCGAGCGCTCTCGCTCGCGTGGTTGTGCGTCTTCCACTCGAGGTGCATCGACAAATGCGCTTGATCAAGCACAATCGCTGAGACGAGCTCCGACTCAGCTAGATGCGCGACTTGATCCGCGCGACCGTTCTCTGCCGCGCGGAGATCGTCACGCGCCGCTGACGCGTCTCTTGTCGCCACTCCGCGAAGAACCGACTCGCCGTACGCAGCAACACGATCTGAAACGTCGAGAGCAAGCGTCGCGCGCGCCGCCCACGTATCGTGGGACGGAGAGTAACCCAGCCAACGAACACGATACTGGCGGCGATCAAGCGCAGGTCGAGCGCGCGTCACAGAACGATGCTCGTCGCGATGGGCGACCAGGCGATGGACAACCCAGTGAGTCTCGACAGCCTGATCAACAACCGGCGGAGGACCGTCGCGCTCAAAGCGCGACGGCAGATGCTCATATTGCGGGTCCTGCTGAGACTGGTGAGTCGGCGGCGCAGAGTCGGGTGTGGCAACGTGCCACGGCGCCTGCGCCGTGGGAGACCGACTTGTCTTTCGTCCGGCATGACGCGTCGTCGGCGTTGGATCAGATCGACGAAGAGAGTCGCTGCATCGATCGTCATGACCAGCTGCTGCACGAGTTGCAACGTCGTCTGGAAGTGGCTGAGCAGCGAAGTTGTGCTGCGATGGAGGATGAGCGTGCCGTGCGCGAGGGGCGGCCGCCGCCGAGCACTCAGAACGTGCAGCGGTACCGTGGGCCGCGCTACACGCCGGCAGAGCCTCGCCAGCGGCAAGTGCAGCCGAATCTGGGATCGTCGCCGGAACGTACGACTTGAGCCGCCCAATGTAGAACGTTGGGTGGAGTCGCATCGCCGTAGGAATGTCGAGCTTGTAATGCATAGCCTTGCAACTTGGAAATCTTGAATAGACCAATGTATATCGGTGCGAGCTTCACAGCACCGAGGTTCGTCACTGATGCTGCCGCAATTCCGTTTGTCGACAGGAGAACACGATCACCAACCATGAAGTGATCATGGTTGGACCTGCCACGCTTGTCTGCTGCAACCTTCTGTTGATCTATCGCGCTCGCTAGCGCGTCTCGAACGAAGCGAGCGATCGCTTCTCGCTGGTCGACAAAGTGTGTGAGTGCGTCTGGCGCGTGAGATCGTGTGGTCGGAGATCGGACAGTTGTACCGTCGTCGCGATCTATGACGACGAGAGCGGGCGACAGAGACGTGGCGCGACGTGATGTGGGATCGATGAGATTGCGCTGAACCCATGACGCTGTCGAGGACAAAGCTTGGCGAGGGGACTGAGCGCCGCGCCAGGTGCCTGCGCGGGTCTGTACAGAGCTCACAGACGATGGCTCATCCGTGTTGTTCGAGTGTCCACGCTCGCCCTTGTGAGCGTGGAGTAGCCGAACGTCGCTCGTCTGTTTGCTTCCCGGCGCAACGGCTGCCGGGAGGTCGTCGAGACCCCTTATGCACGGCACTCTCGGGTGCCGCGCGTAGTTCACATAGTACGGCGTCATGCCCGTCGAGCTGTGGACTGCGTTGTTGACCGCAAACTCCACCATGGATAGCGAGGCGCTCCATGGTGCGAACGACGTCGCGTAACTTCGAAGCACATCTTCGACTACGCGATTAACTCGCTCCGTCTGTCCATCCGTCTCCGGATGGGAGGCGGTCGACATGAGTAATCGTGTGCCGAGCAGCTTGAACAGCTCTTGCCAGAACGCCGCCGTGAACCTCGGGTCACGGTCGGAGACGATGCTCGACGGCATGCCATGGTGTCAGTACACCATGTCGATGAACAGCGCTGCCGTCTCTTCTGCCGAGATCGTCGCCCTGACAGGCGCGAGATGCACCATCTTACTGAACCGATCCACCACCACGAGGATGCCCGTTTGTCCTTGGTCCTCTCGTGGCAGCCCGAAGACAAAGTTCATGCTCGCTGAGTGCCATGCCGATTCAGCGATGGGAAGTGGCTGAAGTGGTGCTCGTACTGCGGGCGCTGGCTTGACGCGCTGACAGACCTCGCAGCTCCGCACCCACTTGCGCACCCACTTGTACATGTGAGGCCAATAGAAGATGTTAGAGAGCGCGAGATACGTCTTCTCTCTACACAAGTGGCCGGTGCTCGCGCTGTCATGGTGCTCGTGCATGATGCGAGCGCGGGGATCGTCGTCCAAAAGAACCACGATGCGCGGCACATCGTGGTCGTCGATCTGGTAGTAGAGCAGATCGCCCTTGGCAAAGTAGCGCTTGACCTGCGACCGCGACTTCGCAGGAAGCTCGCTCAGCTCCTTCTCGGACGAAGCATGGAGGTACTTGATCAGCGTGGAGCAATGCGCGTCGTTCTTGTACGCCACTGTGATACACTCACGCAGCGGGCTGACGACGACGGTCGTCGTGTTGATGCCTTGCGCGATGCACACCGCGCACTCGTCGTCTTTCTCGTCGGCGTCGACGAGGTGCCGAGCCGTGTCTGGCCGCGAATCGAAGTCTGGTCGGCGCGAGGGCGCGTCGGCGATAATGTTGGCTGCGCCTGGCTTGTAATGAACGACGAAGTTGTACTCGGCGAAGAACGACAGCCAGCGCGCCATCCGCTGGCTGAGATGCGGCGACTTCGTCGCAGTGCGCAACGATGCGTGGTCCGTGTACACGACAAACGCCCTCTCGCCGAGGAGGTAGACGCGGAACTTCACCAACGCGTAGCGCATCGCGAGCAGCTCCTTGTCCTGGACTGGGTAGTTGCGCTCCGCGGGCTTGAGCTGTCGAGACTGGTAGCTGATGACACTCTCGCGCCCGTCGGCATCGAGTTGCATGAGCGCACAGCCGATCGCGAAGTCGCTCGCGTCGCACACGACATGGAACTCCTTGTCGTGGTTCGCCAGTGCGAGCACCGGCGCACTGGAAAGGCGTCGCTTGACTTCATCGAATGCTGTCTGGTGCTCTGGGCGCCACACCCAGAGTGCTTCCTTCTTGAGGAGCTGCGAGAGCGGGTAGATCATTGCTGTCACGGGAGTGTTCTCCGTGACGTAGCTTACACGTGGTCTTACGAGGAAGCGATGTGGTGAAGCGCAGAGGGACTGCGCTGAACTCGGTATTTTCAACTCTGAGGTTTTTGTATTAGGACCATGCATAGTGGTGAAAGTGAAGGAGCTAACCTAAATAGTGAGCTGTCTGATGGGACGACCAGGGTCGTCCAGAAAATCAGGTTGAGCCACTAATTGGGTGTCTGCTGTGCTACTTCGTACTTAGCACAGCAACCCCGTTACACCATCTCCCACACAAGCTTGCAGACACGCAAGCGAAAGAAAGCAAAAGCACACAAGAAGAAGCAACACGACGCGCACACGTGGCGCGACGCAGCGAGCAACAGCAGCGACGACCCTGAAGACCATGCAGCACGGCGACGAGAGCCGAGCTATGTGCGACGCCTGCCGCCAGCCTCTGCCGAGCTCGAGCGTGATCGCAGCGACGGCGACGTACGCCGACGCGCTTCGCCGACTTTCGCTGTACGACTGCAGCACTGTGCGCGACTCCCCTGGCGACGAGGAGCTCGCCGACATGTGGCGCCGATGGCGCCAGTCGCGCGGCAAGACCATCACGACGACCAGCCAAGCGACGAAGGGGCGCTCGACGAGTCGTGGACGCGCTTTGTCGCGCGTTGGAACCTGGAGCCAGGCATGGCGCTCGCCCTCGAGCGCCGCGAGTCCCAGCACGGACGATACCATCTCGGCGAGCTCGCCGAGCGTGTGTGCTCTGCGTCGTGGGACGCAGACCGGCCGTGCTGCTTCGTGCACGTCGTCGCGTACTGTCGCATCTGCGCGCACCGCGAGAAGCCGACGTTAGAGCAGTGGGAAGCGATGCTCGCGGAGTATCCGCTCGACGAAGACGAGAAGCTCTCCTCGCCCAGTATCGACGCGCGCTTGCGGCGAACCGCGCTGCGCGCGGTGACCGCCGCGGCGTTTCGCCACCACGTCGCTCGCACGCGCGCGCGGCTGTTTTCGCTCTTCGTCTCCGTCTCGTCGCGCGACAAGCGCGCGTTCTTTGTCTCGAGGGCGCAGCGCGCGTATCCGGGCAGCACGCGCTTCGCGCGCTCGCAGGAGTGGCATGTGGCGTGGCAAGAGTCGGGCCGACAATCGCGTTCACGCTCTCGGTCGCGTGGTCGCGCGCGCGCGCCGTCGCCTTGGCGCGAGCAGTGGCCTCGTACGCCGTTACCAAGTCGGGGACATCCTCAAGCAGCGTGGCGCGAGGCTCCCACGAGTCACTGGCCGAGTCGAAGCCCAGCCAGCAAACGCGATACTCGCGGCGACTGGCACCGCGACCACGGTCGCGGTGTTCAAGCAGACGATCGACGATCCAGCGCGGGTGACCCGCGCTGTCAACAAGCGGCGGCGGACCATCGCGGCGGAACGTGGCGCCACGAGACGATAGTCGCGCCTGTGCCTGATCGGCTGGAGATGGTGTCGCACGACGCCGACGTTGCTCTGAGCCGCGCCAATGACGCCATTGCGGAGGCGGATCGACTCGACCAAGAGGTTGCTTGCGCTTCAAGCGCAGCTGGCGAAGGTGGTCCAGGCGAACGAGGCTCTTCGCGCGGACAATCGGGCGTTCCGCGCGGGTCAGACGCCGCCGAGCGCTTTGACGAAGCCGCGTCCTCGTCACGTCGGGTCGCGCTTCGAGTCTGGCGAGGCAGCTCGTCCGTAGGGGCATAGCCGGTACATAGCGCTTTAAGAGCCCGACATAGAATGCCGGGTGCAGACGTAAAGCACTTGGCATGTCGAGTGTGTACGCCTCGCCTTTGCATCGTACGATCGTGAACGGACCGATGAAGCGCGGCGCGAGTTTGGTCGCGCCAAGGTTCGTGACAGAACCAGGTGCAATGCCGGACGCCGAAAGCAAAACACGGTCACCGACCGCGAACTTCTCGAAGTTCTTGCGCCCACGCTGGTCGGCTGCGGTTTTCTGTCGATCGACTGCTGCGGCGACTGCATCGCGCACAAAGCGAGCGACAGACTCGCGCTTTTGAACGAACTCGAGCACACGATCCTCGCCGATCGTAGCTGAATGCGCGGATGGTTTGTCCGCGCCAGTGCGCGTGGTGATGGCGATCGCGCGTCGCGACAGCGCGATGAGCGCCGCGTTCACCCAAGCCGTCGCTTCGTTTGGTGACATCGCGACTGTGTAGCGCGCGGACCGGTCACCGCACGAGCTCTTCTCTTTTGCTGAAGGAGCGCCGCCTTGCGATACCGATGTACTCGGTGTCCCTCCCCCTTCAAGAGAGCCACCGTCGTCAAAGCCAAGAACCGCGGGAACGCGCGGATGACGCGCGTTGTTGATGAAGAACGGCGTGTGGCCAGTGGACCCGTGCACCGCGTTGTTGATCGCAAACTCGACTATCGGCAACAGCGCGCTCCACGACGTGTGCGACGACGCGTAACTGCGCAGCACGTCCTCGACGACTCGGTTGACGCGCTCGGTCTGCCCGTCGGTCTCTGTGTGCGACGCGGTCGACATGAGCAGCCGCGCCCCGAGGAGCTGAAGAAGGCGATCCCAGAACGATGCCGTGAAGTGCGGGTCGCGGTCAGAGACGATCGACGTTGGCATGCCATGGTGCCGATACACCATGGAGAGGAAGAGCTCAGCTGTCTCCTGCGCGGTGATGCCGACCGCGACTGGCGCAAGGTGTGTCATCTTGCTGAAGCGATCGACAACCACAAAAATGCCCGTGCGACAGCTTGATCACGAGGCAGCCCGAAGATGAAGTCCATGCTCACGGATCGCCTGGCGTCCGCGGCGATTGGGAGCGGCTGAAGCGGGGCCTGCGACGACTGCGAAGGCTTGACCCTTTGGCATGTCTCGCATGAACGGACCCACTGCGAACCCACTTGTACATGTGGGGCCAGTAGAAGTCGCGCGCAAGAGCGAGATACGTCTTCTCGCGGCCAAGGTGACCGCCAGGCACAGCGTCATGGTACTCGTGCAAGATACGAGCGCGCAGGTCGTCGTCGAGCGGCACGACGACGCGAGGGCTGTCGAAGCGATCGATCTGGTACTTGAGCAAGTCGCCGGATACCGAGTAGCGCGGTGCTTGACTCCGCGCTGAAGGTGTCAGCTGCAGCAGCGCCGACGGAGACGGGTCTCGACAGTACTTGAGCATTGCGGCGCAGGACGGGTCGCGGGAGTACGCCGCGGCGATCTCATCTCGAAGCGGGCTCACAGCTGTCGACGTTGTCGCGCTTATACCAAGCGCGACACACGCGCTGCACTCTTCGTCGTCATCGTCGACAGCGTGTTGCGGCGAGTCGGGTCGCGGGTCGTAATCGGGACGCCGCGACAGTGCGTCAGCGATGATGTTCGTCGCGCCCGGCTTGTAGAAGACGACGAAGTTGTACTCGGCGAAGAACGACAGCCAGCGCGCCATCCGCTGGCTGAGATGCGGCGACTTCGTCGCAGTGCGCAACGATGCGTGGTCCGTGTACACGACAAACGCCCTCTCGCCGAGGAGGTAGACGCGGAACTTCACCAACGCGTAGCGCATCGCGAGCAGCTCCTTGTCCTGGACTGGGTAGTTGCGCTCCGCGGGCTTGAGCTGTCGAGACTGGTAGCTGATGACACTCTCGCGCCCGTCGGCATCGAGTTGCATGAGCGCACAGCCGATCGCGAAGTCGCTCGCGTCGCACACGACATGGAACTCCTTGTCGTGGTTCGCCAGTGCGAGCACCGGCGCACTGGAAAGGCGTCGCTTGACTTCATCGAATGCTGTCTGGTGCTCTGGGCGCCACACCCAGAGTGCTTCCTTCTTGAGGAGCTGCGAGAGCGGGTAGATCATTGCTGTCACGGGAGTGTTCTCCGTGACGTAGCTTACACGTGGTCTTACGAGGAAGCGATGTGGTGAAGCGCAGAGGGACTGCGCTGAACTCGGTATTTTCAACTCTGAGGTTTTTGTATTAGGACCATGCATAGTGGTGAAAGTGAAGGAGCTAACCTAAATAGTGAGCTGTCTGATGGGACGACCAGGGTCGTCCAGAAATCAGGTTGAGCCACTAATTGGGTGTCTGCTGTGCTACTTCGTACTGAGCACAGCAACCCCGTTACACCATCTCCCACACAAGCTTGCAGACACGCAAGCGAAAGAAAGCAAAAGCACACAAGAAGAAGCAACACGACGCGCACACGTGGCGCGACGCAGCGAGCAACAGCAGCGACGACCCTGAAGACCATGCAGCACGGCGACGAGAGCCGAGCTATGTGCGACGCCTGCCGCCAGCCTCTGCCGAGCTCGAGCGTGATCGCAGCGACGGCGACGTACGCCGACGCGCTTCGCCGACTTTCGCTGTACGACTGCAGCACTGTGCGCGACTCCCCTGGCGACGAGGAGCTCGCCGAATGTGGCGCCGATGGCGCCAGTCGCGCGGCAAGACCATCACGACGACCAGCCAAGCGACGAAGGGGGCGCTCGACGAGTCGTGGACGCGCTTTGTCGCGCGTTGGAACCTGGAGCCAGGCATGGCGCTCGCCCTCGAGCGCCGCGAGTCCCAGCACGGACGATACCATCTCGGCGAGCTCGCCGAGCGTGTGTGCTCTGCGTCGTGGGACGCAGACCGGCCGTGCTGC